>CM059870.1:26447005-26840223 GCA_030490815.1 Acer saccharum | reverse complement strand
TATAGATATATATATACGGAAATTATCCTATCAGTGCATCCTGATAGAATTATATAAGATATTGAATGTGAACCACTCGTTTTACATACTTTGACTTAGTATGTATGCACTTGTCAAATCACTGTTATAAATGAGTGGCTCACATTCAATATCCTGATAAAGTTATATCAGTGCATCCTGATATGATTAAGACCGTATATATATATATTTATATATATACAGAGTTTATCAGAGGTATACCTTAGATTAACTAATTTTCAGGATCATGTGATCATATAGTTTGTAATGTTATCACATATAAGTTACATGTGATCACAACAAAAATAAGACTTAAAATTTTAATGTGATCATTTGTTTTTGTTATGATCACATGTAACTTATATGTGATAATATTAAAAACATATACGATCACACGATATCTTGTACGATCACATGATCCCACAGATTTGTTAATCTCAGTATACTTAACCTGATAAACTATATATATTATATATATATATTATATATATATATATAGAGAGAGAGAGAGAGAGAAAGAGACTCTCACGAGGGATCTCTTATTTTAATTTTAGTAAGGACCATGATGAAAACATATCAATTTTAATGAATTTTAATCTGATTTTTTTTTAGATGATGAATTCAATAAAATCTACATATAAACAAAATTTGAGAATTTTCATTGGAAAATAAGCAAAATATAAGAAAATTCAAGAAAAATAGTTTTAGTATTCGAAAAATTTCAAATTTTATTTATAGGTAGATTTCAATGAACTCATCATCCACAAGAAAAAAAAAATCAGATTAAAATTCATTAAAATCGATATATTTTAATCAAGATCCTTACTGAAGTTAAAATAAATGATCATTTATTAGAAACTCATTCATATATATATATATATATATATATATATATATATATATATAATGTTCCAAAATTGAAGTGTTTGTAGAGCAGTTGGACAGGCAAAATCAATTGTCAGAAAATAATTAAACAAGTATTTTAGAGAAAGAAAAGTAAAGGAGGGGCATTGCGGTCACAGAGAGAAAGGAACTGTCATTCAATTCTACAGAAATCAAGAAACAAAATCATGTTATATTCCCTTCAAATTTTTACCCTCTTGAAAACTTTTTTCTGTCTCCATCTCAACCTACTGACTCACTCACCCCCATTTTTTTATTCTATTTCACAAATCACAAGCCCTAACAGTAGTACAGTTCCTCTCTCTCCTTCTCTCTCATACTAAACAAAGAATATAAATATGATGAATAATTTAAAAGGCATTAAGCAAATAAGAGCACAGTTTGTTCCTCCTATTTTAGGCAAGGAAATCAATCACTTAAAGATTTTGTGAAACCAAAGCTACCAAAAATTATTCCACAGTCCAATTATAATAGTTTCTGGAATTGCTCAAACAAAGAAACGAGTGTGTGCAAAGAGAGGAAGAGTCTTCTCACACTCTCCCATCAATCTCATCGATCATCTTCAAATATTATTAAACCCACCTATCATCAACAAGCATTCAACATCATCAAAATCTTCTTCGTTTTTCAAACATTTTCATTCTCTCTCTCTTCTATAAATCAATATTAAGCAGACTTATCTTTACTCTTTTATTTTTTTATTTTATTTTTTCTCTTATTTTATTTTTTCTCTCTTGCGTGTGGTTCTTTTCATCAACAGTGACATCTGCCAGAAAAAAATAGACTCATCCACTGCAGCAGGAATTATAAGAAACCAAAGATTCACAAACTCTCTCTCTCTCTTACTACAAGAAGTGAAAACCCTAGTTGAGAAATTATCAGAGAAAGTGTGATATAAATGGATTCAATCCCACATCATGAAATGGAGAGCTCAGCTACAACTCTCCAGACGACCGCAACGACAACACTGCTCTCAGTGTCGTCGTCATCATCCACGTCACCGTCGTCTTCAACTTCCAGTCGGTACGAGAACCAAAAGCGTCGTGACTGGAACACGTTCGGTCAGTACCTGAAAAACCACAGGCCACCTCTGGCTCTCTCCCGCTGCAGTGGAGCTCACGTGCTTGAATTCCTTCGTTATCTGGATCAGTTTGGGAAGACCAAAGTGCACACCCCAATTTGCCCCTTCTACGGCCACCCGAACCCGCCTGCTCCATGCCCTTGCCCGCTCCGGCAAGCCTGGGGCAGTCTCGACGCGCTCATAGGGCGTCTACGCGCCGCCTTCGAGGAAAACGGAGGCAAGCCGGAGGCAAACCCGTTTGGTGCACGCGCTGTTAGACTTTATCTCCGTGAGGTTCGTGATTTGCAGTCGAAAGCTAGAGGGATCAGCTACGAGAAAAAGAAGCGCAAGCGTCCACCACCGCAGCAGCAACAAATCCCACTTCTGCCACCAGCATCAGGTGCAAGTTAATCCAATATATCAAAGCAAAAATAAATTATTCAAAAAAACAACAAGTTGTTTAGAAGTAAGTTCACAGTAATAGTGATTGCTCTTCTTCTTCTTCTTCTTCTGGTTGGTATTTTCTATATATGGGTATTTTAGTAAGTACATGTAGGATTACTAGTAGTAGTAGGTGTGTGTTTGGTTTGGAGAAGAAGCCAATTAAGGGTTTTTAGATCTGGGGAAAGCTTGAATCTGCTATTGATCGATGATGCCAAACTGTTATTGTTATGGTATATGACTATATGAGCAGTAGCAGATGATGAACTAGTAGTACGTGATGATATTGTTGAAGTGGTAGTAGTAGTAATTGTACTAGCAGTTATTTGTCTATGTGGACTGTTGTGCAACTCAGAGAGAGATCAGCATCTAATTGCTCTCTCAAGTCTCATGCCCGCTTCTTCCTGTACTTTGAATATTCATGTATGCCAACAAGCAATAGATTTGCATTTCATCGATCTGTCTTCTTCTGAATCATCAATCTCTCTCTCATTATCTGACATTTCTTTTTCTTTTCTTTTCTTTTTTCCCAAATCGTGAATGGGTGTTGGTAATTCAATTCTTAGTTGTTAAATCTTGAAAGAAGGTTTACAGAAGAACACACCAGTTGTCAGATACATATATATGTGTGTAGCAACAACATTTTTAATGGCTGGTGGTGGGTGCTCAGTTTTTTCATCCATCTCTCTGATACACTGATACTGATTTCTCTTTATCTCTCTGCACACTTGCCTTTACCTCTCTTTTTATTATTAATCCGTTACTGTCTCACAAGTCACAATAACTAGCTAATACATATATGCATGAGTTCTATTATGCACTTTTTTGTGTGAAAGAGAGAATTTAATTTAAGCCCTTTTCATTTTGTTTTTCAGTTTTCATTAACCATAATTTTTTTCCATAGTGGCCCTAGAATTTTGTCAGTAGATTGATGTATGTTATGTTTCGTTAGTGGTGTCATTTCAACTGGAGAAGGCTGAAAATGGCAGACAGCTTGTTTAAATTTCCTTATCTTACATTAAATATAAATATATATAAATATTCTTGCCATAATTTGCTATGTCTGTTGGATTTATGTGTTAAAAACTTAAAATATACATACTTTTGACTCTATATCTATGATCAGTGAAGTTATATGTATTACATCTGCCATTTCTCTTTATTTGTCATATCAGTTTCAGATGTTTCAGAAAATGGAGAGCATGCATTGACTATTTCAAATTTATTACACTCCCTCACTCACCTGAACCTAGTCACAGTGGAATCTAGTTACATTTCCAATCAAGTGAAACACATTTAGATATATACATTTTGATGACTGATGAGAGACTAGTTAATTAGTTTCATTGCGCGTGGGTCTGAATAATAAGGGTTTGTATTCTGTATTCAACAACTCATGTCTTGATTTTCTTTTTCATGACATTCTACATCTTATAAATATTTGATAAGAGACAAACAGCATACATAGAAAACTTTTCCATTATTATAGAGGCAAATTGTGCATTTAGGTAATTAATTAATGAAACTATGCATGAAAACTCTAGGAAAAATATTTCTTAATGGCCGACAGTATATCAGTGATTGGCTGATGATGGGTCATCCCTTTTGGATTTTCTGATTAAATTAGGATTAAAATGTATATTAATTTAGCATAATCCCTCAAGTGTTGATTATTATGATCGATTGGTCAAGAAGGAGAAAAACTAATGATGCTCAGGATAGATTCTAAACAACTTTAAACTGCCACTATGACACAATAGGTGATCTATTCTTCCTGCTAATGATCATTAAGGTTTATCATAATAATATGATTTTAATTATGTAAAGGGACCCCCTGCATAATAATCTAATTAGAATAAATATCAAATGCATTACTTTAGATAATTTGATGTCAACATACACATCTTGGATTGTGCCTTCTTAAGTTTATGTATATTTTTATTTTATGAATTTATTAGATTGATTATTTTATGAAAGTTCATTATCTAAATACAACATGTCCAAGGTTGAGTCAGCCTCCGTAGACCTTCAGCTACTTCCAAAATGATCATATATATGTGTGTGCATGTGAATTACATCGATTTTTTTTTTTTACAAGTTTACTTTTTATTATTGATTGATCTTTCTATCTTTGAGGGTGAAATATAAAAGCTTTTTTACTTGCTTGTTGAATATAGTAGCTGTGATTTTAAGTGACCTGTGACTCAATAATTAGCATAGAATTAAGTTAATTAATCTCTTGACCACCCATCTTGTGTTGTGGAGAAGGTTAAGAATATTGAAACCACTGAGATTTGACATCAACTGTAGTTGTATCTTGACATTCTGATGATCTGCAGTTTGAGCAACTTTTTTCTCTTGATTTTTATAAACTTAATTATCATGCTTATGAATCGGATTTTAATTGGTGTACAATATGTACTTACTGATTTATTATTATTAATTAGGTTAATATGATAGTGTTTCACAAAACTATAAATTGGAAGTTCATCATTTGGTTCTCACAAGAAAAGGAGGATTCAGCTAATTGCCTCACACTCACACACCTTTTTGTTAAAGAATATTTCTTTGATGTTCTTGCTCGAAGAATCCTGAATTGATAATAGTAAACAAGAAATATATACCATTATATTGGTTGCAGGAAATAGGATGCTAACAAAACATACTTCATTGGTGCTTGCTGGAACAATCTATATATTTTCTTTTCTTTTCTTTCTTCTAATATTTGATGATTGTTCTCCACACTTACAAGTGTATTTTGAAAATATTGGCATCACTTAATTTTCCAAAATGATGAAATAACTTGGTACTTCATATTTTCTTGACACAATCATTGCAATGTTAATTAAACCAAGTAAAAGATTTAAGAAATTGACAAGCATCTATTTTTGTATTTAGGTAAGGATTTATGTTTGAGTTTATGTTTTTTGGTTATAGAAACTGATGAATGATTATTTTTTCTGCATCTTGGCTAGGTTTTATGAGAAAATCTTAATGCAATGGATGCACAGTACATCCGACCAGTAAAGATATGACATATAACAATTTTAGATTGATACATGTATATTTATTTTGCAATGCTTCGTATCTTTATAGCTATAGTTATACCACTCAGCAATACTTCCAAGTGCATTGAAGATTTTCTCAAGTTTTATAGAGCACGATGCATATAAATAAATTCAATCCATGACTACGATTAGGGCAAAAAGCCAAAAATTCAAGCTTTTTTTTAACTATTAATTCTCGGATTAAATGGTTGGATTGTCTTGATTTCTCAGAACATCTTCCTCTTCTTTCAATTTTTATTTTGTGTGTGTGAATTGTTTGTATTGACAAGGAAAGATCTGGGTATGTTTGGTTCACTAAACTAATTCAATTGATAGAAATAAGTCTGAATATTGATATATATATATATATATATATATATATAATTTCCACCTCCTTTAACAAATTAACTTGAGTATTATAATTTGTAATTCATAAATTCCAATTCCCTCTTATTTGGTTCTTCATTATTGCTCCTGAATTCTATCCCTTCTATATATAATCAAACATCTCAAGCGCTTGACAGTACCAAAATTATTGTCACTTAAACGCTTCCATTGAACTAGTAGAGGTAATTAACATCTAGGTTTAGGGGATTGTTTTGGTTTTCTAGGTCTCTCGGCCTCTGTGCTTGTAGTTCTTAACCTCCTTGGTCTTTTTTTGAATAAATTTTCACCGTTCAAAAAAAAAAAATTAACATAAGGAAAAAAAATTATATATATAATTTAATTACATACATACATACATAGTCTTTCTATTATCAGTTCGAACTGACAAAAGATATATCAGTTCCTTGCATGTGGGCCATTGGATTTAAAAGATGCTTTGATAAGTGCATGCAGTCAAGTCAAAGTATTTAAATCCAATGGCCCACATACAAGGAACTGATATATCTTTTGTCAATTCGAACTGATAATAGAAAAATTGCATACATATATATGTATAAATATATATATATATATATATATATATATATATATATATAAAGGGGTGAATACATTGGTTTATTGTTTTTAGCCACCGATTTATAATTTATTGTTTTTATTAGTATTGACCAATTTTGGAAAAAATTACCCCTAAATTTTAGGGCACCTGACATGTAACTTGGTTACATGTCATTTGATTCCAAGTTACATGCGAATTAATTTTTCAAGTTACATGTCAATTAAGTTTTAAATTATATGGTATGCCAATGATTTTCAAATTATATACCAATTGATTTTCAAATTTTTGGATGGGTGAAGTAAAAGACAAAATGAGGGGCAATCTTGTCTGTTCAAGGCTAAAGGTGATAAGTATAATAAAATATAAATATATAAATTGATGGATAAACCAATAAATTATTTGATTACTTTTTACACTTTCCTCCTATAATATATAAATATATATATATATATATATATATATATTAGTTCTCTCTATCATAAAGTGTGAGAGGCTACAAATAAAGAAAAAATAATTATTATTCTTCTTCACTATCATCATCACTATGATCACCACACATAATGTAATTATTCATGAAAAAGCCGGCCGACAAGAAGTTCTAGAGGGGCCTTGCTTTTTAAATGCAGTAGTGAGGATGGAAACCTAAAGAATCTTTTGAATGACTAGATATATGGTCTAGTGCAATCACCAAATTTTTGCTATATTATTGTTTCATGGATGAAATCATTGCACCCTAAATTAGTGATCAAGCCAAGTGTATATCCACCAATAAGCCAGTGAGGGTTTGTCATTTCAAAGCTATAGCTACTTGTGTAATGTAGACGCATGAAGAAACATTATCAATTTCCACAACAAAGGATTGAACTGTTTCAATTAAAAACAGTAGTCGAATTTTAATTGCTCGAATCCTTTTATGTATTTTATAATATGCTTGTGATTGTGATGATAGATTTCCTCCATATAATGAAGTTAATTTAGGGATAAATTCTCTATGTCCAAATATCTTATATGTTTCTGAAACATGAGAGGAACCTTTAGAGCAGAAGAGAAACCTAAATGCTTCGCTGACCTCAACTAAGTGCAATAACACACACATACATCACAAAATCAAAAGGCACTTATTAGTCATAATGGGATCCTAATCGGCACTAATTGATTAGAAAAGCATATTCTAAAGGATGTGACATTTCTTGCAACAAATAATATGTAAAATGTATACAAATCATTGTAACCATATACTGTGTTATAAAGCCAAAACAATTAATAATTAAACTGATCGTGTCACACATCTTTTAAAGGACTCTTAAATCAAATTCGATTCTTTACACAAATCATGATGCATTGCAACAAAATATTTCCATAATATATTGAAATTAACCATAGTAATTAAGCATATATATGTAGCTGAGAAACTGATTTTATTAAGTGCAATTGGCTTAATTATGGACAAATGAGGATGATTATAAGACTCATGTGACCGACAATAAAAAATAAATTAATATGTTACAAGATCTAGCTGTTGTTGAATTCTGTATATATTATGCATATTTTGTATCATTTTTGTACTAGCTAGCTATATATATCAGTGGCTGCAAGAATCTGAAACTGGGAAAATGAGGGAAAGAAGCCAAGATTTGACAGTAATAAAGTCTGACCAAAATTTACTTTCCCCATATGATATGATTTAAGCTTCTCTCTTTGAAGAAAACTGAAAAAGGTCGTCCGTCCTCCTAAAAACTGAAATTTACTGTCCCCTTGAACGTTCTCTGCAGTAAACAAACATCAGAATTAATTACCACAGCTTCATTGTCACTATTTCAACAATAAACAGATCCATATATATATATATATATATGCACACCTATATGCAGATTGAATCTTTTTTCTTTTTTTTCTTAGCAACCAGATCGATCAATGAAAATCTATTGATCTCCATCATCTTTTAGCTCCTAATTTTAAAGTCACCATGTCATTGATTTTGAACATATATAACAGTTAAACTAACTAGTAAGACCTTATCGTAGGTTTGCCCTCACACCTCACACCTATCTCATGAGGTTGTAAATTCGAGTCTGTCTCTTTTCCTAAATCCCGTATTATTGTAATATTTTTTAAAAAAGAAAATTATGATCATAATTATAATAATTATATTCGATAAATAGAAAATGAAATTATACTTAAAATTTGTAATCAACAAAAGTCTACTCTAGCTACTACATATCAATATATGTGTTGCAATTATCACTATCACCAATATTTGTAACCTAAAATTCATGTAGAAATAATAAATAGGGTGAGTTATCACAAGTGGTTTGATGGAAAAAGATGTTTATTCCATTATTCCACTCGCATGATTAGAGGTTAGAGTTGTTAGAGTAAAAAGGATATGGAAAGTTGTGAAGCCTTAGAAATAAAAATAAAGGGGTTAGAGCATCTCCAACCCAATACACCAAATATTACACCAAAAACACCAATAAAGAGTATCTTTCTTACACTAAATTTTTTTCATCTCCAATGTATCACACCAAATTTTACACCAAAAAAGCATTTTTAAAAAATATTCTCCCAATAAATATTTATACAATACCAATTAATTTATATTAGTTAATTTATACAATATTTAATAATTTTAATGACGTAATATATATATATATATATATATATATATCAAAGTGGGTATCATTTTAAAGATTTCAACGAGATCTTTTCAACGGTATATTTTTTGGGAACACATATTGTTAAAATTAAGTGTAAAAGAGTTAAATTAATAATTTTTATAAAAAGTAAATGGTGATGTGACATCATAATAGAAAAAAACAATAAAAAAAACGAAAACAAATTTGGTGGATGAACGGTGCCCAAGGTGGGCACTGTTCATCCACCAAATATTATTTGGTACGGATGGTGTATTGGTTGGATATGTTTTTTAAGTGTATTTGGTGTGTTTGGTGTATACATTGGAGATGCTTTTAACTACTATACCCACATGATATGGTATGGTAGCACCAAAATTTGAAAATCATTTATGTTTAGATTTGGGAACCATTTAGATTTTTAGGAATCACTCTCAAGATAAAATCAACTAAAAAGTGATTTCCAATTTTTATAAAGCCTTATTTGAAGAAGTGGGTGTGGTTTCATGCCAAGCTATTCCCTGTGCAGCAATAGTTTAGCTTACAACCTTGCCTACCAGGCTTTCTCCTTTGTTAAGAAGTCTTTTTAGCTTAATATCAGCCCTCTTGTATCTTTCCCACTTTGTGAATGAAGCTCGTTTATTTTCAGAAAAAAAAAAAAAAAAAAAACTAGCTTACCCATATGGATATAGTGGATATAGTAGCCGATCCATTAAATAGAAATAAGTAACAAAACAAAGTAAAGTAAGTCACATTCCCATGCAAGCAAGTCGATCGCCAATAGCTATTTCACGGTATTCTAAAGCTCTCGTACGAGAATCCCGCATTCTCCGGTCAATCCGATGGGACGTTCGATTTGACAAAATATTTATAAAAAAAACCTTGTCCCACTCGGCCCCACCAACCGTGCAACCCTCACGTGCACACCTGTCACTCATGTCGGCTACTGTGCCACGTAACTCCAGTCCAAACGTTGATCTAAATCTCACCGCCCCCCAGCACATGCTCTTTTCCACGTATTCCAATCTAAACGGTGGAGTCAACAGAGCCTCGGTGTTCGCGCACCGTACGGGATCATTGTCGCCCTCTCGTCGTCCAGGACCCATCCATCAACAGTTTTGTTTTACTTGATAATTACCAAAAAGGGTCTTCAACAGTCAAAATCTTAGTCGTTTTGTGGTGGAGTGGGTCCCTTCTCCCTTCCACTTTTAGAGCTTGATTAGACTTTTTTTCCTGTACGGACACACCCTGTTTTTGGATTAAGTAAAAAAATTCAAATCAGTTCAACAAAAGTAAAAATTTTCCATTTTTTAACGGAAAATAAGGAGGACCTGTCATGTCGCTACGCGGCTGTAGGGTAACTGTAGTTTATGTAAGAGTGTAAGATTCTGCATACTGTCCCACATGGCCACATGAAGTAATTTTCATCCATCAAGTAGAAGCAAACTGAATTTTTTATTAAAAAAAAAAAAAAAATAGACGCGGTGTACGTATACCTGATTAGCAGCCTACAAGACCTCAGAAATACGAGAAAAGTTTCGGTGCACCGAACGCACCAACTGAGTGTAGCACCTGAACAATGATGCGCTGACACGTCAGTGCGTCAGCTTTTTTATTTACTTTTCATAATTTTCCTTTCTTATTTTAGAGAAAATATCATTTTACCTTCTAACGTTTACTTTATTAGAAAGGTGAGGACATAATTTGTTCATATTAACCGTTAATCCCCATAGAATAGAAAGAATATTTAATATACCCTTCTGTCACCTTTTCCATCCAAAATCACTTTGACCGTTAAAATCAAATGGACAATATTGTAAAAGCAAATAATTAAAAAAAATTAAAAATTAAAAACAAAAATAACTCTTCACTCTCTTCCAAACGTCTCTCTCTCCTTAAATAACTCTCTCTCTCTCTCTCTCATCATTCTCTCTGCTTTAAAAATGAAATTAAAAATAAAAAAGAATGTTAAAACAAAAATTTGTAGATCATCTGGAGATCCAATCTCCTGATCTTTATCATTCAATCTACAAACATTTGTAGATCAGCTGAAGATCCAATTTTCAGATCCATCAATTTGGTTCATCATCTCAAATCCCTCTCTCTCTCCAATCTTTATCTCTCTATCTCTCATTCCACAAGAACACCAGCCCATAAACCCAGCACACACACCATCTAAAGAAATCAGTTCATCACCCATCATCGATTCATCAACCACAAAAACCGCCCTGAATCACCACCAAATCCCACCCATAAACCGCCCTAAACCAACCTTTAATCACCTAGAAAAGAAATCGCAAAATCTGGTTTTTAGACCTGGAAACCCAGAAAAGAAAAAAAAAAAAAATCAAAGCACCATCACTAGCCACCAAATCTTGATCTCAAGATCGTACCCCCAACAGTACAACTCTCAACAAATCTCTCTTATGATGTGTCCAACCAATCCGAATCGACCCAAAACCAAATCGAAACCAAACCTAGAAATCCCCATAAAACCCAGAAAAATCAAACCCCAAAATCACCATCAATTCGTTCTCTTCTCTCTCTCTTTAACACCAACACAAACCCAAGAAAATTGAAACCAAACCCAGAGATCGGGTGTGGTTTGACATGTGCTTAGATTTGTTGTGTTCTTTGTTGTGTGTGTGTGTGTGTGTGTGTGTTAGAGAGAGAGAGAGAGAGAGAGAGAGATGATGAGAGAGAGATGGTCAGAGATGATCAAAACGTTCTTTTTTAATGTATTATTTTCTTTTGTTTTAAAAATAAAAAATAATTTAAAATTTTTGAAAAATCAAATTCTTTTTTTTTTAATTTATTTTTTTTTCTTTATTTTAATATATTTTTCATTTAATAAATATCTGGAGGGTTAAATGGTCATTTTTTGATTATTTTGAAGGATAAAATGGTCATTTGATCATCAGGATTGACGGTCAAACCTTTTTAGACGGAAAACATAACAGAAGGGGGTCATTTTACATTAGTTTCATTTCAGGGGAAACCTGTTAATATGGGTAAACTTTGTCCTTACCTTTCTAATAGGGTAAACGTCAAGGGGTAAAATAATATTTTCCCCTTATTTTATCTATTTCTCTCTTATTCCATTATTTTTTTTATGAATGGTGCTATCGTCAACACACTAATGAGCTAATAATGCCCTGGTTTTTAAAATTCAAAAATTTATTTGATATATTTCCAAAACTATCATTTTTTATTTATCTTCCAAACTTAACTCACCCCGTAAATGCTCTTTATATATTTATAAAAAAATTAAAATAAAAACTCAGCTCTCTCTCTCTCTCTCTCTCTCTCTATATATATATATATATATAGGAAGATAAAAATAAAAAAAATAAAAAAAATTATTTGATCATATTGTGTTCATTATAGAGAAAAAAAGAAAAAGAAAAAAAAAAACTTAGTGACAAAGAAAAGAAAAAAAAAATACAAAATATAAGTTATAAACAATAAAATAAGAAAATAAAATTAGGGCTGAAAGCATTAAATTTTTTTTTAGATAAACACATTATTCATGGATGTGTGTTTGTGTGTGTGTGCAGTTTTTTTTTTTTTTTTTGGAAATATATAGAGAGCATTTATGGAGTGAGTTAAATTTGGAAGATAATTAAAATAGGCAATTTAAGAAATAAATCAAGTAAATTTTAGAATTTTAAAAACTGGGGCATTATTAGATCATTAGTGGGTTGCCAGTACCACCACTTATTATTATTATTTTTTTTTATACTGACTCGCTGATGTGCCAACGCATCAGTGGCCGGGTGTACCAATCAACTGATGCACCTGATGCACTGAAGCTTTTCTCCAAAAATGCAAGTTTCTTTTTATTTTAGGGTTAATATTAAAAACCTCCCCTCACCTTTGAACTATTATTGGGTATATAGTTACAAATGTTTTTATTTTAGAAACCTCTCCTATGGACTAACACCGTTAGCATTCTGTTTGTGTTGACTGAGGTTGACTATTAAAAAGTCTAAAATATCCCTATTTAAGCTTCAATTGTAGGAATTGTCCATTATACCCTCATACTTTTACCAAATAAATTAATAAAATGATACAAAAAGCGGAAATGTTAACTTGCAAATGATAAGTTATTTTGTAGACAATTTTATCCCTAAAAATAACAAAAGTACAAATGAACAAAAAGCATTGAAAATGAATATTTGCTTGGATTTATAAAAAGACAAATAAATACATATTCTGGTTCATTTTCAATGTTTTTGGTTCATTTGTAATTTTGTTATTTTTAGGGATAAAATTGTCCACAAAATAACTTCTCATTTGCAAGTTAACATTCTTTCATTTTGTATCATTTTATTAATTAATTTGGTAAAAGTATGGGATTTTAATGGTCAATTCATACAATTGAAACTTAAATAGGGACGTTTTAGACTTTTTAACAATCAAAATCAGTAAACACAAACAGAATGCTAACAGTGTTAGTCCCACTATAAGAAAAACTGTCTTTCTTGACAGTTTTTTCGTTCTTGACTGTTTTTGAGAACTGTCAAGAAAGACAGCTTTTCTTGACAATTTTTTCAAATTTTTTATTTATATTTAATAATTTTTTTAAACTTTTACTTCCTATTTTTAACACCAAACAAAATCCCAATATGAATTTATTTTACAATAAGATATCGGTTTTTGGGCAAACCGATATTGGATAAGTAAAATTTTAAATTTAATAAATTTACTTTTAAATCATTTACTTTTAAAAAATTCAATTTTTTTTTAAAAAAAATTGTTTATTTATTTTGCACCCTCTTGTTTCATACTAAGAGACACGTTAATAATTCAATTACCCATATAAATTAGTAATCTGAGTCTTACATTTGTTCATTAAATTGCAAGATGCATGTTGAGAAATATCTCCCCTGTAGTGAGAGTTGTATTCCAAATCATGCTTATTACAATTGATGTCACGAGTCTCCTATATGTCATGTTTGGTTGGATGGAATGGAAAGAAAGTCATTCCATTCCTTTGGTTTATTAAAATGCAATGAAATGGTGATTCCATTGGAATGAGGATTCCACCATTTTTGTGGAATCCCCATTCCATCCAAAAACCAATGGAATGCCTATTCCATTCCAAGCTAAAATTTATATTCCACAAATACCCTCATTTCCAAAAATAATATATTATTATTATATATTATGTTAATGATATATAAATATATATTATATACAGAAATTCTATTATCAGTTCCTTGCATGTGGGCCATTGGATTTAAATACTTTGACTTGGCTGTATGCACTTGTCAGTCAAAGTATTTAAATCCAGTGGCCCACATACAAGGAACTGATATAACTTTTGTCAGTTCGAACTGATAATAGAAAGACTGATATTATATATATGTACTATATATTATATTATTATATATATTATATATATTATTATTATATATTATATTATTATAATATATATAAAGATATATAAACATATATAATATAATATATTTATATATTATATTATTATATATGTTATACTATTATACATATTATATTATTATATATATGTTATATATTATTACATATACTATATAATATATATATATAGGGGTGAATTCATAAAGAGCCAAAAAATTTATGGGTTTATTGTTTTTAGCCACAAGTTTATTTTTTATTGTTTTTGTTACTTTTGACCACTTCTGGACAACAATACCCCCTAAATTTGTAATTTTTTTTAAAAAAAAAAAATTCAAAAGTTGAGTTGTTTTGGTAGGGTTAAGTGAAATCAGGCAAAAGGAAAAAAAAAAAAAAAAGAGAGAAAGGAAGAGAATGAGAAGCCACTATCGTGAAAGAGAGAAAGAGAAGCCAGACCTCTTGGAAGCCACTATCGTGGAAGCCGTTGAACCTACCGTCGTCACACCTATTGCCATCGCCGCACCTGACCTCGCGTACCTCTCAACCTCGTCGGACCTCGCGCTGAAACCGCTGGTCTAGGTCGTCGAATTTGCCGCTGTAGAGTGCCGTCGCCGCTACTATTTCTGCCCTTGTCCTCGAAGCCGCTGAATCCACCGCTGAAGGCTGCCATCGCCGCTACTGTCGCTGCCCTTGTGGTCGAGCACTGTACAGGTCTGATTGTTCTTGCTGATTTGTTGAAATTCAACTGTATGTGTTGTTTTCCTTTTCTACTGTTTAACTCAAAATATTATATAAAATTTATGTAGTTGGATGCAAGAATTAGGATAGAAAGTTCCATAGTTAATTTTATTTGAATGGATAATTTTTTTTATGGATTTTGCTGGATATTGTAATTCATTTCTTGTATAAAACAATAGCTTGTAAAAAGTTGAAGAAAGCTAATATTAATGAATTGAACAATTTGGAACTCGTTAGGAATTCTCGATTAAATCTGTTTTCTTGTTTCAAATTTCTTTGGTGGCTGCATCGATTAAATGGTTATCGCCATTTTGACTGTGCTGGTACTACTACTCTCTTTCATGTTTTCTTTTGTGGTTTTTTGTTTTTATGATTTATCTTGTTAGTATTTTGCTAGTGTTTTTGATGATTCTGTTCTGTTGCATGTAAAGTTGTTCTTGGTTTAACTGGTAAGATTGATTCTAGTGTTAGCCATTTAAAACTAGTGAAAAATTATTCATTTTGTTGATAGGTGGTTGAATTATTCTTAGATTGATGTTGTTTTAGATTGAAGGTGGTAAAAAAGATTTCGACTTGTTATTGGCGGGAGTGGATTTTTTAGTTTTAGTTGTTTGTTTGATCATGTTTTACCAATGTGTTAGCTTAGGTTTGATTTGGGTTTTATTTTTTATGATTTATCTTGTTAGTATTGCAGTGTTTTTATGAGATTATGTTGTGTGTAAAGCTGTTCTTAGTTTAAATGGTCAAATTTGATTCTAGAGCTAGCCAATTAAAACTATTGAAAAATTATTCATTTTGTTGATAGTGGTTGAATTGTTTTTAGATTGATGTTGTTGTTTCACATTAAAGGTGATAAAAAAGATTTTGACTTGTTAGTGGTGCTAGTGGATTTTCTAGTTTCAGTTGTTTTTTTTATCATGTTTTACCAATTTGTTAGCTTAGTGTGCTTTGGAGAAGTCGAAATCTGTTAGCTTAGTATTGCAAGTGTTTTTATGAGATTCTGTTGTGTGTAAAGTTGTTTTTGGTTTAACTAGTGATATTTATTCCAGTGCTAGCTAGTTAAAACTGTTGAAAAATTATTCATTTTGTTGATAGGTGGTTGAATTGTTCTTGATTGATGTTGTTGTTTCACATTGAAGGTGGTAAAAAAGATTTCATTTTGGTTGATTTCACCTAATATGTCTTCTATATTGATTTTGTGTTACTATAGGATGAAATGGATTGGAGAATACGAGAATTGACAATAGAGGTCAACAATGACTGACAGCGAAGTAAACGTCAATGTGCAGCAACTTGAAGATAGAGTCCAAGATATAGTCAAGAACATAAGAGAACTTGAAGATGAGCAACAACTCGAGGATTCAGATGGTGAATTTTAATTCATGTGACTAGAAATCACTATCGTCCATTCAACATCATCACCATCAGCTTAGCACTATGTATATCCAATAGCTTAGTCCATTCACTTATTATAGGCATGTGACTTGAATTGGATTTACTCTTTTGGTTTACTCTTCTGCCGGATATTGTATACCGGCAATATGAATTGACATGTAACTTAAGAATCAATTGGCATGTAACTTAAGGACCAACTAACATGTAACTTTTTAATCAACACTGGAATGTAACAACATTGGAATTTTATTTTGAAATCAATGTCTTTCCAAAAATGTCATCGTTGTTTTATTTTGATGTGTCATTGTTGTTTTTGGGAATGGGGAACCAAAAACGTCTTCAGGTTTAAGGAGGATATGACACTAGAAAATTTTGCAAACAGTTCTAGTCATGTAACATTCGAAATAACTAGCATGTAACTTAATAAAGCACTGGCATGTAACTTTTTAACCAACATTGGCATGTA
Source organism: Acer saccharum (assembly GCA_030490815.1). NCBI lineage: Eukaryota > Viridiplantae > Streptophyta > Magnoliopsida > Sapindales > Sapindaceae > Acer > Acer saccharum. The sequence goes on along the minus strand of CM059870.1, from coordinate 26,823,200 downwards.
ACAATATTGGAATGTTATCTTCAAACCAGTCTTTGAAATATGGAATTCAGTATGAGCTGGCATGTAACATTTGAAATAACTAGCATGTAACTTAAAAAATCAATGTCTTTCCAAAAATGTCATCGTTGTTTTATTTTGATGTGTCATTGATGTTTTGAGGAATGGGGAACCAAAAACGTCTCCGGGTTTAGGGAGGATATGACACTAGAAATTTTTACAAGCAGTTCTAGTCATGTAACATTCGAAATAACTAGCATGTAACTTAATAAAGCACCAGCATGTAACTTTTTAACCTAACACTGGCTTGTAACAATACTAGAATGTTATCTTCAAACTAGTCTTTGAAATATGGAATTCAGTATGAGCTGGCATGTAACATTCAAAATAACTAGCATGTAACTTTGTAAATAACTGGCATGTAACTTTAAAAATACTTGGCATCTAACTTAAAAAATAATTGGCATGTAACTTTTAAACTGACATTGGTATGTAACAATGCTGGAATTTTATCTTCAAAATAAATTCATTCAATACTACAATGTACATCTTCAAAATAAACTCGTATGTAACGTTGAATCCAATTGACATGTAAATTTATACAACTACATATAATTTGAAATTAAATAACTCGAATGCTACTTGGTCTTCTTCTCTACATCTGTTGCACTAGTACTGCCTACGTGGTCAGTTTTGTTGGATGAATGGTGTAGTCCTTTGTTGATTGTGATCGGGTGGTTGTACAAACTCTGCTACGTGCCCATTCCTTACTGCAGAATTCAGGGCAGATTTTGCACTGTTCTTAGCTATGGCGACTACATTGTCGCTGCTACCTTTCTCCAAAAGAAAATTCACCACTTCTATATGCCCCTGCGAGGCAGTAGTGTGCAATGTCATGGTGTTCAAGGAATCACACACCATTGAAAGTTCAAGAATAGCATCCATCAGAACCTTCCATACCTCAATATATAGAAACAAACATTCTAAATATTTGTCAAAAAGAAAAGGAAAAACTTTAACGCTAGAAAAGTCTTGACATTCAAAGTCAAATTTAGCAAAATAATGTTTGTTCTACAATTTCAACAAACCTCAACATGGTATGTTAAGTTTCTAAGATAATCGACAACTAGTTGACAGCAGAAAACTAATTATACACAAGAACTTCAAGTAAAATCATCTAGAAAAAACTGCATATTGTGTTGTCTAAACAAAATCTAAAACTGCATAGAACATTTACCAAAATTTCCTTGCTTTGCAGCAATGTGAAAAATGCTAGAAAAGTCTTGACATTCAAAGCCAAATTTGGCAACAATGTTTGTTCTACAATTTCAACAAACCTCAACCTGGTATATGTTAAGTTTCTAACATAATAGACAACTAATCGATAATAGCAGACTAATTATACACAAGAATTTCAAGTAAATCATCTACAAAAACTGCATATTGTGTTTGTCTAAAAAAAAATCTGAAATTGCACAGAAAAATTTACCCAAATTTCCTTGCTTTTGCAACAATGTGAAATGCTAGAAAACAAATCTCAACATGTTATCTTATGTTTCTAATAGAATTCACAACTGGCTGTTAACAATGAACAGAAAACTTATTATACCCAAGAACTTCAAGTAAATCATCTAATCAAAAACCTGAAATTGCAGAGAAAATTAAATTTTACCCAAATTTCCTTGCTTTGCAGCAATGTGAAATGCATCGTAGCCGTTTCTAGATTTGGTACCAGCCATAGCAATATCATGAAACTTGATCATCTCCTTGACCAAATCTACATAGCCATACTCAGCAGCAACATACAGTGCCATATCAACCATTGAAACAAACATGTGAAAATTGCCCACATCAAACAAAGAAATATGAGAATTTCCATTTCCCAAATGAGAAAATTACCTCAACCAAAAAAATCACTCCAAGTTTTCTTTGGTTCGAATAAATGAAAACCCAAATTCTAATTTCTTTCCAATTTTAATTCTTTTATTCAACAAAATAAAAGTGAAGTTGAATACTACTATCTTCTAGGCCTAAATAGTCAAATTCCAAAAACACCCATTTGCACATAACCAACACTTAATTTCCGGTTTCCAATTACAAAAAAACTCAAACTTTTTCTCATCGTAGAAAATTTCTCAGGAACCAAACACAAACCCACCTAGGGTTTACTATTAAACAGATAAATAGATTCACCAAAAACACCACAAACTCAAATAATCAATAAATTAACAACGAAAGAGAAATGAGATAGAGAGAGAAATAAATATGAAAGACAAACAAAACAAGAATCGGGAAAATAGTGACAGAGAGTTGTTGCCTGATATTAATGTCAGTGAAAGTGATATTGTCGAAGAGATTTTTTCTCTGACGACTTGGACGGCGATAGCGCCGGCGAGAGACGAGGGATGTTGGGATGGAGCGGAGTATTGTTTTCGTTGTTCGATTTGCGGACTTTGAAGCTGTTGCTGAGACTCGATCTGGTTTTTGACGAAAGAGATTTGGTTTGTTTGTTTGAATTTGCTTGAATTAACAGAGAAAGTAGAGAGAGAGAGAGAGAGAGAGAGAGAGAGAGAGAGAGAAATTGAGAATATCTGATTAATCGGAGATATAAGGTGAAGAGAGATTGAAATTTTGGGAGGGAAAATTTGGGGAAAATAAAACAAAATGGAGGGCAATTTTGGCAATTCAAGCATAAAAATGACAAGAATAATAAAAAATAAACTTTTGGCTAAAAACAATAACTCAATAAATTTTTTGATCATTTCTTGCAATTTCCTCATATATATATATATATATTATATTATAAATTATATATATATATATATATATATATATTATTATATGTATTATATATAATATATATGTATTATTATTAATGTTTTATAATTCGGGGTATTTTGGTCAAAATACAGTTAACTCCATTCTATTATGTTGTTAACCAAACAAAATAATACTAATTCATAGACTAATTATAAAGTTCCAACCAAACAAAAACTCGGTTTTCCTTTCCTTTCCTTTCCCATTCTCATTCCCATTATAATTTTAATTACCATTCCACCATGTAACCAAACGTGACCATAGAGTATAGACCAATAACTCAATATATAAGTTTTTGAAAGTATATAAACGTAGATAAATTGCTTAAAGCATACCTATTTAAGGGGGGGGGGGGGGGGGGGGGTGGGGGTGTGTTGGTGAAAAGGTTTTTATGCTTTTTTCAATCCCTTGAAACAAATTTATGTTTGTCCCTCAAAGTAGCTTTACATACAACACATAAACCAAACATTCATACATAGACAAGATAAGCATGTGATCATTTAAACATTGTCTATATATATCAATGAGTTGCATGAGGAATAATAACATAAAATCTCAACAACAAAGAATACTTGTATTTCAATATTGTTCAATGTATTGCAAGTATAAACAAATATAACTATACACAAATGTAACACTATACAAAAGAATTATATTTACAATTATGATCAAAATGAATTTGCTTATAAATCACACTTTACAAAATCTTGTTCCAATATACATTACAAGTGAATAATATGCAACAAGATTAAAATATACACATAAAAAAAATAAGAAAGAGAGAGATAGAAAGAATTGACACATGAGATTTTTTAACGTGGTAAAACCTCCAAGGAGGAGACATCCATGGGTTGAACTACAATCATTGGGTAGTATATATATTGGATGATAGATTAGAAATTCCTCAAAAGTGACTAACCTTGATCTACTTCCTATTGGAGTCTATGTCTACTATATCCCTATTGGAATATGCAAAATCCCTCAATGATGCGAAACCACCATATATTGCAGTCCATACCAAACCAACATTGTTGGAAGATTAGAAATTTCTCAAGAGCCAATGCACATCTCATGCAACACTTTCTATTGGAGTCTATGTCTAACCAAACGCCCGGGCCTACCAATAATGTAGCCAACTCCCTATCCAAGATACTCATGTCTCTAGAGAGCCTCACATGATAGCTACCCGGACCTTCCCAATCCTAGCCATGACTTCTTGCTTGGTTATCCGGACCTCTTGTCCTAACCAAGTCTTCCTTGCTTGACTATCCAGACACCTTGTCCTAGTCAAGACTTCATACCTTTTACAAGGACTTCATAGTGTGATCATGTGAATACAAATAATGAAACAAGCAATTCAACATAGAACATGTGATCAATATATTCCATGGAACAACTAGACCTAAATATGTGAGAACATAAGTTATAATAGTCTAGATGCAAAACTTGAATTAAACCTAGAGCATGTGAAAACACCTAGCACAAAATAGCTCATAGTTTCATTCACACAAATAACACTTGAATAAATCATATACATGAAGCACAAATTCAAGATGTTACAAACATACACAAAAATGCTAGAATCACAAAATGTGTTCAATGAATATTTTAGCCAACAATTAGAGCAAGGATATAATGAATAATCAATTAAATCTTATTAGGCTCTAAATACAAATACACAAGTGCTAATCCTAGATTTGCTCAATTAGAGGATCAAAGCACATGCGAAGGTTATTAATCATAAAATACATCAATCAATCCACAAATAACCCTAGATATCAAACTAATCATAATACAACTCTCAATCATGTGAAAAACCTAGAATCCAAGAAACTAGTTCACATATGTCTCTAATTAGACTTTTGATTAGGTTTGATTATGAAGCTATCTTTCTCAATAGCATTCACCATACATACACATACATATAGAAGAAGAAACCCCAAGCAAATTGAAGGTTGAAAAAGAAGAAATCACAAAGATAAGTCAACTACCTAAGAATCACGAGCTGATTCGATTTTCTAGGTAGAACCTCTAGAAAACTCGATCAAACAGCTGCAAGACCACTTGGAAAAGGTAGAGGACTCTATTACAAAGATTCTCCAACTTAAATCACTCAATTCCAACTTCGTATGAGAAAGTTATGGTGTTTGGAAGGTAAGAAAAAGTTGAGAAAAAATTCTGCACATTTGATTTCTAATTTTTCTTCTTAGAATGAAATAAGAGGAAATTGAGGAGATTTAAATGAATTGGAGAGAGGGAAAAAACGAGCCAATCACGTGCTTCCACCTAAGCACCCCGTGAGGGGTGCGTGAGGCACACGGGGGTAGAGGAGGTGCTTGGCTGTGAGCCTCACGGCCTCCTCACGCGCCCTCCTTTGCTTGGTCGTTGGCCAAGCAAACTTCTGTCACGCTCCGCTCATGTTCTTCAACCGTATTCGGGCCTTCGAACTCCAATTTTGAATCTGTCTTCAGATTACAAATTATGACTCCCTCACGTACAACGATGACTATGAAACTTTGACAAAAGATTGAGAATTCATCTCGGAATACAATGACAAAGACAACTCAACGAATGAGAACGTAACTTGAAACCTAATGAATGAGTAACCGAAATGACCGGTACTCAATAAGGAATCAAATGAGATCATGTTCAAGCTCAAATACAATAAAACACAAACAAATAAATACAAGATCACACAAGTATGCCATTTCCTAGACATAGTCTTAGAACATGCAATTCTACAATGTATGTCAATATGAGTTCAAAGCATGAGCATACTAAAACATGTGAATGTGTTATATAAATGGTGAACAACGATGCAGGGACACTTATGAATGAATTGTGTGTGTGTGCCTATGCCTTGTAAGAGAAATGAGGTCAATTATACCTTTGATTAGCAATGAAGCTTATTCCCCTTTACAAGACACCATTTTGCATGAACCGTAGCCGAGTCTTTCTTCGAAGCTTTGAAACATTATATTAATGACCACTAATCAATACAAGATAAACACCGTTTTGATAAGGAATACATGCCAAGACAAACCAAAAACCTACCAATCTCCCCCTTTGGCAAATTCTATGTCAAAACCCCTATACATATACTAAAACAATTACAATGAAAATTTGGTCACAATGAGTTACACATTTCTAGACAAATTTTCAACCATAAGTCTTGAACTTTGTCTTGGTCTTCTCTTGATATCACCTAAATTCAACTTGAAAGCACAAGAATATCCAAGAGACAACACATATGGCAAAATATATTCTTTGGCAAGAAAATAAAACAATAAAGTACAAATGGATCATGTATACTCCCTCTTAATACATGCTATCCAACAAAATATTCAAGCCAAGATCAACAAAAAATATTACATGCCATAAAGTTCAAACTTAATATCAAATACACCAAAAACTAAAAATAAACAAATGAGACTAAGCAAGCTAGAAGCATATCATATATCTCCCTATATCTATCTCCCTATATTTCTCCCTCTTTTTGACATGATATGAAGCCAAAAAGAAAGAATAAAAAAAATATACCTCAAGATACTTTCTAGCCACTTGTGCCACCAAGGAAAGTTGTGTGATGTGATGATCTCACATAATGCTTTGTAGTAGTTGCTTTTCTTTCCAATTCTTTAATCTTCTCATCTTGTAGCACTACCTTAGCATTAAGATCTTCAATCTTCCTTTGTGACGCCTCAATCATCCTTCGTGACTCTTCAACCTCATTCTTCAATTGTATAGCCCAACTTAGAAGAATAGGTGTGCTAGATACATGGCTTGAATCATGAGATTCACTAAAGAGCCTAAATGTATCACTAGACTTTCCCTTTTCCTTATATGACATGGTTGCCATACGTTTTTCACTAAAGTTCTCTAAGGGAGGAAGTAGCACATCTTCATCTTGTCTCTTCAATCCTTTAGCTAAACATAAATGAGAGATAAACCTAGGAAATGCCAATTTCTTGTCCAAACGAGTTGCACAAGCCGCAATCTCAATATGTTCTATAAGCACTTCACCAAGATTTATGGGTTTGTTAGTCACTAAGGCATTCACAATCTTGATCTTCTCTTTATTTAGTTCAGTAGCATTAGAAGACCCAACAAGATTGGCACAAACAAAGAGATGCCAAAAGGCACTCACTTTAGTCAACTCACCTTGCCTAATAAAAGCACGCTTTCCCTACTCAAAATTAACATTGTCACAAAGAGTTCTTCCCATCAAATCAAGATTTTCCAAGACATTAGCATCAAGGAAATCCGACTCAATATCATCGGGCAACCCTAGAAACTCATTCAATTTCCAAGAGTTGACTCTAAAGACAACACCTCTCATATTCATAATGGCATCTTCAACATTAGTACTTTCTTTGAACACATGATAGAATTCTCTAACCATGGTTTCATTAGCTATTCCTAGCATGTTAATCCAAGTACTCCAATTTCTCTCAATGATGACCTTATTAACATACGAATCAATACAATAATTCAAATCAATACCTTTCTCTTGCAAAATCTTTTTGCACTCATAAGCTCTCAAAGTCCTAAACTTATTGGCTTTGGTTGACTTGGAAGAAGAAGTAAGATTAGAATTGTCAATAAGCTTTGTCGGATTGCTAACTCCAACTTTCTTAGCTTTTACCATGACCTTGTATCACCGAAAAAAAAATAAAAAAAAATTTGAGTGGAAACATCAAAGCAAGTTAGTGATCAATAAACATATACAAAGACAAAAACACCATTTTTGAACAAATCAACATGCATATAAGAAATTATCATAGCATCTTTAAGATTTATCAAAAACAAGAATAATGCCAACAAACAACAATCTTGAAGAATCATGTGTACAAATCACAAAAGAGAACAAAACATAACATATAATGTCCCCCCTTGATAAATACCCCATCTAACATCTAGATAGACAATTGTTCACAAGAATCGCCACACATTCACATCATAAGCAATTTTAATAGATTTTCAAATTAGCTCCATATAGCAATGAGAGTTACACCTAGATTTTCAATCATTCTCATATATCTTCAAAAATTGTTAGAGTATCAAAATACCAAATAAGCAAATATGAGTGTGTGAAGATTTTGCTTCAAGAATATGAAAAGAAGTATTTTGATAATCAAACATGCAAACATTTTCAACATCTATTCATCTCAAGCCTTTCCGTAAAAAACGTCAAACCGATTATCATCCAAAATTTTACTTTTTTAAAAAGAATAGATTTCAATATGTGAGCATAGTGTGTGCATGTGGCTCATCAATCCATTTCTATTTGACAACCCGAGCTAATTTGATTATTCAACTATACTCCATAAAGCATTTTTGTTTTGTTTTAGGCTTGAATCAAAGATTATTATTATTTTTTTTAATGATTCATTTCAACACTTCTTTGATTTTTTTTTCAAACATAAACATATACACCTCATGGCGGCTTTCACTCATCACAATGGCGTAACCCTTTCCTACATTGGGTGGCTACACAACCAAGGTATGTAGCCCTTTCCATGAGGGTGCTCATTGAGTTCTATGTTGCCGAAGCAAATGGATACCAACCATTGGTCATTTTAAAACATACTAGTCCTTAGGACTTCTAGTTGTATCCAAAACTTACATTAATCAAACTCAACACACTTAACCAAGCATATAAGAGAAGCAAAGTGTATTTTTGAAACCAAGTTTTATGGCTTAAAAACACATGATCAAAAAACAAGTAAAGAGACTTACTTAAGATCTCTACTTCTCAAGAGAGTAACTTTCAAAGAATATGAAGCATATTTTTCAAAACTTGCCACTCAACAATCATACAAACAATAACACACATCATGATTAAGATCAATGTGAATAATTATCACCAAAAGATCTTAAACTAGCAAATGTCAAAGAGGACCATATAAACACTATATTAATTCTCAAATATGACATGCTTCATGAAGTGGTACACACAATGAGTTAGGAGATGAAAATTTAAATAAGCAAGCAATGTGATATTAGAGATACCTTCGCAAGCTATTTTCATCAAATGCAAGGCCTTCACCTTTTTTATGAGTCCTCTTGGCTTGTATGTCCTCATAACTATAAGTTATAGGTGTGTCGATTCCAAGAGACTAAAGACTATGCATTTCAACTCAAACAGAAAAAATTGACTTTCTCTAAAAGTCATAACATGATTGTTACCATATAGATTTCATAAAAACAACTTCTCAAAAAGTTAATTAATAGATTTCGACTATCATAACAAAAGTGTGAGATAGCTAAGTTCATGTTAAGTCATAGAGATACAAAGCAAACAAGCTAAGTTTCTTAATAACTGTAAGGTTCATGATTTGTATTGGCTTGATTCCATTGCAAAATGCTCTATATTTGTATTAGTTGTTGCTTAGGATGTTCTTGAAAGAAAAGAATCTTAAAAGGTGAAGAGCAACGTTTAGTGCAAATGTCGTCTTCAAGAGGTGAAAGCGTCAAAGGTATACTTCGACTTTGATCCTCTTGCAAGGCGTTAGCGCACACACACACAATTCATACATGTTTATGTTTTTTGTATTTTGGACTTGAATATGTTCTTATTTGATTCCTTATTGAGTTCCAGTCATTTCGGTTACTCATTCATAAGGTTTTGAGTCTAAATGACTTAGCTAGGCTATTTTGCATTCTCATTCGTTGAGTTGATTTCATCGTCTTTTTCCAAGATGATTTCTCAACCTTTTGTCAAAGTTTCTTAGTCATCGTTGTGCGTGAGGGAGTCACGATTCATAATTTGAAAATGGATTCAAAATCGGAGTTCGAATGCCCAAGATACGGTTGAAGAACGTGAGGGTGTGCGGGAGAGCAAGCAAGGCCAAGCAGCCAAGCTTGGCCAAGCCGTGTGGGAGCCGTGGGACCCACGGCCAGAGGACCTCTCTAGTCCCGTGTGGCCCACGCACCCCCCACGGGCTTGGCTAAGGTGGCTTCTTTTGGTTGAAAGAAAATCCTCTCTCTCTCCTCCATTTAAACACCTCTCATTCCCTCCAAACATTCAGAACTTGAAGAACACTTTCAAAGAAATTTCTGCAGAATTCTTCAACATTTTAGTTTTAGTATTTTGATCATAACTTTCTCATACGAACTCGAAATCAATTGATCCAAAAGCCAAAATTGTTGGTCTTGATGAGAGCTACAAACCCCAAGCATTTCTAGAGGCAGCTGACTTTGTCATTTTTCCCAATGGCCTGATTTTCAGTACGTGGTTAAGGTTGTATGTTCAACTTCTTCTTTTTCATTTCATCTTTGATCATCTCTTTTATTCTTACTATTTGATTGACGAAATATGTTGAGAAGGATGTTAGATCATATGCTAGGGGTGTTTGATCATTTGTCAATTGAGTTTTAGCTTTGTGATTTCTCTTGAACATATATGTGCTAAACTTGATTCAACTTGAAATTGATTCTAGAAAATGTATATATGATGTGCCTCATGTTATTTTCTAGGTTTAATTTCATGATCTAAGAACTAGGTTTTTAGTGTGATATATTGAATATTCATACCTTGTTCTTATTGATTTGCATGTCTTGATTTCTAGATACTTTTGTGATTGTTTGTTGAAAGGATATTCTAGATTATCATTGAACATGCACATTTAGCTTGATTGATCATCTAGCTTAATTTGATTGTGTTTGCATCATTTGCATCACTTAGATCATAGCCTTGCATTAGGTTGAAGTCTCTAGCAAAGTGAGTGAAACTTTGTGGATAGAGCAAAGAAGTCTTGATTAGAGTAGGGAGGACTCGGATAATCAAGCAAGGAGACTTGTCTAGGGTCGGGAGGATCTGGATAGGCAAGTAAGAAATCTTCCTAGAGACGTGAGCGTCTTGGATAAGAAGTTGCTTTCTAAAGGTGTAGGACACATCTCGGATAGGAAGTAGGCTTGGTGATTCACTAGCCCGAGGGTAGATTAGGAGTTGATAGCTTGAGCGGATATCATAAGTTGGTAGCTTGAGTGTGTAAATCCTTTTTCACATAGTGGATTGCTTTGCTGGTGGTTGTGGTATCAACCCATGGATGTTTCCTCTTTAAGGTTTTACCACGTAAAAATCATTGTGTCAATTTTGCTTTACTTTTCTTTATCTTCCATATCTTACATTGATTGCATATCTTGTAAATTGATTAACTCTTGTATTAGTGAAATTAATTCATTTGTTAAATATAATCAAGTGTGCATTTTCTTTGTTATATTCCACGTTATTTTTAATATTGGAAGAATTTAAGTCTATACCTATTCACCCCCCATCTAGGTTTATTTTACACTACTACTTAAGGGAAATTTCAATAACATAACACTAATCTTAAAGCTAACCTCATATGTGCAACTTACACTATTGGTAAAAGCACTCACCCTTGACAAACTTTGTCTTGGGTGAACCTACACAAACATCATCAAGATTCTTATTGACAACAATGTTGAACCTAGAATAAATTTCTTCAACCACTTGATGCACAAGTATATCATTGATACTTATCTTTTCAACATTGCTAGCAACACATACTCTGTCAATTTTAGCAAGATTTGCATTCTTCACATTCCAGACATTCTTAACATGTTTTGTGACATTATCATTCTTTCCATATTCAAAAGCTTTAGCATGCTTAAAACGTAGTTCAATCTCTCTATCTTTAGATGCATTTCCTATGTTGCAATATTCAATGAATTTAAAACACTTAGGTTTGATATGGCCTACGGTATTTGTAAGGATTCCCATTGTTTTTAATTGGCTTATTTCGTGATCAAACCATATGTGGGGATCATGTAAGGGTAGCTTAGGAATGTGTTCAAGCTCAAGGCCCTTGCAAGTGTTAAGCACTCCAAAGGTATATGTTTAGTGCTTAATTTTCTATGAAGAGATTTAGTGCACACACTCACTTAGCATACTTGCATTGTGTGCATTCTCTTCACATGTCACTTTTCACACTTGCACTTCTTTGTTACATGTTGTTGTGTGTTTATGTGTCTTGTATTTCGTTTCCCGTTGTTGTTCGGAAACGTCCGCGCATGCACCGTGTGTGCTTGTTTTTAGCACGAAGATCGCCGTTGGAGAAGCCCTTGGTTTTTCCCTTGGTTTCACCAAGATTGGTGAAACGGCGGTTTGGATCGGCGGCCTGGCCGCCGAATGAAACCGCCGTTTCATACCTGATTGATTTTATCTCTCGGGTTTATTCGGCGGTTTGATCGGCGGTTATTAAACCGCCGAATGAAACCGCCGTTGTTCCCCTGTTGTGTCAGGTCCAATTCAGCGGTTGGATCGGCGGTCGGTGGCCGCCGAATGAAACCGTTGAAGTTCCCCTGTTTCTCTCGAAACTAATTCGGCGATCACATTCTACGGCCTGGCCGCCGAATGAAACCGCCGATTGGCGCGTTTCTTTGAAACTTACTTAAATGACCTCACTTTGGTTTGGCACCCTATATATATGCCATTTTGTCTTTAGGTCAAGCAAGAGAGTTCACATTCAGATTTCATACTTAGGATATTTTTCAAAGAGAAGAAAAATTCCAAGAACTCATTTTTAATTACTCAAACACTTATTCATGATCATCAATCATCATCTAGCATCATCTTTGATCATCTAGATGTCATCTTGCATGGATTCTTCATCATACTTTGCTTGGTAAGCTTTTCACTAATATCTTACATATTTTGTGTTTCTCTTATCTAGCAATCTCAATTAATTACTTGTTTGTGATTTTGTATGCTTTGGATACAAGATTGAGATTAGTATGATGTATGTTTGAGAAGTTGTATTGTGCTAGCTTATTAGGTTTTGTGCTTAATATTGTTTAGCTAAACTAATTGACATGTCATTTAGTTTTGATATTTAGGATTGTTCTTAATTGCATATTATTCATCTTAGATAAGCATATAGGGTTTCCCTTGCTCTATGTTGCATTTTGGATATTCACATATATTCACTTAGGGTTGTATTCTCTTCATAGAGAAAGTAAGTCTTGTGTGTAGCATCCGGGATTAGGTTGCTTAGGTCGCAAGCAAAATTGGACTAGGTTCACTCATACCGGGATTAGGTAGGTGTGTGATTACTTACGGGATTAGGTTGTAATCGTTTGCACATTTAGTGGATTCGAGGTTCGAGTGTGGCTTACTTACATAGCCCGTGGTTTTTCCCGTGAGGGTTTCCACGTAAAAATCAAGTGTTGTTTTAATTTCCGCACCATATTACACTTGATTGTTTATATTATCTTGAGGGCATTTTCGTAATTTTGACTAACACGAAAAATTGGGTAAAAAGCGTAAAATCTATTCACCCCCCTCTAGATAGTTTTATACACACCGTGCAATAATTAGTTTCAATTGGTATCAGAGCGGGTTCCTAGACATACATAGGTGATCCTTGCTTATATTGGTGTGTTTTGCATTTTGTGTGATTTTTGATCATTCATACATTTGCATTCATTTCATTCATTCATAAACACTATGAGTGGAAACGGTGGAAATGGTGGTGGCAACGAAGGTGCCTCTAGCACAAGGCCTCCACTTCTTACCGGATTGAACTATTCCCAATGGAAAGGGAAGATGGAATCCTACATATGCCAAATTCACGACCGTGCATGGATGGCGGTGGAAGACGGATATGATCTCCCTATGATGACTCCCGCGGGTGGAGGAGAAGATGTTTTGAAGCCTAAGGCGCAATGGAACGCGCAAGAGTTTAAGGCTTCAAAGTGGAATAGGAAAGCGATGCATGCCATCTTGTGTGCTATGGACGAAAATCAATATAAATTGATTCAAAATACTAGGATAGCTAAGGAGGCTTGGGACATCATAGAGATTGCACATGAGGGAACCGAAGTGGTGAAGGACTCTAAGCTCCAAGTCCTCCAAACTCAATTCGAGATGCTTAAGATGGAGGAGAATGAGTGCTTCAACGACTTCGAGATCAAGTTGATGGATATAGTCAACCAAAGCCATCGACTTGGTGATCCATATTCGGATAGGAGAATCAAGCAAAAGATTATGAGATCTCTACCCGATAGGTTTGAATCTAAGGTGACGGCTTTAGAAGAAAATAGTGGATATAAGGATATGAAGCCGAGTGAGGTGATTGGGAGACTTCTAGCTTATGAGTCTAGGAAGGGGCCTATCTCCACACCCACTAAAAAGCAAAAAGGAATTGCTTTAAAAACCTCCAAGGATGAAAAGGAGGAAAAAAAGGTTAACTCGGATGAAGACCTTGCCTTGTTTGTAAAAAGGTTCAACAAGGTTATGAAGTTTAGAAGAAAGAGCTTTGGATCAAAAGGACAAGATTTGAAGAAAAAGGGCTCTTTCAAGAAGTTTGAACCTAGGCAAGAGAGGACCGAAAGAAAAGGGGTCCGATGTTTCGAGTGTGGTGGCATAGGTCACTTTGCCCCCGAATGTGCAAATCACAATGAGAGGAAAAAGGGAAAAGTGATGGCCGCCACTTGGAGTGGAAGTAGTGATGACTCCATTGAGGGAGATGAGTCTTCGGATGATGAAAAGCTCATGGCTAATCTCCTTACTTTTGCCTCCTCCCATAAGAGCAAAAGTGGTAGTAAGAGAGAGGAAATGAGTCAAGAGGAAAATGACTTAAGTGATGTAGAAAGTGATTCCTCTTCTAACTCCATAAATGGATTTGTGGAGAAAAAGGTGCTTGCTAAATATCATGCCGAATTTAATGATTTAGCAATCAAGAGCACAAGAAAGGTCAAGATGTTGAGAGAAGAAAATCTTAAGCTTGCATCTCATAATGACCACTTAAGTGAACAAGTGGAAAAATTCAAGAAGATGGAAGATAAGCTAAAAGAGGAGTTAGTCTTATCTAGGAGGAATGAAGATAGCCTAAAGAGGGAGCTTGAAGAAGTTAGAGAATCTATGACTAGGATGGATTCTAGCACCAAGAAGCTTGACCATATGCTTGGTGTTGGAAAGAGTCCATGTGACAAGAGGGGTCTTGGGTATGAAGATGGCAAGAAGATCTCAACCTCTAACAAGACTGTGTTTGTCAAGGGTTTGAGGAAAGAAGAAACTTCATTTGTGCAAATTCCTAGGAAGAAATTAGAAGTAGGACAATGCTCAAATGCTCAAGTGAAGATGGGGCCAAAAAGGCAACCTCAAGCTCAACCCCCTAGGGTCCCTCAAGCCAACATTCCTCCTCAAATGGCTCACAAAGGAAAGAGACCTATCATGCAACATCAAGCTTGGAAGCAACCTAAACCGGTTCAACAACGAAGACGCATTGAACCCTTTCATCCACAAAGACAAGGACAAGGTATGATTCCTTATTTTACTTCTATTTGTCACTTTTGTGGATTTGTTGGTCATATTAGACCACATTGCTTTCGCTATATAAAAATGTGCAAAACTAGAAGCATGATAGAGAAGAAAAAGAAAAGAGCCATGATGCATGTTCCTAGGAATGATAATATTGATTTGCATGATCCTAGGAATATTAGAGCACATGTACCAAAGACCACTAAGAAAGCTAAAATTGTTGCTAAGTGGATTAGAAAGAATGAAAATGTTTGCCATGTTGCACAAATAGCCTTGAAGGCAAATTCTTCTAATTTTTGGTATTTGGATAGTGGGTGCTCTAGGCACATGACGGGAAACAAGAGTTTCTTCGAGACTCTTGTTATGGAGGAAGGTGGATATGTCACTTTTGGTGATGGATCCAAAAAGAAGGTTGTAGGGAAAGGATCCATTTCCGTTCCCGATTTACCCTCCTTATCCGATGCTTTATTTGTTGATGGCTTGAAAGCCAATTTAATAAGCATTTCACATCTAAGTGATGAAGGATATTCCGTCTTGTTTAGTAAAAATGATTGCTCAATCCTAAAGCCCGATGGACAAACCTTGTTGAAAGGTATGAGATCTAGTGACAATTGTTATTGTCTTGAAGCTAGAATAGTCTCAAACAATGTGTCCATGGATGAGCAAGTTAAGTTGTGGCATGAAAGACTTGGCCACATGAACTTTAGGGATTTAAGAACCCTTGGAAAGTTCGAGTGTGTGCGTGGCCTCCCTAAGCTTGGGAAGAAAGCCAATGGTATTTATGGACCTTGCCAACAAGGAAAACAAACCAAAAGCATGCACAAAAAGGGCAAGTATCTCTCCACCAAGGAGCCCCTAGAACTTCTCCACATGGATCTCATGGGTCCTATGCAAACCGAGAGTTTAGGTGGAAAGAGATACATTTTTGTCTGTGTTGATGATTTCTCTAGATTTACATGGATATATTTTCTTAGAGAAAAATCCGAAACTTTTGATAAGTTTAAAATGCTTTATACTAAATTACAAAATGAAATGAAATCTAACATTAGAAGTATTAAACGGATTAGAAGTGACCATGGGAGGGAATTTGAGAATGCATCTTTTGAAAGCTATTGTGATAGTTTAGGCATCTCCCATGAGTTTTCGGCTCCTAGGACACCTCAACAAAATGGAGTTGTTGAGAGGAAAAATAGGGTCCTTCAAGAGATGGCACGTGTGATGTTGCTTAGCAACAATGTCGCTAGGAACCTATGGGCCGAAGTCGTCAATACGGCTTGCTATATAGGGAATAGAGTTTTCCTAAGGCCTGGTACTAGAAACACCTCCTATGAGCTATGGAAAGGCAAGAGACCAAATGTTAGCTACTTCCACACTTTTGGAAGCAAATGCTACATTTTGAATGACCGTGATCAACTTGGCAAATTCGATGCTAAGAGTGATGAGGGTATTTTTATTGGCTATGCCTTGAATTTTAGAGCCTATAGAGTTTTCAACTTAAAGACTCTAAGTGTTATGGAATCATCCAATGTCGTATTTGATGATACTAGGCTCAAGTCTAATGTCCATGAGGAGGAGGATGTTTTAGAGGATGACTCTCCTTTGGAGAGGGTTATGGTGACTCCCAATGTTGGGACATCTAATGAAGTCACACAACCTATTACTAGAGTTCCTAACTTGGACTCTAATGAACCCGCTCCATGGGTTAGAAGACTCCATAACAAAGAGGATGTTATTGGAGATGTTAATGAGGGTGTTAGGACTAGGCGTCAAATAGCTAATCTAATTAGCTTTACATGCAACACCTCTCAAATAGAACCCAAAAAGGTTGATGAAGCCTTGAATGATGAATTTTGGGTTCTTGCCATGCAAGAAGAGCTAAACCAATTCAAAAGGAATGAGGTTTGGACTCTAGTTCCTAGGCCTAAGACCACTAATGTCATAGGCACTAAATGGATATTTAGGAACAAATCCGATAAGGATGGCAACATAGTGCGAAACAAGTCTAGACTTGTAGCACAAGGGTACTCTCAAATTGAGGGTATCGACTTTGAGGAGACTTTTGCTCCCGTTGCCCGCTTAGAGTCCATTAGGTTTCTCTTGTCCATCTCTTGTGTGCACAAGTTCAAATTGCACCAAATGGACGTCAAGAGTGCCTTCCTCAATGGCTTCTTGCAGGAGGAAGTGTTTGTTGAACAACCCAAGGGGTTTGTGGATGCACACCACCCCAACCATGTCTATCGCCTCAAAAAGGCATTATATGGGTTGAAACAAGCACCGATGGCTTGGTATGAGCGCCTCACTCAATTTCTTGTTGACAATAACTATACAAGAGGTAGTGTTGACAAGACACTATTCATCAAGAGAGACAATGATGAGCTTTTCATAGCTCAAATATATGTTGATGACATAGTGTTTGGCTCCACCAACAACACCAAGGTCCAACAATTTGTTGATGTCATGTCTCATGAATTTGAGATGAGTCTTATTGGTGAGCTTAGTTACTTCTTAGGTTTGCAAATTAGGCAAATGAATGATGAGATTTTCATAACCCAAGCCAAATATGCTAAGAACCTAGTAAAGAAGTTTGGTTTAGAGAAGGCCAAACATTGTGATACACCCATGAGTACCACTTTGAAGCTAAGCAAGGATGCTAGTGGTAAAAGTGTGGAACAAACGTTATATCGTGGCATGATAGGTAGCTTGCTTTATTTGACCGCAAGTAGGCCCGATATCTCCTTTAGTGTGGGTGTGTGTGCTAGGTACCAAGCGGATCCTAAGGAGTCCCACCTCTCTTCTGTAAAGAGGATCATTCGCTATGTGAATGGGACATCCAACTATGGGATTTGGTACTCTTTTGACACTAATGCTAGTCTTGTAGACTTTAGTGATGCAGATTGGGCAGGAAATTGTGATGATAGGAAGAGCACATCGGGCGGTTGCTTCTTTCTAGGCAACAACTTGGTGTCTTGGTTTTGCAAGAAGCAAAACTCGATTTCCTTGTCCACCACCGAGGCCGAGTACATAGCCGCGGGGAGTGGATGCACACAACTCCTATGGATGAAGCAAATGCTAGTAGACTACGGATTCAACCAAGGTACTCTCACTCTCTTTTGTGATAACATGAGTGCTATTAATATTTCCAAGAATCCGGTTCAACATTCTAGAACTAAGCATATTGACATCCGCCATCACTTCATTAGAGAGCTTGTTGAAAATAAATGCATAGTACTTGAACATGTAGGTACTAATGATCAACTTGCGGACCTATTTACTAAACCCTTAGATGCTACTCGATTTAAAACTCTTAGTAGATCTATTGGGATATGTCTTGTGGAGTGATGTGTTCTATGATTGACCCCATATGGGGAACTCAAGCAATGAGAGCTATTTTGCATTCTTGTAACTTGCAAAAAATTTGAAATAACTTATGCCTCTTCTTTTGATTGCTTGAGTAAGCTTGGTTGTACATATGTATATATGCTTTCAAATTCTATAAGTGTGAACCTTGCTTGTTTACAATCCATGTCATATTTATGTTCAAACATGCATTTTTGGACTAGGAGATTTACATAGGAAGTATGATGTGAATGACCTATAGTTATCTCCATGACATGATGATTCTTTTATAACATGCTTATGTCAAATGAAAAAGCATGAAATTCATAAAACATGCTCACATGAAAAGCATGAATTGATGATTGCATATTCTTAAAAATGCAAAACTTGTGTGAAAGCTAATGAGACTCAATGAATAAAGGATCTTGTATCCGTTCAAAGGAATTTACATTCCAAATGTCTCTCTTTCTTTATTAGTTGAACATGGCTACTATCATACGGATATCTTATCCGGAAAAATCAAATAGGGTGCAAAGTCGCTCATGCCATGTTTCGCTTATAAAGTTGGATATAGTTGCTCTTAAATTGAAATCAATAATCTCTATATCCTTGCTTTTCCCATGACATTGGTGAAATTGGTTTGAATTCTAATTAGAAACCTTTGTCATTTGCTTTGCCAAATACCATTGTATTTTGGACTTGAATGCTATATGTCTTGTATGCAAAGCATGTTGGTTTCACACATTTTCCCAAATAAATCTCCTCGTTTCTCTTCAATTAATTGAGATGCATAAAGTGACTTATATGTATATGCAAATCTTGCATGCTTCTATCTCTCTTTGCCTTGAGTGACCCGGTTGGGGACTACTCCTTTGCCTATATCATGACAAAAAGGGGGAGTAGGATTTGGTAAGGGGAGATGCAAATTGTTGTTGCAATTGTGCATGATTGGGGAGAATATGTATTGAGGGGGAGTAACCCTTTGAGGGGGAGCATTGCATTTATCATACATTGCATATCTTTGTAATGTTGTGCCTAAATTCTGAAAATGCAAATGCTTGTTTTGATATCACTTGATTAATCTCACATGTACTTTTTGGAAAAATATAGAAACCTTGTTTTGTAGGGTTGGTTGTTCTACAAGAGATTGGAGCATTGAAGATTTTATTTTGATTATTATCTCTTTGTATTGTAGAAGATCTATATTATCCCGTTGTTTCTATTTTTTTTGTGAGGAATCAATGTGAGTGATGGTTTTGTCACGAAATAGCCAAAGGGGGAGATTGTAAGGATTTCCGTTGTTTTTAATTGGCTTATTTCGTGATCAAACCATATGTGGGGATCATGTAAGGGTAGCTTAGGAATGTGTTCAAGCTCAAGGCCCTTGCAAGTGTTAAGCACTCCAAAGGTATATGTTTAGTGCTTAATTTTCTATGAAGAGATTTAGTGCACACACTCACTTAGCATACTTGCATTGTGTGCATTCTCTTCACATGTCACTTTTCACACTTGCACTTCTTTGTTACATGTTGTTGTGTGTTTATGTGTCTTGTATTTCGTTTCCCATTGTTGTTCGGAAACGTTCACGCATGCACCGTGTGTGCTTGTTTTTAGCGCGAAGATCGCCGTTGGAGAAGCCCTTGGTTTTTCCCTTGGTTTCACCAAGATTTGTGAAACGGCGGTTTGGATCGGTGGCCTGGCCGCCGAATGAAACCGCCGTTTCATACCTGATTGATTTTATCTCTCGGGTTTATTCGGCGATTTGATCGGCGGTTACTAAACCGCCGAATGAAACCGCCGTTGTTCCCCTGTTGTGTCAGGTCCAATTCGACGGTTGG
Source organism: Acer saccharum (assembly GCA_030490815.1). NCBI lineage: Eukaryota > Viridiplantae > Streptophyta > Magnoliopsida > Sapindales > Sapindaceae > Acer > Acer saccharum. The sequence continues at coordinate 26,802,923 of CM059870.1, read as the reverse complement.
ATCGGCGGTTGTTGGCCGCCGAATGAAACCGCCGAAGTTCCCTTGTTTCTCTCGGGACTAATTCGGCGGTCACATTCTGCGGCCTGGCTACCGAATGAAACCGCCGATTGGCACGTTTCTTTGAAACTTACTTAAATGACCTCATTTTGGTTTGGCACCCTATATATATGCCATTTTGTCTTTAGGTCAAGCAAGAGAGTTCACATTCAGATTTCATACTTAGGATATTTTCCAAAGAGAAGAAAAATTCCAAGAACTCATTTTTAATTACTCAAACACTTATTCATGATCATCAATCATCATCTAGCATCATCTTTGATCATCTAGATGTCATCTTGCATGGATTCTTCATCATACTTTGCTTGGTAAGCTTTTCACTAATATCTTACATATTTTGTGTTTCTCTTATCTAGCAATCTCAATTAATTACTTGTTTGTGATTTTGTATGCTTTGGATACAAGATTGAGATTAGTATGATGTATGTTTGAGAAGTTGTATTGTGCTAGCTTATTAGGTTTTGTGCTTAATATTGTTTAGCTAAACTAATTGACATGTCATTTAGTTTTGGTATCTAGAATTGTTCTTAATTGCATATTATTCATCTTAGATAAGCATATAGGGTTTCCCTTGCTCTATGTTACATTTTGGATATTCACATATATTCACTTAGGGTTGTATTCTCTTCATAGAGAAAGTAAGTCTTGTGTGTAGCATCCGGGATTAGGTTGCTTAGATCGCAAGCAAAATTGGACTAGGTTCACTCATACCGGGATTAGGTAGGTGTGTGATTACTTCCGGGATTAGGTTGTAATCGTTTGCACATTTAGTGGATTCGAGGTTCGAGTGTGGCTTACTTACATAGCCCGTGGTTTTTCCCGTGAGGGTTTCCACGTAAAAATCAAGTGTTGTTTTAATTTCCGCACCATATTACACTTGATTGTTTATATTATCTTGAGGGCATTTTCGTAATTTTGACTAACACGAAAAATTGGGTAAAAAGCGTAAAATCTATTCACCCCCCCTCTAGATAGTTTTATACACACCGTGCAATAATTAGTTTCAGTATTGCAAAAATAACATATGGGAACAAAAGAAGAGATTTTACCTTTTGGAGTTAGAGAAGCACAAATGGGAGTTTCAAGGGGTACCTTGTTCTTCAATTTGTTCTTAGTCTTGGAATGTCTCTTCTTAGGAGCTTTCTTGTCAACAATGACCTCGCTTATAGGAAGTGATGCTTCTATGAGCTTCTCCTCAACTACCAAGTCGCTTGAGCCTCCTAGAGTCAAACTAGAGATGATCCTATCCCTTTCAAGAACAAACCCTTCAACTTCTCTAAGCTTCTTGGCAAGAGCATTCTTTTCACCCAAAAGCCTCCGAGTTGTTGAAACAAACTCATCCACTTGTAGCTTGATCAAATCATCCTTCTCATCCACCTCCCTTAAGGCTATCTTCAAATTATCTTCAAGACACTTCACCTTAGCCAAAAGATCAATATAGTTAGGATTCTCACTTAAGCACACTTGATGATTCTAATTCTCACTTAAGCACACTTGATGATTCTAATTAACTTCCTTATCTAACGAATCTTGACATATATCCTCTAGGATAGAGTGAGAGGCCATGAATGCAACAAAGTTGCTCACCAACTCTTCTTCACTAGAAGACTCATCACTTGAGCTTTCCTCATCATTAGAGTCATCATCTTCACTCCATGTGGCCGCCATAGCTTTTCCCTTCTTGTCCTTCTTGGAATCACCATTTGGACAATCCGAAGCATAATGTCCTAGCTTCTTGCACTTGAAGCATTGCACCTTTCTATTGCTCTTAACATGACTACTCCTCTCATGAGATGGAGTAAAGGATTTCTTGACTTCCTTTTCTCTTGAGTACTTGCCACTTGGCTTGGCACCTTTCCTCATAAACTTCTTAACCAATAAAGCCATCTCCTCTTCATCATCACTACTACTAGCTTCTTTGACAACCTTGAGAGCTAAACCCTTGTTCTTAGCCTTCGGTTTCATGCATGCCTCAAAGGTTTGAAGAGAACCTAGCAATTCATCTAAGCTCATGACGTCAATGTCTTTGCTCTCTTCAATGGCCGTAACCTTGGCTTTGAATCTCTTTGGTGGAGATCTAAGAATCTTCCAATTTAGCCTCTCACCAGAGATAGGAGAACCAAGAGCTTGGCATTTATTGGCAATTTCTAGTAGCTTGTCTTGGAAGTTAACAAACTTGTCTTCCTCACAAATTTGCAAAACCTCAAATTGGGAAGTGAGCATTTGAAGATGAGACTTCTTCACTGCTTTAGACCCTTCATTGGTGACTCGGAGAGCATCCCACGCCTCCTTTGTAGTCTCTAGGTTTTGGATGTAGGAAAATTGTCTACAATCCACACCTCCGAAAATAGCATTCACCGCCCAATGATGTCATTTTGCTAACTCGAACTCATTAGTAGTCCACTCACTTCTAGGCTTGGAAACAATCACTCCATTCTCAATCTTATTGGAAGAGAGATAACCTTCTTCCACGATCATCTAGGCTCTCTCATCAATAGAGCGACTGTAAGCCTTCATCCTCAATTTCCAAAACCCGTAGTTGTGACCCTTGAGAATAGGAGGCCTAGAGTTTGAAGCCCTTTCAGTCATCACATCATCTTGCAAGACCATACTTCAAAAACCTAAGCAATTCACTAGTAAGTATAACTCGGATCTCGTCGAGTGCCATCCAACGACCCGCTCTGATACCAATTGAAAATACACAAACATAGTTAAATTGCTTAAAGCATACCTATAGGGGGTGAATAGGTTTTTACGCTTTTTGTCCCTCAAAGTAGCTTTACATACAACACATAAACCAAACATTCATACATAGACAAGATAAGCATGTGATCATTTAAGCATTGTCTATATATATCAATGAGTTGCATGAGGAATAATAACATAAAATCTCAATAACAAAAAATACTTGTATTTCAATATTGTTCAATGTATTACAAGTATAAACAAATATAACTATACACAAAGGTAACACTATACAAAAGAATTATATTTACAATTATGATCAAAATGAATTTGCTTATAAACCACACTTTACAAAATCTTGTTCCAATATACATCACAAGTGAATAATATGCAACAAGATTAAAACATACACATAAAAAAATAAGAAAGAGAGAGATAGAAAGAATTGACACATGAGATTTTTTATCATGGTAAAACATACAAGAAGGAAATATCCACGGGTTGAATTACAACCATTGGGTACTATATATATTGGATGATAGATTAGAAATTCCTCAAAAGTAACCAACCTTGATTTGCTTCCTATTGGAGTCTATGTCTACCCAATCCCTATTGGAAGATACAAAATCCCTCAATGATGCGAAGCCACCATATATTGGAGTCCATACCAAACCAACATCGTTGGAAGATTAGAAATTCTTCAAGAGCAAATGCACATCCCATGCAACACTCTCTATTGGAGTCTATGTCTAACCAAACGCCCGGGCCTACCAATAATATAACCAACATCCTATCCAAGGCACTCATGCCTCTAGAGAGCCTCCCATGCATAGCTATCCGGACCTTATCGATCCTAGCCTTGACTTCTTGCTTGGTTATCCGAACCTCTTGTCCTAACCAAGTCTTTCCTTGCTTGACTATCCGGACACCTTGTCCTAGTTAAGACTTCATGCCTTTTACAAGGACTTCATAGTATGATCATGTGAATGCAAATAATGAAACAAGCAATTCAACATAGAACATATGATCAATACATTCTATGGAACAACTAGACCTAAACATGTGAGAAAACAAGTTATAATAGTCTAGATGCAAAACTTGAATTAAACCTAGAGCATGTGAAAACACCAAACACAAAATAGCTCCTAGTTTCATTCACACAAATAACACTTGAATAAATCATATACATGAAGCACAAATTCAAGATGTTACAAACATACACAAAAATGCTAGAATCACAAAATGTGTTCAATGAATATTCTAGCCAACAATTAGAGCAATGAATATTCTAGCCAACAATTAGAGCAATGATATAATGAATAATCAATTAAATCCTATTAGGCTCTAAATACAAATACACAAGTGCTAATCCTAGATTTGCTCAATTAGAGGATCAAAGCACATGCGAAGGTTAGTAATCATAAAATACATCAATCAATCCACAAATAACCCTAGATATCAAACTAATCACAATACAACTCTCAATCATGTGAAAAACCTAGAATCCTAGAAACTAGTTCACATATATCTCTAATTAGACTTTTGATTAGGTTTGATTATGAAGCTATCTTTCTCAATAGCATTCACCATACATACACATACATATAGAAGAATAAACCCCAAGCAAATTGAAGGTTAAAAAAGAAGAAATCACAAAGATAAGTCAACTACCTAAGAATCACGAGCTGGTTCAATTTTCTAGGTAGAACCTCTAGAAAACTTGATCAAATAGCTGCAAGACCACTTGCAAAAGGTAGGGGACTCGATTATGAAGAATCTCAAACTAGAATCACTTAATTCCGACTTCGTATGAGAAATTTATAGTGTTTGGAAAGTGAGAAAAAGTTGAGAGAAAATTCTGCACATTGGATTTCTAATTTTTCTTCTTAGAATGAAATGGGAGGGAATGGAGGAGATTTAAATGAATTGGAGAGAGGGAAAAAACAAGTCAATCACGTGCTGCCATCTCAGCACCCCGTGAGAGGTGCGTAAAGCACACGGGGGCAGAGGAGGTGCTTGGCCGTGAGCCTCACGGCCTCCTCACGTGCCCTCCTTTGCTTGGCCAATGTCTAAGCAAACTTCCCTCGTGCTCCATTCACGTTCTTCGACCGTATCCGAGCCTCCGAACTCCGATCTCAAATCTGTCTTTGGATTATGAATCATGACTCCCTCACACCCAACGATGACTATGAAACTTTGACAAAAGATTGAGAATTCATCTCAGAATACGATGACAAAGACAACTCAACGAATGAGAACGCAAAGTAGCATAGCTACATCGTTTGGACTCGAAACGTAATGAATGAGTAACTGAAATGACTAGGACTCAATAAGGAATCAAATGAGATCATTTTCAAGTCCAAATACAATAAAACACAAACAAATAAACACAAGATCACGCAAGTATGCCATTTCCTGGACATAGTCTTAGAACATGCAATTCTACAATGTATGTCAATATGAGTTCAAAGCATGAGCATACTAAAATATGTGAATGTGTTATATAAATGGTGTATAACGATGCAGGGACACTTATGAATGAATTGTGTGTGTGTGCCTATGTCTTGTAAGAGAAATGAGGTCAATTATACCTTTAATGAGCAATGAAGCTTATTCCCCTTTACAAGACACCATCTTGCATGAACCGTAGCCAAATCTTTCTTTGAAGCTTTGAAAAATCATGTTAACGACCACTAATCAATACAAGATAAACACCATTTTGATATGAAATACATGCCAAGACAAACCAGAAACCTAACAGTTTTAAAAAATATAATTTTATTAAAAGTTTCAATAAATATTTTTTAATATGTCTGTCGTAGAAATAGATTTTTTTTTTTTAACAACTCATATAGGTTATATATAAATATTATTCAATTATTAACACATCAAATCTTGTAATCAAGTGGTAAAAGCTTTTAACTTTTGACTTGAGGTCTTAAGTTCGATTTCTAATAATGACAATTTAATTGTCATTGTTATCAGAAGTGGTCCGCCGCCAGCCGGTAATGAGGCGACGACGGTGGGGTGACGGTGGCCGGAACGGAGGCGGGCGGCGGTGATAGTGTATAAATATAAAAAAATTTAATAATAAAAGTAATGCATTTCTTGACAATTTTTAACTGTCAAGAATTCTTGACTGTTTTTCTTGACAGTAGCATCCTTGACAATTTAAAAACTGTCAAGAAAACATTTTTTGACAGTTTCTAACTGTCAAGAAATGCATTATTTTCTTGTAATGTCCATATGTGATGTTTCTAAAATAAAAGCATTTGTAACTGTACATCCAATAACAGTTCCAATGTGAGGGGTGGTTTTTAATATTAACCCTTCATTTTATTGAGAAACTTCAATTTAGTCCCAAATGTTTTGAGAAACATCACATTTTTACTCAAGTTTTAGGCCAATTGAATGGGAAACTTCCATCGAGATTTCTTCAAGCAAGGCATATTGAATAAGCAAGGCTCAAGGATTTCAATTTTAGCTTGCTAGGTTCCTAAATTATCCAAACTAGCTTAATTTGGTCTATCCAATGGTCAACGTTAGGTAAACTTAAAAGTTTGAGGGGTATTTTGGTCTTATAACGCATTACTTTTTCAAATATCATGTGTTATCTATTTAAAAAAGAAATTAAAAGAAAAAAAAAAAAACAAAGGGCAAATTACACTGTAAGGATTCCCATATCTTGATTGGCTTATTTCGTGGACAAACCATATGATGGGGTTGATTATGTAAGGGTAGTTTAGGTGATTGATCTTCAAGCTCGAAGGCCCTTCCAAGACCTCAAGGGATAAGCACGCCAAAGGTATAATTTCTAGTGCTTGATTTTCTTGAAGAGATTTAGTTAGCACACACACACTTAGCATATTTGTTCTTGTGTGCATACTCTTCACATGTCACTTTACACACTAGCACTTTGATTGATATCTTATTGTGTGTATATGTGCTTAGTAATTCATTTCCCAATATAATTCGAAAACGTCCGCGCTTGCACTAATGAGTGCTTGGTTTCGCGCGAAGACCGCCCACGGAGAATGCCCTTGGCTTCTCCTTGGATTTCACCTCTGTTGGTGATCGGCGGTCATGATCGGTGGCCTGGCCGCCGAACGAAACCGCCGTTTTGACCTGATTGATTTTTTCTCTCGGGTTTGATTTGGCGGTTGGAACGGCGGTCACGAAACCGCCGAATGAAACCGCCATTGTTCCCTTGGTCTTCTCGGGTTCAATTCGGCGGTCTGGCCACCGTTTGAAATCGCCGATCGGTGCGTTTCAGGGGCAAACTTGTCTTTTCACATGCCCATTTCTTGATGTCTATAAATATCTTACTTTCTCATTATCTGAATAAGTTCTTTGACACCTTAGAACCCTAAACTTCAAAGAGAGATTTTTGAGAAAAAATCAAATCAAGAACTCACCTTTAACCACTCAAATCAAATCCATTTTGCATCAAATTTCATATTGCATTTTCTATGACTATATAGAATGCATCCATGATTGGGTTTGCATCATCACAACTTGCTTGGTAAGATTTTGATTAAGTTCATCTTATTTTAGTATTTTTACTATCAAGCTATTCTCTTTTAATTTACTTGTATGTTTTTGATCATATGATAAATACAAGAATAGAGAATTAATTGTGATGAATTGATTGAGTGTTATTTTGTGATAGCTAATTAGGTTTTTGATTAATCTTGATTAGCTAAGCTATTTGACATGTCATCTAGCTCTTGATATCTAGGGTTGATTTAATTGAATATATCATCATCCTAGATAAGCATCTAAGGTTCCCTAGCCTTGTTTGTTATTTGAATATTCATACATATTCACATAGGTTGCATAATCTCTTCATAGAGAATTAAGTCTTGAGGCTAAGATTGCTTAGGCCTCAAGCAATTGGACTAGAGCCACTTTTAAAGGCCCGCGTGGTAGAAGTGGGGGGTTATTGACCGGAGTGTTAGACGAGGTCTACATAAGTTGTAAACTCCATTTCAATTAGTGGATTTCGAGGTTCAAGTGTGGCGCACTAAACAGCCCGTGGTTTTTCCCAATGGTTGGGTTTCCACGTATACATCAAGTGTTATTTAAATTCCGCACTATATTACACTTGCTTGTATTTTTTACTAGTAGGGGCATTTTCGTAAAATTGACTTGCATGCAAAAATTGGGTAACAATAGCTAAAATCTATTCACCCCCCCCCCCCCCCCCCCCCCCTCTAGATTAATATATTAGTACACACCTAGTTTATTTGAGAACTTTCATACACAAATTTAGTTTGGTTATATGCATAATTACACAGGAACCGGTGAAAAAATCATAATAACATTCATTGTCCCTTGATCCGTTGACCACCGTTAGTTGATCACGGAAAATATGCAATGTCAACTTTGCCATTGTACATGTAAATCATAAACAAATTTAAAAAGTACAAAAAATAAAAAGAAAAAACTGATTTCTCTATGGAAAGTCACATTGATCTCCATTTTTGGAAATGATAATTAGATCTCCATTTTATAGAAATTCCAAAACAATCAAAATACAAACAAACTCAAACGCAACTCAAAAACAACAAACCAAATCAAACATAATTAATAGCTAAGGATCACCAAAAACAACTCAAAAAATCTCTATTTCAAAAAAGGAAAGAAATAAATGAAAACACAAAACAATCAAAGATTTGCTCCTCACAGAGGAATAGACGCTCCTCCACCTATAGCGGTCTCCTTTGTAAGGAGAAAATATGCTCCTTATGGAGGACCGATCTAGTCCTCCACAATGAGAAGATCTGTTCCTCGTGGAGGACTGATCTACTCCTCCACAAGGATCAAATCCTCCACCTCAGGTGGAGTGATTCCACTGGCGATGATGATGTTTTTATTATTATTATTATTATTATTATTATGATTTTGTTAAAAAAAAAAATAATTAATTTAAGTTTGATGTTAAGGGGAAGAAGATGAAGATATTTGTTTGGGTGATGAAGGGGTGTTTTTTTTTTTTTTTTTTTTTTTTTTTAAATTTATTTAAAAAAAAAAAAAACTAAATAAATGAAGATGATATATTTTGAAGAAGAATTAAGATGAACAAGTTTTTTTTTTAATTAATATTGTATATGATTAATAAAATTTTTTTAGTACTAATGTGGCGAGGTTTGATTGGATTATTACGTATTTTTGTTTTTCCATTAACTTAATATTACTGAAAAAGGACATAATTACGCTTAACCAATTATTGGCTAATGGTGGTCAATAGTTAGTCAACGGATCAAGGGGCAGTGAGTATTATTATGAATTTTTTTTCCACCGACTTGTGTAATTATGCATATAATCAGGGTAAATTTAAGTAATATGCCCAAAAATAAAAGTGGGTGGAGATCCAATCTAGATCTCCACCCCTAAGTTGGATCCCCATGAATGAAGATACATCCCCATCTATGTTGATCAACAATTAAGTGGATCTCAAGTAGCGAGTAAGGCTCAATCCTTCCCTGCCGCCAAACATGGAAAGGCTTGAGCCTCCCTCGTACTAAATGGTAGCTTAGGTTTGAAGAACTCTTCTCAAATGTTATTGGACCTCATTGTGGATTTCAAGTGCTTCAAGGAAGGTAACTTACTTGTCTTGACTCTTAATTGAACAGATTTAGTTGCACACAGACACATCTCATGCATTTACATATCTTGTATATTTTTGTGTGTTTCATGTTGGATGCTCATGCATGTTATTTACTCACTTCACACTTGCAAAAAAATCATGTAGTTTAGGTGTGTTTGAGAGATTGGGAAAAGAGATTTTGTCTCTTACTGCGGTGAAGGTTTCTTCCCATGCACCTACCTATACCACAACTCCCATAACGATAGAAACCAGTGGGTTTCACGCGTAGGGTACCACGGTTGGTGACCTTGCATCCACAGTGGTCCCAACCGTGAAGTTTCCCAGAGCCTCCACTCCATGTGTACTACGGTGGGGACACTTTGTCCGTACCGCGGCATGCACTGTAGTCTTGACAGGTTTTTGATAGCAATGTTTAAAACAACATCTAACAAGGGTCGTTTTATCATGTCAAAATATTTAAAGTTCAACCTCGCTAGTGCTAGTGACTAGTATAGCAGCAAGCAAGGGTATCGTTCCGCAGGGAGTTGTTTTCGTTAACAGTTTCAAAGTCTAGAGTTTATTGTAAGCATGTAAATAGAATGCGAAAAGGTGAGAATAGTGTGTGTGCAATGTATGTACAATGCAGTGTGTGTGTGTGTGTTTGTGTAGAGAATGGAAATGAAAATAAATAAAAACAAAGAGAATATGAAAGGGTGAGAATGGTGTTTAAAGGGATAAATAAAATGGTAGACAGGAGAGATGCATGAAAATTGTCACACAAGGTTCAACAAGTTCACCATACATAAGTGCAAAAATAGTTGGTTGTTAGGCATTAAGTGCATCCAATTTTAGTTAAGGGTTCGTTCTTGCCTCGATTCGATTTATACCCATTCATAGAGCTAACGGTTGAAGAGTGTGCCAAGAGCCCCTCGTACACGAAACCACAACCAACATTTGTGAACACATTCTACAAATCGATGCTAAATTGAGTCCCAATATTAACACGGTAATGTAAAATGGCAACATTAGGTACAATAAATGTGGAAAGAGTGATTGTATCTCCAACCATAACTCACCTAGAGCCTCTAGCATGAGAGATAGCCAAAGACCAATAATTGTAACTCTAACCATGACTCGCCTAGAGCCCCTAGAGTGAGAAATAGCTAAAGTCCAATTGTTAACAAGAATAATGAACCAAACCCTTATAATATGTCAATTTATAGGTTCACCCACTTTTCCTAGCTAATTAGCCTAGACTATGCCCGGAGTGCCCCTCCAAAGGCACCATCCTAACTCTAAGTCACTCAAACCCATTTATGACATGCAATTTCGACCTTCCAAAGACATACACACACAAATGGATATTTGATTACAACTACTCCTACAATTAAGTTAATCTACTCCTAATCCCATCCATGAACACATATCAATTTCCAATCATCCATAAATATGCATTTCAAGATAAGAGATATATCAACAAATAACAAGAGTGAATCAAAACACAAATTAGATATAAAAACAACCAACATATATATTAAGCACAAATTAGGTTTACAAATATTCCCAAGTGGGGATTACATATTCAAGAAAACAAGAAATACGCTATAAACCCCATTGTGATTTTGTCAATAAAATAAGTCAATCAAAAAGTGAGGCATTTGCAAGACTATTTTAATCTAATCTCATACATAACCAAACACATCACAACACTAAATTTAGTCCAATCATATCCCATTTAATCCAATTCAATCTAATCCCATGAAAATAATCATATCTTATCCTGCGCACCAAACGAACCCTTAAGCGTAAAATAATAAATAAGCATGTAGGTAAGTTGGGTGACAGTCCTAGTATTGATTAATGAGTGAGTGTGATTAAACCAAATTTACATATGATTTTGGTCCATAATTCTGACACTTTTTGTGTGCTCTTGGGTAAAATTTGGTCATTTAATAGCTTGAATTGAGTTAAGCAGATTAATTAATGCCATAAGGGCATTTGAACTCAAACTAAAGAATTGAAGGTCAAATGTGCAAAAAGAGAGAAAAAGTGAAGAGAAGACAAGGAGCTCAATGAGGGATCACGCTTAGAAGAGAAGACTTAGATACAATTATGGGTTACTTCTCTATTTTTCATCTCTTTCTTTGTTGTATGAATATGTGTAATTAAACCCCCTTTCTAAGGATTGATGTGAGGAACTTTTAGACAATGGGTTTTATTTAGCTTTCAATGGAATATTTACACAATTATTGTTCTATTCATGTGCTTAATTAGATCTTATTCCTTATGTGATTGAATTGAACATCACTCTTTAATTGCAATATTGGTAAGATAATTTGAGATACAATTGATTAAGACTTGACACCCTTAGTTGATTAAAGCTCATTAATGAACATGATAGGTTGTTGGTAGGAATGCCACTCCTAATGGCCTAGACCCATTGATCATCACTTAACCAATCTCACCTTTATCCCCTTACTCTAAATGCCATAGGTGATGAATTTTGGTGAGAAGTGATTTGGTTTTGTTTCAACGGCCAAATCACACTCTCAAAAGAGATCAGGTCCTTAATTGTGTGAATAGTGCGATGATGAAGCTGTGAAAGCATTACCCATGGTCCGATTGCAACTCCATTAATTTCATAGATATCTCTAATTTGATTTCATCCATACTCTTATCTAGATTGTTGAGATTCTGTTTTTTTTTTAAATACTTGTTATTTACTCTTCTTGTTATCAATACAAAAATCTATCTCTATACCAACATGATTTATGTTTTTATGCACCTAGTTAGACTAACTTAGAGTAGATAACATTTCAATTATCCAAATCCGATCCCCGAGGACGATCCCTTGCTTGCCATATATACTAAATTTTACATTTAAGTGTTGTTGCAAGTGGTGAGAAATCAGTTTCAAAAACAAATATATATATATATATATATATATATATATATATCTTTGACATGTGTAAAACGGCTCAATCAAAATGTCAACCACGTGAGGTAAGCAAACTATCAACTAGTGAATTCAGTAACGTAGTGATCAAAGAGTTTGTTCGTAGCTTTTCTCTAGTTTGTTTTTCCACGTAAAATCACTTGTCTTTTTATTCTTTTTTTTTTCTTTACTTTTATTTGTTGTTTGTTTGTAGTGATTGGGTTTACTTTGTATTAATTCTGAAAGAATAGTTAAAAACCTATTCACCCCTTTAGGTTTGTTATAATAATAATTTATAGTTTTTCAATTTCATGGAGAAGGCTCATGACCTTTTCCCACCACTTTCGTCGCTGCCGTGACACAAGCAGTGGCAACAACGAAGGATGAAGATAAATGAATTAGTTGTGGTAGATTTGCAATCTTGTAAAGTTTGGGGGGTTATTTATAGTTATTAATTGGCTAGATCTATAGTCATAGAAAGATTTGGGGTTCATTTGGTTTTTAATTACTTTTTAGGAGTAAATACACTAATAACTTTGAAGTTTAGCATAAATTCATCTAAAGAACAAAAATGCATTTATTAACAACCGCCACCCACCAATTCTGAAATTGGAGAGAGATAGACTGTAAAAGGAACAGAGAGAGATCTCTAATAGACGGGGAAATTATATCTCATCCATACGACCATAAAGAGAGAGAATAATTTTATTAAAATCTAATTTTGTAAGAACAATTTAATATATTTTTGTAACATATCTTAAATAATTTTTAATTTTAAGTTTTTTTTTACTAATTTTTATATTTACCCATTTGTCTTTAATGGAATTCCTAACAGTAGTGGTATTTTGGTAATTTTATTTTACGGCAAGGATATATTGGAAAAAAACATTATGGAGGGATTTTGTCCTTACAGAAACTAAAGAGTGCAATATGGAGAATAGCACAAACAAGGGTAGTTCCTCACCTAATTGTAATCGTTTTTGCAAATAGTGGATTTAAGGGTTCGATTGGCAATTATGCCTGTGAGTTTTTACCCTCTTGGTGTTTTCTCACGTAAAACTAATTATTGTGTCATTGAAATTATTTTCCACACTTATTTTACATGATGGTTTATGTTAGACATTAGGGGTGCTTGTGATTAATATTGATTAACCGAAAAAGTTGGCGATTAATTTGGTTAAAACCTATTCACCCCCCACCTCTAGGTTTACTTAGACACATAATATATATATTTTCAATTGGTATCAGAGCGGTTCCTTAACATAATTAGGAGATCCCTTGCTCTCATTAGAATGTCTTGCATTAGTTTGCATTTAGTTAGTGTGTCTTGTTTGCCTTGTTTGGTTGTTTGCATTCATCTCATCCATACACCCAAACACTATGAGTGGGAAAAGAGTTGGAAATGAGGGAGCCTCAAGCACAAGACCCCCTTTGCTCACCGGGGTGAACTATGCCTCATGGAAAGGCAAGACGGAGGCCTATGTTTGCCAAATACATGACCAAGCATGGATGGCTATAGAAGATGGCTACACTCCACCAACTATGACCTCTACGAAAGGTGGTGAAGTCTCCAAGCCAAAATCTCAATGGAGCGCTCAAGAGTTAGAAGCCTTCAAGTGGAACAACAAGGCAATGCATGCCATTCTTTGTGCCATGGACGATAATCAATACTAGTTGATCCAAACCACTAGAATTGCAAAGGAGGCTTGGGAGATTTTAGAGACGGCTCATGAAGGAACCAATGTGGTCAAGGATTCCAAACTTCAAGTCCTTCAAACTCAATTTGAGACAATTAAAATGGAGGAGGATGAGTGCTTTAATGACTTCCAAGTGAAGTCGATGGATGACACGCCCAAACCAGTTCTACAAATACTACAGTAAATTAAGCTATTCTACTACGGTTATTCTAAAAGGGCGCGCAGGTGGTTCACCCATCGCAAGTGTACGAGTCGTACGAGTAGTACAGGGACACGAGTAAGGGTGGTCGTTCCCACAAGGAGGTGGATTAGCTAACAAATAAGTTCTAGGTTATCATTGATTATTGAATTCTTAATTCCTAACAAGTTCACTAGTTAACGTTATATAGATTAATTATATTAAGCTTGCAATGAACTAAATTACCAACTCTACTACAACAATATGAGATTAAGCAAGACTAAGAGATGTTAGGGTATTGATTCATTCAAGTAATAACCATTCATTAACCAATCATTCATTAAGCACATTCACAACATCCATGGACACATTGTTTGAGACTATTCTAGCTTCAAGACAATAACAATTGTCGCTAGATCTCATACCTTTCAACAAGGTTTGTCCATTGGGCTTTAGGATAGAGCAATCATTTTTACTAAACAAGACGGAAAATCCTTCATCACTAAGATGTGAAATGCTTATTAAATTGGCTTTCAAGCCATCAACAAATAAAGCATCGGATAAGGAGGGTAATCCGGGAACGGAAATGGTTCCTTTCCCTACAACTTTCTTTTTGGATCTATCACCAAAAGTGACATATCCACCTTCCTCCATAACAAGAGTCTCGAAGAAACTCTTGTTTCCCGTCATGTGCCTAGAGCACCCACTATCCAAATACCAAAAATTAGAAGAATTTGCCTTCAAGGCTATTTGTGCAACATGGCAAACATTTTCATTCTTTCTAATCCACTTAGCAACAATTTTAGCTTTCTTAGTGGTCTTTGGTACATGTGCTCTAATATTCCTAGGATCATGCAAATCAATATTATCATTCCTAGGAACATGCATCATGGCTCTTTTCTTTTTCTTCTCTATCATGCTTCTAGTTTTGCACATTTTTATATAGCGAAAGCATTGTGGTCTAATATGACCAACAAATCCACAAAAGTGACAAATAGGAGTAAAATAAGGAATCATACCTTGTCCTTGTCTTTGTGGATGAAAGGGTTCAATGTGTCTTTGTTGTTGAACCGGTCTAGGTTGCTTCCAAGCTTGAGGTTGCATGATAGGCCTCTTTCCTTTGTGAGCCATTTGAGGAGGAATGTTGGCTTGAGGAACCCTAGGGGGTTGAGCTTGAGGTTGCCTTCTTGGCCCCATCTTCACTTGAGCATTTGAACTTTGTCCTATTTCTAACTTCTTCCTAGGAAGTTGCACAAATGAAGTTGCACAAATGAAGTTGCACAAATGAAGTTTCTTCTTTCTTCAAGCTCTTAACAAACACGGTCTTGTTAGAGGTTGAGATCTTCTTGCCATCTTCATACCCAAGACCCCTCTTGTCACATGGACTCTTTCCAACACCAAGCATATGGTCAAGCTTCTTGGTGCTAGAATCCATCCTAGTCATAGATTCTCTAACTTCTTCAAGCTCCCTCTTTAGACTATCCTCATTCCTCCTAGATAAGACTAACTCCTCTTTTAGCTTATCTTCCATCTTCTTGAATTTTTCCACTTGTTCACTTAAGTGGTCGTTATGAGATACAAGCTCAAGATTTTCTTCTCTCAACATCTTGATCTTTCTTGTGCTCTTGATTGCTAAATCATTAAATTCGGCATGATATTTAGCAAGCACCTTTTTCTCCACAAATCCATTTATGGAGTTAGAAGAGGAATCACTCTCTACTTCACTTGAGTCATTTTCCTCTTGACTCATTTCCTCTCTTTCACTAGCACTTTTGCTTTTATGGGAGGAGGCAAAAGCTAGGAGATTAGCCATGACCTCTTCATCATCCGAAGACTCATCTCCCTCATAGGAGTCATCACTACTTCCACTCCAAGTGGCGGCCATCACTTTCCCCTTTTTCTTCTCAACATGATTTGCACAATCGGGGGCAAAATGACCTATGCCACCACACTCGAAACATCGGACCCCTTTCCTTTCGGTCCTCTCTTGCCTAGGTTCAAACTTCTTGAAAGAACCCTTTTTCTTCAAATCTTGTCCTTTTGATCCAAAGTTCTTTCTTCTAAACTTCATAACCTTGTTGAACCTTTTTACAAACAAGGCAAGGTCTTCATCCGAGTCAACCTTCTTTTCCTCCTTTTCATCCTTGGAGGTTTTTAAAGCAATTCCTTTTTGCTTTTTGGTGGGTGTGGAGATAGGCCCCTTCCTAGACTCATAAGCTAGAAGTCTCCCAATCACCTCACTCGGCTTCATATCCTTATAATCACTATTTTCTTCTAAAGCCGTCACCTTCGATTCAAACCTATTGGGTAGAGATCTCATAATCTTTTGCTTGATTCTCCTATCCGAATATGGATCACCAAGTTGATGGCTTTGGTTGACTATATCCATCAACTTGATCTCGAAGTCGTTGAAGCACTCATTCTCCTCCATCTTAAGGGTCTCGAATTGAGTTTGGAGGACTTGAAGCTTGGAGTCCTTCACCACTTCGGTTCCCTCATGTGCAATCTCTAGGATGTCCCAAGCCTCCTTAGCTATCCTAGTATTTTGAATCAACTTGTATTGATTTTCGTCCATAGCACACAAGATGGCATGCATCGCCTTCCTATTCCACTTTGAAGCATCAAACTCTTACGTGTTCCATTGCGCCTTAGGCTTCAAAACATCTTCTCCTCCACCCGCGGGAGTCATCATAGGGAGATCATATCCATCTTCCACCGCCATCCATGCACGGTCATGAATTTGGCATATGTAGGATTTCATCTTCCCTTTCCATTGGGAATAGTTCAATCCGGTAAGAAGTGGAGGCCTTGTGCTAGAAGCACCTTCGTTGCTACCACCATTTCCACCGTTTCCACTCATAGTGTTTATGAATGAATGAAATGAATGCAAATGTATGAATGATCAAAAATCACACAAAATGCAAAACACACCAAAATAAGCAAGGATCACCTATGTATGTCTAGGAACCCGCTCTGATACCAATTGAAACTAATTATAGCACGGTGTGTATAAAACTATCTAGAGGGGGGGGGGGTGAATAGATTTTACGCTTTTTACCCAATTTTTCGTGTTAGTCAAAATTACGAAATTACCCTCAAGATAAAATAAACAAGCAAGTGTAATATGGTGCGGAAATTAAATTAACACTTGATTTTTACGTGGAAACCCTCACGGGAAAAACCACGGGCTATGTAAGTAAGCCACACTCGAACCTCGAATCCACTAAATGTGCAAACGATTACAACCTAATCCCGGAAGTAATCACACACCTACCTAATCCCGGTATGAGTGAACCTAGTCCGATTTTGCTTGTGATCTAAGCAACCTAATCCCGGATGCTACACACAAGACTTACTTTCTCTATAAAGAGAAAACAACCCTAAGTGAATATATGTGAATATCCAAAATGCAACATAGAGCAAGGGAAACCCTATATGCTTATCTAAGATGATTAATATGCAATTAAGAACAATCCTAGATATCAAAACTAAATGACATGTCAATTAGTTTAGCTAATCAATATCAAGCACAAAACCTAATATGCCAGCACAATACAACTTCTCAAACATACATCATACTAATCTCAATCTTGTATTCAAAGTATATAAAATCACATACAAGTAATTAAATTGAGATTGCTAGATAAGAGAAACACAAAATATGTAAGATATTAGTGAAAAGCTTACCAAGCAAAGTATGATGAAGAATCCATGCAAGATGTCATCTAGATGATCTAAGATGATGCTAGATGATGATTGATGATCATGGAACAAGTGTTTGAGTGATTAAAAATGAGTTCTTTGGAATTTTTCTTCTCTTTGAAAAATCTCCTAAGTATGAAATCTGAATATGAACTCTGAATATGAACTCTTGTTATTGACCTAAAGTCAAAGTGGCATATATATAGGGGGCCAAATCAAAGTGGGGTCGTTTTGATAAGTTGGCTCAATATTTGCCTTGGGCGCTCTACGTAGAGCGCTTTGTAGAGCCCCCTGCTCTGTTCTCGCGAGAAAACAGAGGGGCGCTCTACGTAGAGCGCTTTGTAGAGCGCCATCAGAGGGGTCGCTCTACGTAGAGCGCTTTGTAGAGCGCCTCTACAGCGCTCGAATTAAATTGATCAGGTCTGTACAGCGCCCAACGGGGGTTGTTCGTAGAGCGCTTTTGTGGAGCGCTTTTGGGAGCGCCTAGTGCAAAAATGCAATCCTAAGTTTAAGCATGACAAGACAATTGGATATGCAAGATGCAATCAAACTAACATGCAAGAAGAGATGTTAATGAGCATTAAGGCACACAAATAAGACACACAACATACAAGGATTAAACATATGCATGAGTTGTGAGTGTGTGCAACTATCTCTTCAAGACAAGTAAGCACATAGAGATTTACCTTTGGTGCTTATCAATAGCGAGGTCTTCAAAAGGGCCTAAGCAATAACAACAACATCTAGGCTACCCTTACAAAGCATCCCCACATATGGTTTGATCACGAAATAAGCCAATTAAAAAACAACGGGAATCCTAACAGAATTGAATCCCTAATTCGTAATTTTCATCGATTCCCCAACCCCGATTTCTGTCTGTAAGGTTCCCATTTGTTGATTGGCTCATTTCGTGGACAAACCACTTGTTGGGGATTCTTTGTAAGGGTAGCTTAGTTGTTGTTGTTATTGCTCAAGCCCTTTGAAGACCACATTTTGATAAGCACCGAAGGTAATTTTCTATGTGCTTACTTGTCTTGAAGAGATAGTTGCACACACTCACAACTCATGCATATGTTTAATCCTTGTATGTTGTGTGTCTTTTTTGTGTGCTTTAATGTTCATTAACATCTCTTCTTGCATGTTATGTTGATTGCATCTTGCATATCCAATTGCCTTGTCATGCTTAGCCTTAGGATTGCATGTTTGCATTGGGCGCTCCCAAAAGCGCTGTACGAACAGCGCCCATTAAGCACTGTTCAGACCTGATCGATTTTAATCGGTTGCTGTTGGGTCGCTGTTGGGTCACTGTTGGGGGACTGTACAAAGCGCTCTACGTATAGCGCCACTCTGTTTTCCCGAGAGAACAGAGTTGGGGCACTGTACAGAAGCGCTCTACGTACAGCGCCCAAGGCAAAATATTAGGCCAACTTATCAAAACGACCTCACTTTGATTTGGCCCCCTATATATGTCACTTTGACTTTAGGTCAAAAAAGAGAGTTGATATTCAGATTTCATACTTATGATATTTTTCAAAGAGAAGAAAAATTCCAAGAACTCATTTTTAATTACTCAAACACTTTTTCAAGATCATCAATCATCATCTAGCATCATCTTTGATCTTCTAGATGTCATCTTGCATGGATTCTTCATCATACTTTGCTTGGTAAGCTTTTCACTAATATCTTACATATTTTGTGTTTTTCTTAACAAGCAATCTCAATTAATTACTTGTATGTTATTATATATATTTTGGATACAAGTTTGAGATTAGTGTGATGTATGTTTGAGAAGTTGTTTTGTGATAGCTAATTAGGTTTTGTGCTTAATCCTGATTAGCTTAACTATTTGACATGTCATTTAGTTTTGATATCTAGGATTGTTCTAATTGCATATTAATCATCTTAGATAAGCATATAGGGTTTCCCTTGCTCTATGTTGCATTTGGATATTCATATATTCACTTAGGGTGTTATCCTCTTCATTGAGAAAGCAAGTCTTGTGTGTAGCTTCCGGGATTAGGTTGCTTAGATCGCAAGCAAATTGGACTAGGTTCACTCATACCGGGATTAGGTAGGTGTGTGATTACTTCCGGGATTAGGTTGTAATCGTTTTACACATTTAGTGGATTCGAGGTTCGAGTGTGGCTTACTTACTAGCCCGTGGTTTTTCCCGTGAGGGTTTCCACGTAAAAATCAAGTGTTATTTAATTTCCGCATTTTATACTTGATTTATTGCTTTATCTAGTTAGGGGTAATTTCGTAATTTCGACTTAATACGAAAAATTGGGTAATAAGCTTAAAATCTATTCACCCCCCCTCTAGATAGTTTTATACACACCGTGCTATAATTTGTTTCACTGTCTATATTCCTTCTTCTGAGGAAGATTTTGTTCCTAACATTCTTCTCCCTCGTCTTTTGATAGTGACTCTCCGATGATGACGAGGTCTTCCAAACCAGGTGGCAGTAGACGACGGGCTTCAAGGGATCCTCGCGGGTCTCTGCTAAATGCTTAAACCATCGTTGATTCAGATGTTGATGATCATCAGAAGAATAGACTACATTTCTCAGCAGACCACCCGTGTTCTTTTGACTGCGAAATCAATGTAGTTGGTGAAGAGTGTGAGGATTCCCGTTGTTTCTAATTGGCTTATTTCGTGATCAAATCATAAATGGGGATACTTTGTAAGGGTAGTTTAAATGTTGTTGTTAGTGCTTTAGGCCCTTTGAAGACCTCATTATTGACAAGCACCAAAGGTAATTTTCTAAGTGCTTTCTTGTCTTGAAGAGATAGTTGCACACACTCACAACTCATGCATATGTTTAATCTTTGTATGTTGTGTTTCTTTTTGTTGTGCATAAATGATTATTTACATCTCTTCTTGCTTGATTTTATGATTGCATCTTGTGTTGAAAACATCATAGCATTTAGGCTTTAAAGATGCATCTTGTTTGACTTTGTACCCCTTGCAAAATTGCTTGAGGGATACATTTTTGGGACTGTGCGCTGGTCCACCAGCGCCGGTCGACCAGCGCCGCTCACCGGCGCAAATCGCCCAGTGGCGCGCCGCTGGTCGTGCGCTGGTATGGACCAGCGCCGGCCACCAGCGCCGATCGCCCAGTATGGCGCCGCTGGACTGGCGCTGGTGGCAGCGCCTGACGTCCAGCGCTCAAGCCAAAATTGGCTTGTGCGCTGGTCCTGCGCTGGTCCACCAGCGCAGGTCCACCAGCGCACAGAGTGATTTTCTGGCGAGTTTTCAAAACGACCTCACTTCACTTATGGCCTCTATATATATGCTAACTTGATTTTAGGTCATTCACAAGAGTTCTTATTCATGCTTCATACTTAGGATATTTTTCAAGAGAAGAAAAATACACAAAGAACTCATTTTTAATTACTCAAACACAATTTCATGATCATCAATCATCATCTAGCATCATCTTAGATCATCTAGGTGTCATCTAGCATGGAATCTTCATCATACTTTGCTTGGTAAGCTTTTCACTAATATCTTACATATTTTGTGTTTAATTTATCTAGCAAATCTCAATTAATTACTTGATTGTTATTTTGTATGCTCTAGATACAAAATTGAGATTAGTATGATGTATGTTTGAGAAGTTGTATTGTGCTAGCATATTAGGTTTTGTACTTGATATTGATTAGCTTAACTATTTGACATGTCATTTAGTTTTGATATCTAGGATTGTTCTTAATTGCATATTAATCATCTTAGATAAGCATATAGGGTTTCCCTTGCTCTATGTTGCATTTTGGATATTTTCATATATTCACTTAGGGTTGTATTCTCTTCAAGAGAAGCTAAGTCTTGTGTGTAGCAATCGGGATTAGGTTGCTTAGATCGCAAGCAAATTGGACTAGGTTCACTCATACCGGGATTAGGTAGGTGTGTGATTACATCCGGGATTAGGTTGTAATCGTTTGCACATTTAGTGGATTCGAGGTTCGAGTGTGGCTTACTTACATAGCCCGTGGTTTTTCCCGTGAGGGTTTCCACGTAAAAATTCAAGTGTTAATTTAATTTCCGCACCATATTACACTTGCTTGTTTATATTATCTTGAGGGTAATTTCGTAATTTTGACTAATACGAAAAATTGGGTAAAAAGCGTAAAATCTATTCACCCCCCCTCTAGATAGCTTTATACACACCGTGGTATATTTAGTTTCAATTGGTATCAGAGCGGGTTCCTAGACATACATAGGTGATCCTTGCTTTATTTTGGTGTGTTTTGCATTTTGTGTGATTTTTGATTATTCATACATTTGCATTCATTTCATTCATTCATAAACACTATGAGTGGAAACGGTGGAAATGGTGGTGGCCACGAAGGAGCTTCTAGCACAAGGCCTCCACTTCTTACCGGTTTGAACTATTCCCAATGGAAAGGGAAGATGGAATCCTACATATGCCAAATTCATGACCGTGCATGGATGGCGGTGGAAGACGGATATGATCTCCCTATGATGACTCCCGCGGGTGGAGGACAAGATGTTTTGAAGCCTAAGGCGCAATGGAACGCGCAAGAGTTTGAGGCTTCAAAGTGGAATAGGAAGGCGATGCATGCCATTATGTGTGCAATGGATGAGAATCAGTACAAGCTTATTCAGAATACTCAAATTGCCAAAGTGGCATGGGACATCCTTCAAGTTGCACATGAGGGAACCGAGGTGGTGAAGGAGTCCAAGCTTCAAGTCCTCCAAACTCAATTTGAGTTACTTAGGATGGGAGAGGATGAATGCTTCAACGACTTCGAAATCAAATTGATGGACATAGTAAATCAAAGCCATCAACTCGGTGACCCGTATTCGGATAGGAGAGTCAAGCAAAAAATTATGAGATCTCTCCCCGATAGGTTTGAATCAAAGGTGACGGCCATAGAAGAAAATAGTGGCTACATGGATATGAAGCCAAGTGAGGTAATTGGGCGTCTCCTTGCATATGAGTCTAGGAAGGCTCCTAGCAACACTACTCCTCCTAAGAAGTCTAAAGGAATAGCTTTGAAAGCATCTAAGGATGCAAAGGAGGCAAAGCATGAATCGGATGAAGACCTTGCCTTATTTGTGAAACGGTTCAACAAGGTTATGGGGTTCAAGAAGAAGAAGGGATTTGGGTCAAGAGGACAAGATTTGAAGAAAAAGAGTTCCTTCAAGAAGTTTGAGCCTAGACAAGAGAGGACCGAAAGGAAAGGGGTCCGATGCTTTGAGTGTGGTGGGATTGGTCACTTTGCCCCCGAATGTGCGAATCACAATGAGAGGAAGAAGGGTAAAGTGATGGCCGCCACATGGAGTGGGAGTAGTGATGACTCCAATGAGGAGGATGAGTCTTCAAGTGAGGAAGAGCTCATGGCTAACTTCCTAGCTTTTGCATCTTCTCACAAGAGCAAAAGTGCTAGTGAAAAGGAAGATTTGAGTCAAGAGGAAATTGACTCTAGTGAAGAAGAAAGTGACTCCTCTTCTAGTTCCAAGAAGAAGTTTGTGGAGCAAAAGGTGCTTGCTAAATACCATGCCGAGTTCAATGATTTAGCACTTAAAAGCACAAGAAAGATTGAGAGGTTGAGAGAAGAAAACCTTGAACTTTCGGCTCACAATGACCACTTAAGTGAACAAGTGGAAAGATTGAAGAGGAGAGAGGATAAGCTAATTGAGGAGTTAGACTTGTCCAAGAGAAGTGAAGAAGGCTTGAAGAGGGAACTTATAGAAGCTAAAGGGTCCTTGACTAGGATAGATTCTAGCACCAAGAAGCTTGATCATTTACTTGGTGTTGGAAAGAGTCCAAGTGACAAGAGAGGTCTTGGGTATGAAGATGGCAAGAAAATCTCAACCTCTAACAAGACTATATTTGTCAAGAGCTTGAAGAATGAAGAAACTTCATTTGTGCAACCTCCTAAGAAAAAGTTAGAAATAGGACAAAGCTCTAATGCACAAGTGAAAATGGGGCCAAGAAGGAAAACTCAAGCTCAACCTCCTAAGGTTCCTCAAGCCAACACTCCTCCCAAATTGGCTCACAAAGGAAAGAGACCAATCATGCAACCTCAAGCTTGGAAGCAACCAAGACCGGTTCAACAACGAAGATGGATTGAACCCACATATCCACAAAGACATGGACGTACTCAAAGGCGAGGTATGATTCCCTTTTTCATTCCTATTTGTCACTTTTGTGGTTGTGATGGTCATATTAGACCAAATTGCTTTCAATATATTAAAATGTGTAGAAAACAAAGCATGATTGAAAAGAGAAAGAATAGAGCCAAGATGCATGTTTCTAGGAAAGAAAATATTGATTTGCATGATCCTAGAAATAGTAGAGCACATGTACCAAAGGCCACTAAGAAAGCTAAAACTGTTGCTAAGTGGATTAGAAAGAATGAAAATGTTTGCCATGTTGCACAAATAGCCTTGAAGGCAAATTCTTCTAATTTTTGGTACTTGGATAGTGGGTGCTCTAGGCACATGACGGGAAACAAGAGTTTCTTCGAGACTCTTGTTATGGAGGAAGGTGGAAATATCACTTTTGGTGATGGATCCAAAAGAAATGTTATAGGGAAAGGAACCATTTCCGTTCCCGGATTACCCTCCTTATCCAATGCTTTATTTGTTGATGGCTTGAAAGCCAATTTAATTAGCATTTCACATCTTAGTGATGAAGGATATTCCGTCTTGTTCTCTAAAGATTATTGCTCTATCCTTAAACCCGATGGACAAACCTTGTTGAAGGGCATGAGATCTAGCGACAATTGTTATTGTCTTGAAGCTAGAATTGTATCTAATCATGTGTCCATGGATGAGCAAACTGAGTTGTGGCATGAAAGACTTGGCCACATGAACTTTAGGGATCTACGGACCCTTGGAAAGTTCAATTGTGTGCGTGGCCTCCCTAAGCTTGGGAAGAAAGCCAATGGTATTTGTGGACCTTGCCAACAAGGAAAGCAAACCAAAAGCATGCACAAAAAGGGTAAGTATCTCACCACCAAGGAGCCACTTGAGCTTCTCCACATGGACCTCATGGGTCCCATGCAAACCGAAAGTTTGGGTGGAAAGAGATACATTTTTGTTTGTGTTGATGATTTCTCTAGATTTACATGGACATATTTTCTTAGAGAAAAATCCGAAACTTTTGATAAGTTTAAAATGCTTTGTACTAAATTGCAAAATGAAATGAATTCTAACATTAGAAGCATTAAACGGATTAGAAGTGACCATGGGAGAGAATTTGAGAATGCCACCTTTGAAACCTTTTGTAATGGTTTAGGCATCTCCCATGAATTTTCTGCTCCTAGGACACCTCAACAAAATGGAGTTGTTGAGAGGAAGAATAGGGTCCTCCAAGAGATGGCCCGTGTGATGTTGCTTAGCAACAATGTCCCTAGGAACCTATGGGCCGAAGCCATTAACACGGCTTGCTATATAGGAAATAGAGTGTTCCTAAGGCCCGGTACTAGAAACACCTCCTATGAGTTATGGAAAGGCAAGAGGCCAAATGTTAGCTACTTCCACACTTTTGGAAGCAAATGCTACATTTTGAATGACCGTGATCAACTTGGCAAGTTTGATGCTAAGAGTGATGAGGGTATTTTTATTGGCTATGCCTTAAATAGTAGAGCCTATAGAGTTTTCAATTTAAAGACTCTAAGTATTATGGAATCATCCAATGTCGTATTTGATGATACTAGGCTCAAGTCTAATGATCATGAGGAGGAGGTTATTTTTAGTGATGATTCTCCTTTGGAGAAGGTTGTGGTGTCGCCTAATGGTGGGACATCTAATGTCAACAATGATGGCACACAACCTATTGATAGAGTTCCTCTCTTGGACTCTAAAGAACCCGCTCCATGGGTTAGGAAACTCCATGATAAAGAAGATATCATTGGAGAGGTAAATGAGGGTGTTAGGACTAGACACCAACTTGCTAATCTTATTAGCTATACATGTTACACCTCTCAAATTGAACCCAAAAAGGTTGAAGAAGCCTTAAATGATGAATTTTGGGTTCTTGCCATGCAAGAAGAGCTAAACCAATTCGAAAGGAATGAGGTTTGGACTCTAGTTCCTAGGCCTAAGACCACTAATGTCATAGGCACCAAATGGATATTTAGGAACAAATCCGATGAGGATGGCAACATAGTGCGGAACAAGGCTAGACTTGTAGCACAAGGGTACTCTCAAATTGAGGGTATCGACTTTGAGGAGACTTTTGCTCCCGTTGCCCGCTTAGAGTCCATTAGGCTCCTCTTGTCCATCTCTTGTGTGCACAAGTTCAAATTGCACCAAATGGACGTCAAGAGTGCCTTCCTCAATGGCTTCTTGCAAGAGGAAGTGTTTGTTGAACAACCTAAGGGGTTTGTGGATGCACACCACCCCAATCATGTCTATCGCCTCAAGAAGGCACTTTATGGGTTGAAACAAGCACCGAGGGCTTGGTATGAGCGCCTCACTCAATTTCTTGTTGACAACAACTACACAAGAGGTAGTGTTGACAAGACACTATTCATCAAGAGAGACAATGATGAGCTTTTCATAGCTCAAATATATGTTGATGATATAGTTTTTGGCTCCACCAACAACACCAAAGTCCAACAATTTGTTGATGTCATGTCTCTTGAATTTGAGATGAGTCTTGTTGGTGAGCTTAGTTACTTCCTAGGTTTGCAAATTAGGCAAATGCATGATGGGATTTTCATAACCCAAGCCAAATATGCTAAGAACCTAGTGAAGAAGTTTGGTTTAGAGAAAGCCAAACATTGTGATACACCCATGAGTACCACTTTGAAGCTAAGCAAGGATGCTAATGGTAAAAGTGTGGAACAAACTCTATATCGTGGCATGATAGGTAGCTTGCTTTATTTGACCGCAAGTAGGCCCGATATATCTTTTAGTGTGGGTGTGTGTGCTAGGTACCAAGCGGATCCTAAGGAGTCCCACCTCTCTTGTGTGAAGAGGATCATTCGCTATGTGAATGGGACATCCAACTATGGGATTTGGTACTCTTTTGACACTAATGCTAGTCTAGTTGGCTTTAGTGATGCGGATTGGGCAGGAAATTGTGATGATAGGAAGAGCACATCGGGCGGTTGCTTCTTTCTAGGCAACAACTTGGTGTCTTGGTTTTGCAAGAAGCAAAACTCGATTTCCTTGTCCACGGCCGAGGCCGAGTACATAGCCGCGGGGAGTGGATGCACACAACTCCTATGGATGAAACAAATGCTTGTAGACTACGGATTCAACCAAGGTACTCTCACTCTCTTTTGTGATAACATGAGTGCTATTAATATTTCCAAGAATCCGGTTCAACATTCTAGAACTAAGCATATTGACATCCGCCATCACTTCATTAGAGAGCTTGTTGAAAATAAATGCATAGTACTTGAACATGTAGGTACTAATGATCAACTTGCGGACTTATTTACTAAACCCTTAGATGCTACTCGATTTAAAACTCTTAGTAGATCTATTGGGATATGTCTTGTGGAGTGATGTTCTATGATTGACCCCATATGGGGAACTCAAGCAAAGAGAGCTATTTTGCATTCATGTAACTTGCAAAAAATTTGAAATAACTTATGCCTCTTCTTTTGATTGCTTGAGTAAGCTTGGTTGTACATATGTATATATGCTTTCAAATTCTATAAGTGTGAACCTTGCTTGTCTACAATCCATGTCATATTTATGTTCAAACATGCATTTTTGGACTAGGAGATTTACATAGGAAGTATGATGTGAATGACCTATAGTTATCTCCATGACATGATGTTTCTTAAATAACATGCTTATGCTAAATGAAAAAGCATGAAATTCATACAACATGCTCACATGAAAAGCATGAATTGATGATTGCATATTCTTAAAAATGCAAAACTTGTGTGAAAGCTAATGAGACTCAAAATGAATAAAGGATCTTGTATCCGTTCAAAGGAATTTACATTCCATATGTCTCTCTTTCTTTATTAGTTGAACATGGTTACTATCATACGGATTTCTTATCCGGAAAAATCAAATAGGGTGCAAAGTCGCTCATGCCATGTTTCGCTTATAAAGTTGGATATAGTTGCTCTTAAAATTGAAATCAATAATCTCTATATCCTTGCTTTTCCCATGACATTGGTGAAATTGGTTTGAATTCTTATTTGAAACCTTTGTCATTTGCTTTGCCAAATACCATTGTATTTTGGACTTGAATGCTATATGTCTTGTATGCAAAGCATGTTGGATTCACACATTTTCTCAAATAAATCTCCTTGTTTCTCTCAAATTAATTGAAGTGCATAACGTGACTTATATGTATATGCATATCTTGCATGCTTCTATCTCTCGTTGCTATGAGTGACCCGGTTGGGGACTACTCCTTTGCCTATATCATGACAAAAAGGGGGAGTAGGATATTGTAAGGGGAGTTGCAAGCTATTGTGCACTTTGGGGAGATAAAACATTGAGGGGGAGTAACCCTTTGAGGGGGAGCATTGCATTTATCATACATTGCATACATTTGCTAATGTTGTGCCTAAATTCTAAAAATGCAAATGCTTGGTATTATTCTCACATGATTAATCTCACACTTTACTTGAATTGGAATGTTAGAAACTCTTTTCAGGGATTGATTATTCTACAAGAGGATTGAAGACTTCAAGTTGCATTCTCTTATCTCTTTGTAATGTAGAATATCATTGTAATCCCGTAGTTTCTATTTCTTTTGTGAGGATTTAATGTGAGTGATGGTTTTGTCACGAAATAGCCAAAGGGGGAGATTGTGAGGATTCCCGTTGTTTCTAATTGGCTTATTTCGTGATCAAATCATAAATGGAGATACTTTGTAAGGGTAGTTTAAATGTTGTTGTTAGTGCTTTAGGCCCTTTGAAGACCTCATTATTGACAAGCACCAAAGGTAATTTTCTAAGTGCTTTCTTGTCTTGAAGAGATAGTTGCACACACTCACAACTCATGCATATGTTTAATCTTTGTATGTTGTGTTTCTTTTTGTTGTGCATAAATGATTATTTACATCTCTTCTTGCTTGATTTTATGATTGCATCTTGTGTTGAAAACATCATAGCATTTAGGCTTTAAAGATGCATCTTGTTTGACTTTGTACCCCTTGCAAAATTGCTTGAGGGATACATTTTTGGGACTGTGCGCTGGTCCACCAGCGCCGCTCACCGGCGCAAATCGCCCAGTGGCGCGCCGCTGGTCGTGCGCTGGTATGGACCAGCGCCGGCCACCAGCGCCGATCGCCCAGTATGGCGCCGCTGGTGGCAGCGCCTGACGTCCAGCGCTCAAGCCAAAATTGGCTTGTGTGCTGGTCCTGCGCTGGTCCACCAGCGCAGGTCCACCAGCGCACAGAGTGATTTTCTGGCGAGTTTTCAAAACGACCTCACTTCACTTATGGCCTCTATATATATGCTAACTTGATTTTAGGTCATTCACAAGAGTTCTTATTCATGCTTCATACTTAGGATATTTTTCAAGAGAAGAAAAATACACAAAGAACTCATTTTTAATTACTCAAACACAATTTCATGATCATCAATCATCATCTAGCATCATCTTAGATCATCTAGGTGTCATCTAGCATGGAATCTTCATCATACTTTGCTTGGTAAGCTTTTCACTAATATCTTACATATTTTGTGTTTAATTTATCTAGCAAATCTCAATTAATTACTTGATTGTTATTTTGTATGCTCTAGATACAAAATTGAGATTAGTATGATGTATGTTTGAGAAGTTGTATTGTGCTAGCATATTAGGTTTTGTACTTGATATTGATTAGCTTAACTATTTGACATGTCATTTAGTTTTGATATCTAGGATTGTTCTTAATTGCATATTAATCATCTTAGATAAGCATATAGGGTTTCCCTTGCTCTATGTTGCATTTTGGATATTTTCATATATTCACTTAGGGTTGTATTCTCTTCAAGAGAAGCTAAGTCTTGTGTGTAGCAATCGGGATTAGGTTGCTTAGATCGCAAGCAAATTGGACTAGGTTCACTCATACCGGGATTAGGTAGGTGTGTGATTACATCCGGGATTAGGTTGTAATCGTTTGCACATTTAGTGGATTCGAGGTTCGAGTATGGCTTACTTACATAGCCCGTGGTTTTTCCCGTGAGGGTTTCCACGTAAAAATTCAAGTGTTAATTTAATTTCCGCACCATATTACACTTGCTTGTTTATATTATCTTGAGGGTAATTTCGTAATTTTGACTAATACGAAAAATTGGGTAAAAAGCGTAAAATCTATTCACCCCCCCTCTAGATAGCTTTATACACACCGTGGTATATTTAGTTTCAAAGAGGAACTCCGCAAATATAAGAGTCGCTTTGAAATCCCTAATGCTATGACTTTGATTCTACCGGGTGATCGAGCAGCTTGGAATCCTCCTGAGAATGCGGTTGCCATCTATAGCACAATGCTCAATTGTGGGGTAACTCTTCCCCTTCAGCCCTTTATCGCCAGATTCCTTGCAGAAGCCCAGATTGCGCCTGTCCAGCTCGCCCCAAACAGCTATAGGATCTTGATGTGCTTGTGCTTGATGTGGAAGTTGAAAGGCTATAAACCCCCTACGCCCCGCGAGATCTGCCACTTTTATACCCTAAGGCAAGCGAGCAATAGTGGGACATATTTCCTTCTTTCCTCAGTCGTGGAAAATTGGATCCCCGAGGGTGGGTCGAACCTCGGACAGGTAGAAATTTCCAACGACGAGAAGAAAAAGGGCTTCATTTGGGGTTTTCCCACTTCAAACAAAAGGTGGAAGAATAGTTGGTTTTTTTGTTGGTGGCGAGTGGGGCAGGGATGTGCCCGCCAATGTGAGCCATAACTTTTCAGCGAAGAGGGTTCCCAGGCACTTCACCTCTCCTGAAGCCTGGTCGAAGGCAATTCCTGTTTTGCTTGATGTTGAGATCACTCATCTTGCTGCGGCAGCTGTCCTTCCTTTGGACTAGAGGGGTCGATCGTTCCTCTTGGATGAGGAAAAAATGATTGCCCAGCAAATTTTCACACGCTTGCCTGCTAGACTTCCTCGCCGTAAGTTTCTGATATGTAAAATCGTGTTATAAAAAACCTAACTCGCAAGTGCATGAATCGTGAGATAAGTACAGCGACAAGTAGGAATCGTTCCCACGAGGAAAAGTGATCTACTAGTTATAACTAATTCTAATTAAAGCTAAGCAATTAACAGTATCCAAGAGATTTGAGATTGATTGATTGATTTAGAACAAAATTATCTAAGAAAGCAAGTAACAAGAATATGTGAATGTGATCAAGAGGTGAGAGGACTAGGTCATCAATACTCCCCAACTATGTCTACTCAATGCTTCGAATTGACTGTTGATAAAAGATGTAACTCAAGTTAAGAGTTCGTTCTTATCTTATTTATGATTGTTACCGTATGATCCTGGGATGAATCAAGTGTTCTCAACTGTAATTCAATTTAACTCAAAAACTTGAGATATGAATCACAACCAAAAACCCATTAAGCTCAAGAACAAGTGAACCAAAATTGCGTCCCAAAAACTTGGGGTTGCTAATTTTATCCATTCAATTAAAGATTGGCTCTCAATTATAATTTAATTTAACTCAAAAACTTGAGATATAAATCACAATCAAAAACCCTAAATTCCTACCTAGCATAAAACTATG
Organism: Acer saccharum; assembly: GCA_030490815.1. Taxonomy (NCBI): domain Eukaryota; kingdom Viridiplantae; phylum Streptophyta; class Magnoliopsida; order Sapindales; family Sapindaceae; genus Acer; species Acer saccharum. The sequence continues at coordinate 26,771,426 of CM059870.1, read as the reverse complement.
CATCAACAAGAATAAAGAATTAAGATAAATGATGAATTGAATGAATCAAAACTTGAATTAAGAAAATATAATCAATTCTAACAAAGAGTATTCATAGCGGTTCACATTGACTCCCTAGTATGGAGTTAGTTACACATATTAGAAACAAAGAAACAAGAGGGGAAAAAGATAAAACCCATTGAATGTCTTCAACGAATTCTTCAAATCTCCGATGTTGGCAACTCCTTCGTCTTCGAATCTTCTATGTGTAAAGATGGATGATGAAATTGTGTGATGAACAAAAGTATGGAATGTCTCAATGGAGGATCGCTGAACCACAGCCCTAACAACCACTCAATATATATATAGGCCTCCTCAATCTGAATACGAAAAGACTCCTTCATCGGGAAAGAATCACCAAACCGCTGCCATGACCGCTGCCAGTGTGGCAGCGGCGTGGCAGCGCTCTAGACGAGAAACGAGGAATCGCTGCGGCTACGGCTACGGCTACGGCAACGGCAACGGCAACGACGCGGCAGCGCCCTGGCAGCGGTAGCTACTATTTTCAGAACGCTCCTACATCGCTGTTAATAAATTGGGAGCGATTTCAACTGCACTATTGAATATTTGCACGAAAGCCCCTAAAGTCTTCAAAATATCACTTTTTGCCTGAATTTCTTCAATTTATTCATCTGGATCCAAAATCCTGAAAAATGCTCAAACACACAAATTAAATCCCAAAAAGACTCGAGAAACAACCAATTGATTGGAGGAATGGGGATCAAAAACATATACAATAAATGACCGATCAGTTTCGCATGCTTATTTTTGATATTACTGTTTTGATTATTCCGTTAGTGATACCTGGTTATTTTTTGCAGTGTGTGACTTCGATACAGTTTGCGATTTGCAAGCCCGGGTAGTGAAGAATTCTGAGGCTGCCAGTAAAAGACATGCTGCTGGTTTAGCTAAGGAAGGAATTGCTAGCCCGGATAGTGGTGATCCCTCAGACGGCGAGGAAGTTAGTGATGTTGCTGGGGGAGGTGTTGAATCGGGGTAGCCCCCTGTGCATCCAGTGGTTGCTGCGAGTACCCCTGCTGCAACTACCCCCAGCCGCAAGGGTAAAGAGAAGGTTGGCGTTTCAGGGGCAGTTAGTGACATCCCTATTTTTGATGCGGATGTCCCTGAGACTACCCTTGATCCTGCAAGTGACCTGACCCCCAGAACCGGTAGAGGCAAACGCCCGGCTGAAGGTACCCCTGATCATACTGCTCGACCCCCAAAACGGGCGTCAAGGGTTGTGCAGTTTGTTGTTTCTTCGGATGAGGAGGGTGCTGATGAACCTGTACTCGTCGGGACTCCCTTTACTCAAACAACTGTCCTTGAGGCCCCTGCTTAAGGGGTGAGTACGGTGGTGTCTCCGCTCCCCAAGGGAGTTAACGAGTTGAATGCTTCTACCCCTACCCCGACCAATGCAGCTTCTCCTCCGGCGACTGCAGGTGAACCGAATGTTTCCTCCGCCGTTCAGCCTGGGCCATCCGGTCGCCCTGGACCAGCTGATAAACCGGGGTCATCAAAACAACCTGGGGCTTCTGCATCTGGTTCGGGTGTTGCCCGTGAAGCTCCTCCAGTTGGTCCAACCAAAGCTGGTGACAAAGCCGAGTCTGTTTCCCTTTCGGACTTCACAACTGCAGAGATTTGCTCATATCTAATCAACAACGACGTCTATGTTGGTGAAGGTTGGGAGCATGTGAAGAGCAAGTCTTGTAACAGGAAAATAGAGTTTTTCTTCAACTGCCATTCTCTGGTGGGTTTCTCACAGTACTCCTATTGTATTTCCGTTTGTACGTTTCCTGACTTTGTATGTTTTCTTTTCAGATGATGTCTGAGTTGGCTGATAACTATAGGCGCGGGAATTTTCTTTCCAAGGATGTAAAATGTCTACGAGAGCAGGCTTCCACTTTGGTAGCTGAGAAACTTTCTGCTGAAGAATCCCATGCTCAGCAACTTACTCAGTTGAGAGAATCTACCAATGGTTACCTTTTTGCTCAGCTAGCTGCCGAAGAAAAATTGTCTGCTGCTAAGGAGGAGATTCGCTCGCTGAAAGAACAGTTGTCTGCTAATCAAGAATCACTCGCAGCGCGCTTGGAGGCTGAGCGACTAACTGAGGAGGCTAAAGAGAAAGCTGAACGTGAGGCATTGGACTTACGCAACCAGTTGTCTTCGTGTGATGTCATCTTCAATGACTTAAAGGCTGTATTAGAGGTTGAAGCAGTTGATCGTTTTAAGAGATCCCCTGCCTATGATGCGCTTTTGTTGTGTGAATTTGAACGAGGCATGAGGCAGTCGAAGAAGTTCTTTGCCATGAAAGATCATTCGAATGAAAAGGCTCGAAGGCGCTTCGACAAGTCTCTTCAGTTACATATGGCCAGCGTAGTAGGTTCAATTAAAGAATAGAGAAAACGATGGAAAGCCCACTGTCGTTATACCAGGACTGAGCCCTATCCCATGCACTTAGAAATTCCCAGTAAGCGTGCCTTCAACACCTACTACTCCGGTCAAAAGGGTAGCTTTTCTGGTTCTGGTGCTGAACCCGATTTAGGTCCTGTTACCGGTAGGGATTACGGGCCTTTTATGCCAAATGGGGACGAAGAGATAGTCTAGCCTTCTGAAGATGAGACTGAGGATGACGAAGACAGTGAGGATCCTCCGACAGCTAGTTGAGATTATGCCATACCTTTTTGCACTTCAGTTGTAAATAGCTCTCCATACCTTTTTGTAACTTCAGTTGTAAATAATCTTTATAAAATTTATAACTCTTCTTTAGCTTCATTTTTATTTTATTCAGCTGCTATTGCTGAGTTTTTGGCGTACTCAATGTTTGTCAGGACGTATCCGACCATACACCAAATTTTACTTAAGCATACTATTGTTTTTTATTCAGCTGCCATTACTGAGTTTTTGGCGTACTCAGTGTTTGTCAGGACGTATCCAACCATACACCAAATTTTATTTAAGCATACTATTGGGACGTCGTCCCACTTTTGTTTTTGACTTTAGTCATTTTATTTACAGCTAGCTTTTTCGACCCCCAGCATTTTTCCTTGAGATGTCTCATGTACGCTTTTTGATCGGACGCTTCTCACGTCTTTCTGGGGGTTTTGTTCTACCATCGGTGGCGGTCACCGATTGGTTTTATAATAGATTCAGGCTGTTGTGTTGTATTCGCCTTTAGCCTGCTATAATTTTTAGTTATCTCGCTCGCTTTTACTGCTATGAGTATTAAACTCGTCTTTACGCAACGGCGAGTAACTTATGATGTACGATGGCGAGTAATCTTTGGATACTGGTTACTTTCAGTGGCGAGCCAAATCTTGAGTTCTCAGTGATAAATTACTCTTTATTGAATATCTCTTGCAACCTTTTAACAAAGTAAAAAGGGAAAGAAAAAATGCTAAAAAAGGAAAAAATGCTTAAACAGAAAACATCAAAGTAAATTCTGAAAGGTGGTGAAGCAGTCAAGGGTAGTATATTTTCAGGTACTGCGCATTGCATGGTCGAGGTAGTTCGCCGAAGCCCTCTCGAGTAATGCGATATGCCCCATGACTAGCTATGCCCGTAATTTGATAGGGCCCTTCCCATTTATCTACGAGTGATCCTGCAGCTTTGTCTCTGGTTCCCGGATTTACTCTTTTCAGCACTAAGTCACCGAGTGCAAATTTTCTTTCACGCACATGTGAGTTGTAATACCTGGCTGCCTTTTGCTGATAGGCAGCGTTTCTTATTTGTGCACGTTCTCTCCTTTCTTCTAGCTCGTCCAGGCCACATTTTAGCATATCAATGTTTAGTTCCAGCTGGAATAGTTGCACCCTTGGTGAAGAAAAGGATGTTTCCACGGGGATGACAGCTTCAGCTCCGAAAGCCATGGAGTATGGGGTCTCACCTGTTGAGCTTCTTTCTGTGGTTCGATACGCCCATAGTACCTGTGGCAACTTCTCTGCCCAACTACCCTTCTTCGCAGCCAGCTTGGCTTTTAGGTTGTGCTTTATGATCTTGTTCACTGCTTCAGTTTGACCATTTGTCTGTGGATGTGCTGGAGTTGCGTAGTAGTTGTTGTAAATGCCTCACTTTTGATTGGTGTATTTCGTTGGCAAAATCACAATGGGGGTCTATATGTAAGGGTAGCTTAGAATGGAAGAAAACCTCATTGTGGAATCAAACCTCATTGTGGAATCAAGAGCTTCAAGGAAGGTAGATTTCTTGACTTAACTCTAATTTGAAGAGATGTAGTTGCACACACACACAACACCTGCATAATTCTTACTTGTATGTTTGTGTGTGTATTCTTTGTGTGCATCTTTGATTATTTAAGCTTTCCTCTTGCATGCTTATTGATTGCATCTAGCCTATTATTTGCCATAACTTGTTTTGCATAAGAATGCATGTTGTCACCTCACACACTTGCACGTTTGCTTATTGGTTCTTTGTGAGGAGCTGCTGAGAAGGCCAAGTCCTTCTCTGCCGCGGTTATGGTGCCGCGGTGGCCCAACCGCGGCATGCAAGCGACAGAGATTTTCCTTTCTCTGCCGCTGTGCACCTGCCGCGGTGGCCCAACCGCGGCAGTTGAGCGACAGCAATATTTTTGCTTGCCGCTGTTATGTTGCCGCGGTGGTGGAACCGCGGCAGTCGAGCCACAGTAATTTTTTGACCTTTGCCGCGGTTCTTCAACCGCGGCAGTCGAGACCGCGGCAGTGAGTCAGCGAGAAGCTGAAAGGTTTTTTGCCAAAACGACCTCACTTCACTTGGATCTAATATATATATGTCTTGTTTGCCTTGGCTCGTCAACAACACCAAAAATTACACTTTTGAGAGCCTCTTGAGCATCTTCATCTCCAAGGTATCAAGACTTCACCTTTAAGCTTCAAAATCACAAAAACCCTTCATCTTGCATCTTTCATTCATCATCTAGTATGATTCTAGGTTGATTTCATTTAGGGTTTTTAGTTTTGCTCACATGACTTGTATCTAGAACATCATTCTCATATCTACATGTTCTTGCTTTACAAGATAGCTTTTTTATGACTTGAATTGATTCAAGATTGCATCTTTATGACTTGACTTAGCTTCAAGATTGTTTTATTGTGGTTTGTGAGTTGTTTTGTGATAGATTATGCATATAGGTCTTTGGTTGCTTATTTGGTGTTGATTTATGCATGTCATCTAGTAATATGATATCTAGGAATGTTTAACATGTTCATCCATGCCTAGATAAGCTTAAATGTCTAACCTTGCATTTTTAGCTTCTTGAGTATTTCACATATTCACCTTAGGTTGTGCTATCTCTTCACTTTAGAGACAAGTCTTGTATTTACCTCTTAGGTAGTTTGCAAGCAAGGAACTAGAGTCACTATTAAAGGCCTGAGGGTAGCAAAGACGGATTAGTAAATTTAGGTGTGATGTGGTCAACCTAATTTGTAATCGTATTTGCAAATAGTGGATTCGAGGTTCTCGTGTGGCGCACATAACAGCCCGTGGTTTTTCCCCGTGTGGGTTTCCACGAAAAAATTGTGTGTCCTTTAATTTCCGCACTTGTATGCTTATTTTTGTATATTGACTTGTTTGGGGCTTTTTCGTAATTTGGACTAATATCGAAAAATTGGGTAAAAATGTTTAAAATCTATTCACCCCCCCTCTAGATTACTTTAGGACACGTTTATATTTATTTTCAGTTGTTGATTCCATACTTGTCACACAGCTCTCTGAATTTCTTGCCATCGAATTGGGTTCCATTGTCAGTGATGATGGTGTTTGGTATCTCAAATCTGTACAGGATATTTTTCTTCACAAAGCTTGTAGTGTTTTCTTCTGTTATGTGCACTAATGACTCGGCTTCTACCCATTTTGTAAAATAATCCACAACCACAATGGCATGTTTTACTCCTCCAGGTGCTGTTGGCATTGGATCGATCAAGTCAATTCCCCACATGGCGAATGGCCAAGGCGAGGTAATACTCTGCAAGAGTTCAGGTGGTTGGCGAATGTTGTTTGCAATTTTCTAACATGCCTCACACCTTACTGCTACCCTTTTAGCATCGGCGAACAATGTTGGCCAGTAAAAACCCTGTCTTAATGTTTTGTGGGCTAGGCTGACACCTCCAGCATGATTCCCACAATTTCCACTATGTATGCTTCTCAGTATCCCTTCTGCTTCTTCAGGCCCAACACATCTCTGTAGCGCCCTTGAGTACCCCCTCTTGTACAGTTCTCCATTGAGTACTGAATATCTTGTAGCTCTGTACTTCAGTCGTTTTGCCTCCAATGGATCGCTTGGGAGTACGTCATTGACGAGGTATTCTTTGATTGGTGTTATCCAACTATCTTTTTCGCCGAAGACTGCCCCAACTTCCATTTGTTTGATTATACTTGGCTGCAGTAGGTGAATCATGGGAATAGTTCTGGGCTAGATGTTGATTATGGCGGATGCCAACTTGGCCAAGGCGTCAGCCTGTTCGTTTTCTTCTCTGGGAATCTAGATAATCCTGTACTCTTTAAACCTCCCCAGCAGCTCCTTTACTAATTTTAGGTAAGCGATCATGTTTTCATCTCTCGCCTGGTATTCATCTAATACTTGATTAACAATGACTTGGGAGTCGCTGAAAATTTCCACCTCATCGGCTCCTAGAACCGTGCAAACTCTTAATCCTGCTATGAGTGCTTCATACTCGGCTTGGTTGTTAGTAGCTTTGAAGTCAAAACGCAAGGCACATTCTACTGAATCTCCTTCTAGGGTTAATACCACTACCCCTGCCCTGCTGCCATGCATGTTTGACGACCCGTCAACGCGGAGTTGCCACCTGAATGTTTTCTTAGTTTGTTCCACCATCATCCTTGCCACTTCCATGTTTGGTTCGGTGAACTCTGCCACTACTTGGCCCTTGATTGCTGTCCTTGGGAGATACTCTACATCAAAGTCACTCAATTCGATCGCCCACTTGGTTAGTCTACCGGATACTTCTGGCTTCTGCAAAATCAGTTTCAGTGGGCAGTTGGTGTATACTCCGATTTTATAAGCCTGGAAATACGGCCTTAACTTCCTCACCGCTGTTATTAGGGCAAGTGCCATCTTCTCAGCTGGCGAGTATCTTGTCTCAGCTGGTAACAGAGTTTTGCTTGTGTAATATATAGGTTTCTAAACCCCCTCTTCCTGTCTCACCAGTACATAACTTGTAGCTGCTTCAGAGACAGATAGATACATGTATAGTATTTCTCCGACTACTGGTTTTGACAGCAGTGGTGCTTGCCCGAGGTACTCTTTCAGGGCTTGAAAAGCCTTCTCACAATCTTCTTTCCACTCAACCCCTTTGCCTTTCTTGAGAGCTTTAAAGAATGGTAGGCACCGATCCGTTGATTTTGCTATGAACCTGATTAATGATGCTAAGCACCCTGTGAGTCTTTGGACATCCTTCAGGGTCTTGGGGGAAACCATTTTAGCCAATGCCTGGATCTTGTCAAGGTTCACCTCTATCCCTCTCTGATGCACTTTATATCCTAGGAACCTTCCAGACGGTACGCCGAATACACATTTTACAGGGTTCAGCTTCATTCCGTATCTAGTTAACACATCGAATGTCTCTCTCAGGTCATCTACATGCTTGTCAGCCGTGACGCTCTTTGTTAGCATGTTGTCAACATATACCTCCATATTCTTCCCTATTTGTCTGGCGAACATCTTGTTGACTAGGCGCTAGTAAGTTGCTCCAGCGTTTTTCAGGCCGAATGGCATAATTGTATAGCAGTATAACCCTTGATCCGTGGTGAATGTTGTTTTCTCTTCGTCTGGCTTGTGCATCTTGATTTGGTTATATCCTGAGTATGCATCCATGAAGCTCAACGTCTCGTGTCGATTCTTGGTAGTGGGAAGCTATCCTTGGGGCAAGCCTTGTTTAGATCGGTGAAGTCTACACACATCCTCCATTGATTGTTCTTTTTTTTTACAAGGACTACGTTCGCCACCCATTCCGGATATTTAACCTCTCTGATTGATCCTGCAGCGAGTAATTTAGAGATTTCCTCTTTTATTCCTACACTCCTCTCCGAGTTAAAGCTTCTCATTTTCTGTACCATCGGTTTGCTTTTTTCATCTACGGCCAGGTTGTACGAGATCACGCTTTTACTAATCCCTGGCATGTCTTCATGGCTCCATGCAAAATATTTCCTTGTACTCTATCAGCAAGTTCGATACATCTCTCTTGACTTGTTCGGCCAGCCTTGCACCAATCTTGACTATTTTATCAGGTTCCATCTCGTCTAGAACAATAGACTCAGTGGGCTCTTCTTTTTCCCTGCTCGCTTTATCCCTTGGATCCAATTCGAAAGCTCCTGGATTTTCTTCTTGCATTTCCTTATTTACCTCAAATATGCTTAAGGTTTCCACTCCTGTCTTGTCTTTGAAAATTGAGAGGTTAGCGCAGCGGGCCATCTCCTGTGATCCTTTTAATTCCCCAACCCCAAACTCTGTAGGAAATTTTACTTTCAATGCGTGGGTTGAAGTGACTGCTCAGGCTTTATTCAGGAATGGTCGGCCGAGTAAAGCATTATACAGCCAGTTGTGAATGTTGACCACGACAAAATCCAGTAGGATTGTTTACCAGCACGGTGCTATCCCAAACCTCACCGGTAGGTTCACGGTCCCCAACGATCTTACTTCTGCGCCCCCGAAACCTTTCAATGGTACATGGAAGGGCTCCAGATCTTTCCTGTCCAGTTGCAGCTCATCGTATACTCTAGCAATCAAAATGTCAGCTGAACTCCCGTTGTCTATCATTACTCGGAGTACATCCCTGTGTGCTATTTGAACCCCCACTACAATTGCATCATTGGGCTTTGCATCAATCCCATCTAAGTCTTCAGCCGTAAATGTTATGGGGTCATGTCCTTCTCTTCCCTTCTTTGGGTTTCTCTGCACAGAGTTTATCTCCATATTTTTGCCCTCATACATTACTTCTCTAACTTCTGACATCCTCTCTCGATTGCTTCTGCATGTATGGGGTCCACTGAAAATGGTGTTTATTGTAGCACCGGGGCTGCTTCTCCTTGGGCTTTTTCTTTCCTGCCCACTTCCTTGGCGGCTATCTTGGCGACCGCCATGGTTGTCTCCTTTCAGTATAAAATCTTTCAGGTGCCCCTCTCTAATTAGACTCTCAATATGGTCACACAACTGAAAGCATTTTGAAGTGTCATGCCCATGATCTTTGTGAAATCGACAGTATTTGGTTGTATCCCTTCGTGCATTATTTGACTGTTGCCGAGGATACTTGGCGAGTCCCTTGTCTTCTACTACAGAAAGTATCTCTTCTTGATCACTTGTTAGAGGGGTGTAATGGCTATACCTTCCCCGGAACCTATTGGTTCGGTTGTTTCCTCTGCTTTCCCTAGGTTGCCCCTTTTGGTTCTTTTCATCTTTCTGACGATCACGTGACTGTGTTTTCTTGTAATCCTTGTGCTCAGATTTTGAATCGAGCTTGTGGCCATGCACGTAGCTACCTCCTTGTGCTACTTCTTCTTCCTCCACCAATGCATAGTCGCCAGCTATTTCCATCATCTCTTCGTAAGTTTTTGGCCGATCTCTGCGCAGGTCAAAAGATAGTCGACAGCTTTGCAACCCATTGGTGAAGGCGGCAATGACAGCTACATCACTAGCGTCTTCGATTTGAGCGACCTCCTTTCCAAATCTTGCTAGATATTTCTTGATTGACTCACTACGTTCTTGCTTCAGGTTTGATAGATGGGCGAGCGACTTTCTTCTCTACACACTTCCCATGAACTGTCTTATGAATGCTTTGCTGAGGCTCGAAAAACTGTTAATGCTCCCCAGCGGGAGTCGCCCAAACCACCTGGAGGCGAGGTCACCGAATGTTTGGGGGAACGTTAGGCACAGCAATCCGTCGTTGGATGAATATTGGGCCATGATATTGCGGAATCGACGGACATGCTCTTTTGGATCTCTGTTTTCCTTATACTGCTCGATGGTTGGCATTCTGAATCTGTCTGGAAATTGGGTGCGAGTAATACTTTCAACGAATGGGCTATCTGACTCATCATCTGAAGAAACGTTACGGCCATATCTTCGTGCCATCGCTGAAACCTTCCTTGATAGCTCTTGTAGGGTGACATCTCGCTGACCAGTTGGCTCTCCTACTGGATTGAGTCTGCTCTTGATTGTCATTTTTCCATAATCGCCTCTATCATCCGGGCTCCTACCAGTTCTTCGATCTTCTGTGCTCTCAGATCTTCTCCGCCGTGCTCTTTTTTATCGTAATTCCTTTCGCGGACGAGGACTCTTGTCTTCAGACGAGATAGATCGGTGTCTCCGTCGGTTCCTTTGGTATGTGTCACTGGAATTAACCCCATGTATTCGCACTTGGTCTCGCCCCTCCATAGATTCTTCATTCAACACGCCTTTTCTCTTCCTTTGTTTTCTTCCTTCGAAACTCTCACGGTGGTCCTAGGGAGTCTCTTCAGTGGATTGTCTTGCTTAAGCATCGGGGGTTGCAATGTGGACTTCCGACCGCAGTCTCCTAGGTGGCTGGATTCCAGGAGTGGTTAACTCGTAGGAAGAAAAGACTCCCAGGCCTATGGGAATCGAAAGCCCTATTTTGCTAGCCTCGCTAATTAAGTTTACCAATACAGTTTGGAAGTGCTGCAGAACTCCTGGGTCGGCTGCCCTAGTTCCTAGCGTTGCTGCCGATTGTTCCCCGATCGTCACCGCCCCATCTCCTGTCGGCGCGGCTAGTTCAACAATTTGATTTCCGCTGAAGTTACCATCCTTGTCGCTGTCGTTGTTCATATCTTTCAATTCGTAAGGGTTCCTCGAAGTTTTTGTTCAAAAGACCCCCTCCTTCTAGCGCCAATTGTTGACGGTGAAATCTGGATTGCCACGCACTCAACAATTATATCAACTCAAAGTAAAAGCAAGAAAGTAATCAATGCATGCAAGAGATAGATTTTACGTGGAAAACCCTTGAATGAGAAAAAATCACGGCGCCCCAGAGGGCAGGAAAAATAATACTAGGCTTATTGCTTCGTTACACACTCAGATCTCTCATACAATTGCTCTCTTCTTTCTCTAAGTTTTCGAACCCCTTCCTCGTGGGATAGGTGGTTCTATTTATACATGATAATTAGGTTTTCTCCTTGATTTTTGCCGTGTTGGGAATAGGACTTCCTCTTGGTTTTATATTTGGAATCCAACGTTGCTGTGGATTATGATTTGTTCCCTATCTTTTCCTTCTATAACTCCTCATTGTTAAGGGTCTTCCGTGAGTTAGGGTTTTATCTCTGCGTTTCGGCCGAGTCAGTTTATGCTTAGTAAACTGATGCAGCAAACACCTTCACTTCTGGGTATCATCCTTCGGCGACCACGCTTTTATCCCTGGTGAGTACTTGTTCAGATTTGGCGACCACACCCTTGACTTATATTGACTTGAGACCTGATGTATTCCCTGGTCCATGTTTCCCTTTTGACCTGATCAACGAGTGATGTGACAACGCTTTCTTCCGCATTTATTGTCTCTTTTGATGACGTGTCCGATTGACGAAATTATGCATACAACACTTATCATCCACAAAAAAATTCAGATCAAAATTCATTCAAATCAATATAATTTCATAGTGGTACTTACCGAAATTAAAATAACGGATCCCTTATGAGAGTCTATATATATATAAAGGAAATGAGGAAAATGAAGAAAGGTGACGAATCCTATCTTCTACCGACGTTACCTTATATATATTATAGATGATTGTTCTCTTATGCAAAAGAAAAATAAAATTGATGTTTTGGGTTGGCAGAAATTTGAAATAAATGTGTCAAAAATAAAAAGCAGCAAATGAAGTGTTTTGTGGGGTGGATCTAGAAATTGTCTGACAATGACATGAACACAGACATTGGAAAGTAACTTGTCATAATTTATTTAGTTGCAGTATAAATGGCAGGGTCTAGTCCAATCAACTATGGGCTAGGCCTCAAGTGCCATTCACTTTTACTCTCAACCGGATCATTTGCATTTTGGGCCCAGAAAACCCAACATATATTATGGGCCTGCTAATCACTAATATACATGGGCCTATTACGGGCCATCAATCACGAAAGCTACCTCTAGAATGTCACTTTATGAGTTTTTTATTTTATCAAACATCCACTTAAATACTTTTTTTTTTTTCATTTAAAAATAATAGTAAGAATAAGGAGTTGATTGACGAGACAAGGTTGATCCAATGATAAACCCCACACACTTACACCACGAGGTTGTGGATTCAAGTCTTCCCACGTTCTAAAAAAAAAACCCGTATTTATATAATACTCAAAAAAAAAAAAAATGAGTAGACAACAAATATTCACAATAGTCTAGATTAATAATAATAACATATATATTTTTTAAAATAATAATAATAACCTATCACATGCTAATGTCTTTAAAAAGTAAAAACAGAGATCTGGATTATTCTTATAATTTATTCCTATTCACACATGTTACTTTCTTTTTTCATTTTTCCTTTTGTTATAAAAATTGAACTTTATAAACACCTGGATCATACAAATTGATACTCTATAGAATATAAATATTATGATGAAAAAAATAGAAGACAATAATAAAACAAAATAATATAAATAGAAATGTTAGAAATTCACGCCTGGATAAAGGGAGAGGTACGCGTATGGGCTGTCCTAAAGTCGAAATTCCTCCCCTGATGTAGGTAGTAGCAGATATCTCAATTCTAAGATACAACCCCTAGTGCTCACATCTAGTCTCCTCGATAAACACAATAACCGGAAGACAATACCAAGTCTACAAAGCTGAAGTTGCCAAGAGTTTTGTGTATATGTAGTTTGATGTTTTTGTTTGATTGTTTTGTGTGTAACACTTTGTTGGACTCAAGCCACCTATATATAAGGATTTAGAATCAATAGGATTAATGTGTCTTTGTAACAACTATTTTAATGTTTGATTTAAGTTTTATGTAAACCCCATATTAATGTAAGTGTCGTGCATCGAAAAAAGAAAGATTGATCGTTAAGTTTTAAAAATTTTATCATCTTTGGACCCTTTGTATACACGAACATGAGGAGGGATTTGTTTTCATACCTTTGAAGATCTCTTATTCGTTTTCTTTTCGATCCTTCACCACTAAGCCTTTCGAGCTATGTCCCGCGATCTAGCAACTGTGTGTTTGAGCATGTCACGGATTCCAAGAGTACTTGAATGGAGGCTTCAGAGATTCGGAAGATAACCCCTTGTCCCATTAGTTGAGTTTGGCCAACCTATGAGCGAAAGAAAACAAATTTCTTTTCTTTTTTCTTTCCTTGTTGACGCACCTCTTGTCTCTCTATTAGGATTTTGGTTATTTTGTTTTTCTTGATAAGTACATCTTATATACCAAGATCCTAGGGTTTAGTTTAATCAAGTCAAAAAAAGATTATAAATCCTTTTTAATTCGGTCATCACTAGGTGTTGAACCTTTGACCTCTTTTGAGTAAATAAAAATAAGGTAATCTCTTATTATTTTATTCCTTTGCTCTTGTCAAGGTTCGAACATGAAACCTTAAATAACAATTAATAATTATTAATTATTAATATGTCAATTAAATAATCATATTATTTAATTATATTTATTTAAGCAATTAAATAATTTATTAATTAAATAATCATATAATTTAATTAATTCCTAGAACATATCAAAGTTACTTTCGTAACATAATTAATTGGACAATCCAATTCTCTGTGAGCCTTGTTACTATTAATTGTAAAGGGGCTAGCAAGGGGACCTAATGGACCCACAGTTTTGAGCTCCAATAATACTTAGAAAAATTAATTAAACTCTTTAATTAATATTTCATGATCATTAACCTCGAAGTTATTCCACTAAAAACGGGAGGTTGCACTCTCATAACTGTAGATGTTTTACACAAACTAAAATATTAGTATCCATCGATATAGCTATTACATATGGTATGATCTTCCACAAATAGTTCATAATTAGAGTTAAGTCATAAAGTCCGTTATACCTCTCTAATTATATCTTTTCCTTTAAGTACCATTAATTCTCTAATGAACAATTATATCCTTCGTTCCTTTACGGAAAAAGGAGAGTGCTTTTAATCGTTTAAGTCTCAAATCAACCCTTAAGGAAACTACTCATCTACTTCTCGCAAGAAGGAGTGGATTCCTCTATTGTGTGCATACCTTTCTAGCCACAAGTCAAACCGTGATTCCAAGATACAGAGTTATTGATCAGGAATGTTACTCCAATCTCACCTATGGTATGTCAAAAACCACAATTTAACTTGAAGGAGTTAGTAAGACACTCAAGATTTTGATCACCCATATACAACTATCATTTGTCGATACATTTGAATCTTTTCAACTAATGGATCTTAGTGATAGATTTATATAGATCGTGGCCCAATTTTATATGATCACATCATATAAAGTGCCTCCATTCTCATATCACCATGAGTAGTCTAGGATAAGACCATCGTACATTATGGAATGGACCACAGCTATAGATTAATCACAAATAAAGTACCCAGTTTTATTTGCTCTTTATGGACTCTTTAGATTGCATGTCTCAAAACGAATACCTCTATATATAACATTCATACTCAGTTTGAGATTACATCTAGCAATCTTGGATGTTAGAACATATGATATAAGCGTATGAGTCATATTTATTGAATGAAATAACTACGTCTTTTATTAATGGATTTATATCATAATTACAAGTTTTAGAGCTTAAATCCCAACAATTAATGTTTTGTAACCCCTAATTTTGAGTTTGAGTTTTAAAGATTGTAACTCCTAATTTGAATTTGAATTTTAAGGAATTAATAAAAGATTTTTTTAAACTTTTATTCTAACATTTCCCCACAAAAGTTTTAAAACCATATAAGATATTTAAGGTTTAACGTATCTTGGCAACATTATATTATGGAATAGGTGTAGGTGCTTTTCGGGCTTGAACCTACACTTAGTGCTGATAATATCCGCTTGAGTTACCTGAGTGAACTATGTCTTGAACTTGGTCCTTTTGATCAAGTTTCAACTATCAC
Source organism: Acer saccharum (assembly GCA_030490815.1). NCBI lineage: Eukaryota > Viridiplantae > Streptophyta > Magnoliopsida > Sapindales > Sapindaceae > Acer > Acer saccharum. The sequence goes on along the minus strand of CM059870.1, from coordinate 26,756,338 downwards.
ACACATAATATCAACATAGACTTGGCTTTTGTGGGTTAGTGCTATTAATGGTCATGCACCGGTATCTTGATTTTCGTAAGAGTTATTAAAGAATAGCCTAATTCTCACAGTCGCAGCCTCACGACTACTCTTAGTTTGGTGAGTTATCCAAAGGTACATGTGACCTATACCTTGAAAGAGTATGCTTGCCTTGAACTCATTCAGGGTCGTAGCCCTTTTTTATCGTCACAAACTAGCACTGTTGTCATAGAGATGAGTATGAGTATATCTCTTATAGGATATCTCAATTAAAGTAGTGCTAAATGAGTCATGCAATATGAATTGTTTCTACCCATTGAACCTCCTTCATGGGATCTCCAATCACATAAGTTGGGTTACCTCACCAGATGACTCCCTTGAGGGCTTAAGCCCATCCCCATCGACAATTCTAAAATAGCTTTCTTTGAAAGCCCTTTTATTTAACTAATCAGCTATGTTTAACTAAGATTTAACATACTCAAAAGCATTCCTAGTAGATTGATACACATCATACAAATGGTCTGGCAAAGTACTCAAAAACTCATTAGGACAAAGAAAACCAGTATCATCCCTAGAAGTTTGAGTAGTATTAAAGGATGTTGAACTAGAAGTTTGTTGAGTTGTGTTCCTACCATTTTTTCTAAGAATTCTTAGAACAAAGAATGATAATTGAAATGGAAAATTCGACAAAATAAATAAACACTTTTATAAGATTGCTAAAGAAATAAATTGCAAACAGTATATTGAAAACTTGCAATTGATGTAATTAAAAAAAATTGCAAATAGTTTGATTGTTTTCTACTAATACAGTAGAAGAGTTTAATATGGTACCAAATTAATTTATAAACTTTCAAGAGAACAAAAACAATCTCACAGAGAAATAGAAAATAAAATAGATTATATAAGTATACACTGAGTTAAAAAAACTAAAAAACTAAAAATAAATAAATATATAAAACCTAGACAATTTGATTGTTTTATAAATTTTCCTTTTCCATCTGATGTCAACTAAGAGACTTTAAACCAAAAAAAAAACCAACAAGATTTCAAATCTCATGAACCCAAATAAAACTTGAATAGATTAATGAAGAATTGATCAAGCCAAATTTACATATGATTTTGGCCCCTAATTCTGACTCTTTTTGTGCGTTGTCAGGTGAATTCCCATCATTTAACAACTTGAAACGAGCTTTGCAGGAAAAATAACATCACAAGGGCATTAGAGCATATATTGAAGAATTGTGGGACAAAAGTACGAAAAGAGAGATTTTGAAGCAAAAGGGTTGTCGCGGGCATGTCGCTGTCAACAGACAATGAACACAACAACAGAAGATGTCGCTCCCTTTACTTCGCTAGGGGACGACCGTGACAATTGAAGCTTGATGATGGTTAAAGGATTCCAGAGATTGTCGCCCCCAATACGTCACTGGAGGACAATCGTAACATTTGCAGAGCAAGCCAGCGAATCCAAAACCAGAGAATATCGCTACCTTAGCTTGTTGGGGCGCTACCGCGACAATGAAAGAAGAAAATAGTGAATATCAAATCTAGAGATTATTGCCCCCTTTATGTTGCTAGGCAACAATCGCGACAATCATGGCGAAGATTTAGATATGAAAGTTCCCCCAATGTGGCTTGGCTCAAGACTATGAAAACCAGATCAGAGATTCGTATAACCGCCCGTTGCAACCGATGTCACTAAGACCAAACCATGACAATCGGGTCACGACCCATGCCACATCAGCGACTCTGGCGGTTACAAGCTTGCTTATTGGACCACTATTTATACCTCTCTTAGATTCAATTGCATAGGATGTTCACACACACCAAATACCATTACAGACCTCATTTTCCAAATCTTGAACTCATCTTTTCCATCCCAAAACTTAACATCCAAATCTAGATTACTTCACCTTAATCAATTCTATCTACCCATCTTTTACACATCTTTCCTTTGTCACTTCCATTTGACTCCTGCTCACTACACTTCCTAGCTTCCACTCTTTACATCAAGATTCAAGGCAAGGAGCATTAAGGAGGGATCAAGCTAGACCTGGCACGGTTCCGGTTCGAACCGCCGGAATCGGAACCGGAACCGGAAAAACCGGAATCGGATTTCTGGTTCCGGTTCAAGAACCGAAACCTGAACCGGGTGGACCGGTTCCGGTTTCGGTTCGTTAGTTGGTTCGAACCGGATTGGAACCGACGGTTCCGGTTCCGGTTCGAACCGGCGGTTCCACGAATAAAAAAAAAATTTTTTTTTTTTTTTTTTTTTTTTTTTTTGGGTTGGGTGCCGTTGGCCCAACGGTCGGCTGACGTCAGCCGACCGTTTGGCCCAACGGTCTGCTGACGTCAGCAGGCCGTTGGGTTCAAAATTTTTTTTTTTTTTTTTTTTTTTTCTTTTCTATAAATACCCCCCCTCTTTCATTTTTCCTCACACCAATTTCTTCTCAATTCTCTCTAATTTCTCTCCAACACTCTCAACTCTCAAGTCTCAAGTGATAAGTCTCTCAAATCTCTAATTTATTTTATTGTCAATTTATTTTATTTTCAATTAATTTTATATCCAATTTATTTTATTTGCAATTTATTTTATTTCCAAAATTCCAATATATTTTATTTTCAATTAATTTTATATCCAATTTATTTTATTTGCAATTTATTTTATTTCCAAATTCCAATATATTTTATTTGCAATTAATTTTATATCCAATTTATTTTATTTGCAATTTATTTTATTTCCAAATTCCAATATATTTTATTTTCAATTAATTTTATATCCAATTTATTTTATTTGTAATTTATTTTATTTTCAATTTATTTTATTTCCAATTTATTTTATTTGCAATTTATCTTATTTCCAATTTATTTAATTTCCAATTAGTCAACTATTCTTCTAAGTTCTAAGTTTCCAATTGTCTCCCAAATTTATTTTTAAATGGCAAGTGGAAGTGGAAGTGGAAGTGGAAGGGGTCACGGCCGTGAAGGTCCTAGGCGTTCAATTTCGATGCACGGTAAGGGTCCTATGGTCGATAATCTCGGTCATAACGACTCCACCTATCACGAATATCTGCAACGTCGGGCCTATGCTGAAGACCTAGGCCTAAACTGTCCTACTCCCCCTCTAATACTTTCTGAATCTGATCCCAATGACAACACCCCCAATTTGACAAGCCAGTCAGAAAATATGCCTGATATTGATACACCTCCGGATTTTGGTTTTGATACACCGAAAGTGGATCTAGAAAGGGAGGAAGATCTGATACAGAAGCAGAGCAAATCTGATCTCTTCGTCAAACATATGAAGAAAATTAGGAGTGAAGATGGAAGCATTACAGTAGCTTGCAATTACTGCAACAAAGTATATAAATGGAGCAGATCCGGAGGATATGGCACTTATTGGAAGCATATTGAAGCCAAACATCCAGAAGCAGTGATCAGAATGAGGTCACAAACACAAATTCCCAGGTACGCTACTCCTAACCAACAATTATTTCGTTATAATGATGAACAAAATAGAGAAGAATTAGCTAGGATGGTAGTAGTAGAACATTTATCATTCAGTTTTGGTGAGAGGGTTGGCTTTATTAACTATTGTCGACGAGCATTAAACCCTGCTGCATGCCGTGTCCCTAGATCCACGCTCACACAAACACTTGAAAAGATTTATGTGAGAGACAAAAAAAAGTTAGAAAAATATTTTGAAAAATATAATGGTCGTGTTACAGTATGTGCCGACATATGGAGTGACCATTGGCAAACGCATTCATACTTGGGTGTCACTTGCCATTTTATGGATAATGCATGGACAATCCAAAAAAGAATTATTGCTTTTAGAGTTTTTGATGATTCACACAATGCTCAAAATATTTTTAGACAGCTTAGAATTATTTTTTCAGAGTATAATATTGAAAACAAAATTTTTGCAATTGGTTTTGATAATGCTTCTGCCAATACCGCTGCTATTCCACTTTTAATTGATTTATGCAAACCCTTTCTTGGTGGTACATTTTTTCATCAAAGATGTGCATGCCATGTTTTAAATATATGTGTTCAAAAAGGATTAGAAACTCTTCAATGTTTTATTGAACCTATTAAAAAAGCCCTAATGTTTTTATGGAGAAATCCTTCTACAATGAAAGCATGGGCAAGATATTGTAAACAAAATGGTAGACGTGCCATTAAATTTGCTCGTGATGTTCCAACACGTTGGAATTCTACTTATAAATTGCTTGCTCAAAGTTATGAGTATAGGGATTTATTAGTTACTTTTATTCAATTTCATGTTCCTAACATTCAACTTTTTGAAACTCATTGGGATGCTTGTTACAATGTTTTCAATTTGTTAAAAGTTTTTTATAATGCTACACAAAATTTTTCTAAAATTTATAAACCTACAACACATTTATTTGTTATTGAGAGTATAAATATTGTTGGTGCATTTTTGTATTGTGAATCTGACCCAGCAATAAAGGAAGCCGTTAGTGCTATGAAGCAAAAATGGTTAAATTATTATACGGATTTTCCAAATATTTATTTGATTGGTATGGTTTTTGATCCACGACACAAATTACAATCTTTGTCTTATTATCTAGAGGGTTATTATGGCAAAGATGGTTTAAATATTGAATATGATATTGAAGCATGTTGTGATAGAGTTAAGAAATTATTGTATGATTTATATGATGAATATGTTACAATTTATGGATCCGGTACTCCGATTGTAGATGTTACACGAACCAAAACTGCATCTCAGTCTCCATCATCTTCCTCTGGATTTATGAATTTAGGGTATAGTATGTTCTCCAAAAAAAACAAAAAACCAAGATGTTCTTCATCAAGCTCCGATTCGCATGCCGAGCTTGAATCTTATCTAGCTTCTTCTTGTGACTTTCCTGAAGAATTTGAACTCTTAAAATATTGGAGTGATGCTACAAAGTACTATCCAATTTTGGCTATGATAGCCAAAAATATTTTTTCAACACCGGTTTCTACTGTGGCGGTGGAACAAGAGTTCAGCGCGGGGGGGAATATTTTGGATGAAAAACGTTCGTGCTTGACTCCAAAAGCACTACAGATACAGGTTTGTGTTGACGATTGGACAAAAGCAGAATATAGACAACAAGAGCTCCAACAAGAGCCAACATATGATTTCTTTAAAGAAGACGAACCCGAAGCGGGCGAAGGCTCTGGAGCAAGCTGAGCAGCAGAACCATAAATCTGTAAATCTGTAATAAAAGGTATGAGAACTACGTGGCCTTTGATTCCTCTAAACCCCCCTAAGAGAATACGTAGGCAACTTAATTGTGGTAAAAATTAAGTGCAAGGCTAATAACTTTACTTTTTTTTTTAGTTTTATTTTATTTTAATTTAATTTTGTAATCTGTCATTTATTTATTTTATGTTATTTTTGAAATTTGGGTGACTCAATTTCCAAATACCCAATGAAATGTAAATTGTAACTTTGTTTACTTTTATTTTAATTTAATTTTGTAATTTGTCATTTGTTTATTTTATTTTATTTTCGGTTGGATACTCGGATAGTCGGATGACGATGATCTAACTTCCAACATCCAATGAACTTATGAACTCAATGAATTTTATTTTGTAATTTGTCATTTATATATTTTATTTTATTCAATTACAATCTACAACTTATAAGTTACAAGTTAGAACTTAGAAAGATTTTTTTTTTGTTTAAATTTAAAAAAAAAAAAAAAAAAAAAAAAAAAAATCCGGTTCAAAACTGCCGGTTCCTGTAGAACCGGAACTGGAACCGGTTCTATCCGGTTCCGGTTCCGGTTTCGGTTCCACTAAACCGTAGAACCGGAACCGCCGGTTCAGAACCGGAACCGCCGGTTCAGAACCGGAACCGCCGGTTCGGAACCGAAACCGGAACCGTGCCACCTCTAGATCAAGCTTATAAGAGAAGACTTAGCTACAACTATGGGTTACTTCTATATTTTTCACCTCTTTTCTTTGTTATTGAATATGTGTAACTAAATCCTCCTTGTAGGGGATTGTTGTAAGGAACTATTGGACAATGAGTTTTGTTCACTACTATAAAAAAGTTGAAAGATATCGGTTATTTTACATGCTTTACATCAGTTTTTCAAGATTTTGTAACCGATGTAGATTTGAGTGATGTAAAAAAAAAAACGCAATAACGACATCGGTTTATAATCGATGTAAATGATTTTAAAACATATCGATTATATATAAAAATGACGATGTATAACTGATATATTATGAAAATTAATCCTGAAGTTCGACCGCTCCACCGTCCGACCGCTCCACCTCTCAGTGGCCACCGGCCCACCCACTTCTAATAATAATGACAATTAATTGTCATTATGAGGAATTTAACTTGAAACTTCAAGTCAAAGTGGTAAGCCTTTACCGCTTGACTAAATTTGATTTGTTAACAATTGCACAATATTTATATATAACCTATATGAGTTGTTAGGAAAAAAAAAAAAAAAAACTTGTTAGATAAATTTAAATTTATTCAACTAATCAAAATTCTAATTTTTACGACAGACATATATTAAAAAAATATTTATTGGAACATTTAATAACATTATATTTTTTTAAACGTATATAGTCGAGTTATGAGTCTATACTCTATAGGAGACTAGTGACATCAAGTGTAATAAACATGATTTGGAATGCAACTCTCACCATAAGGGAGATATTTCTCTGCATATTGCAGTTTAATGAAAAAAAAATGTAAGACTCGGATTCCTGATTTATTTGGTAATTGAATTATTAAAGTTTCTCTTAAACAATTTTTTTAAAATTATTTTTTTGAATTTTTTAAAAATAAATTATTTAAAAGTAAATTTATTAAATTTAATTTTTTACTTATCCAAAAAAATAATAATTTTAATAATATAACTACTGGTAATTAAATTTATTATTTTAAAATTAATGATATATAAAGACACTGGTTATTTAAAAAATATATAACAAATTAAAAATTATACATGTCAGTTTATCTTTAACCGATGTGGTAATTTTTAATTTATTTAAGAGATGAGTTTTAAGGGAAACCGATATCTTATTTAAGACATCATTTTTGTATGAACTGATGTCTACATTTTTTTATTATTTTTTTTAAATCGGTTACTTAAAAACCGATGTTATGCACCGATGTCTTTTAACATTTTTGTAGTAGTGGTTTAGGTTGTATTGAATATTTAACAATTATTGTTCTGTCCATGTGCTTAATTGTTCTTATTCATTATCTTTATATTGGTAAGATTATTTGACATAAAATTAATTGAGACTTGACACCCTTAAATGATTAGAGCTCACTAATGATATGATAGGTTGTTGGTGGGAATACTAACCCCAATTGCCTAGACCCATTGATTGTCACTCAACCGATCTTACCATTATCCCCTTACTCTAAATACGACATGTGAGGAATTTTGGTGAGAAGTGATTTGGTTTCGTTTCACTGCTAAAACACACTATCGAAAGAAATTGGGTACTTAATTGTGTGAATTGTGTATTAATGAAGCTATGAGAGCATTACCCATGATCTAATTTCAACTCCATTAATTTCCTAGATATCTCTTAATTTGATTTCTTCCATACTCTTATCTAGATATTTAAATCCTATCCGATCAAATTATTAATTCATACAATACTTCAAATAAAATTAACATACTACTAACTAACATAAATAACACATAATTGTACACTTTAAATTTCAAAAAATTTAACAATTATAACCATTAAACGTACATAAGTTCCAAACATAAACATAAATAAAATCATCAATACTTTGAAATAAAAATATAATCATTTGTAATAACAAAATACAATAGCACCTACAATTTGTTTAATGTTCATTTATATAAGACAATTTTTTATTTTATTTTTTTAGATTTTCAATGCTGGTTTTATTTTTATTTTCTTCAATATTTTTATTTTCGAAGGGAAGCACAAACACAACCACTAGGCTGAAGCATCACCAAGGATTAACCGCTCCACATGCGGAGGGTAACCATTAAACCAGAAACCATCTTCTGAAATAGAGAGGCCTATTTTCACCAAAGAATGAGCAATAGAGTTCGCATTCCTAGCAACAAACTGGATTGAACCACAATCAACCCTTTCAAGTTTAGACACGAATTCTCCAATAATCAAATCAATCAATTAGCTTCACCATTGTGGTAGCCAAAAATGGCTCCTAGGCCCAACCGTTCAGAAACCCAAGCTAATCACGTGTGGATCCATAAAGGCCCACATGACACGGGTCGACTCGCCTGTTAGCATCAAGTCACTTTTGACTTGGTCATTAACTTCAAACTGGTGAGCAGTTGAGGAGATAACTCAAACCAAATTCAAATCCATGATTCTGTATCCCAGGAAATCCGGTCGAGATTTCTGGGATCAGATACTCCACCATATCCATGCCCAATAGTCCTAACATCTATAAATAGAGGGATCCATGGACGAAAAGTTCTCTCGGTTATGATATATCAATATTAAAGCTTTGGCGTGTTGAAACTCTGGTCAAATATGAATTCCGGTCACCGAAAACTGTCATTTTTCCCAGTTACGATCAATTGACATCTAATGCTCAGCCCAAGCTTAACTAAGGCTAAGATTATATAACCCCCCGCCCCCCGTTCAATTCTTTTATTTTCTACTGTTTTGTGCCGTTTTAAATCTTTTTGCAGGTTAAAAAGCATTCAACACGACAGATTTGATGGGTTAAACCTGAATTGCATGGGCCTGATTTGAATCCGATCCAACCCATCTCAATTGTAGATTGACCACCTACAACCATAGCCAAAGCATCGGTTTCAATCACAAAAGGAATTAGATTCGAATCATAAGACAAAATAAATTGGTTGAATATAAATTGCGCCTTATATTTTGACAGAATAATGGATTTTCATATGAAAATCTAAGATCCGATTCAATCTAATGAATTTCAGAATTTAGAATTCAATCCAATCCAATTATATCGTAAAATTCAATCCAATCCGATAGATTGGATCGAATCTAAATATGTAAAAACGGTCCATCAAAATAATTAAAGTGATTAATTTGAATTACACTTGATTTCTTAGTTCTTATCAATGATTTAAGAACTTTAAAAAATATAATTCAATTTCCCAAATGCAATGCACGGACTAGAATCCGCAGTAGCTTCTAAGATCCGATAGTAATAGTATGGTTGAATGACTATACTATCCATTTTTATTATTGTAATCTAGAAAACTACAAAGTGAAGGGATCCTATCGAATTGAATTGGATCGGATCGGATATGATCGGATTGGATTGAATCATAGACACATCTGCTCTAATTTCTCATCCTCACAAAAAAAATAAAAAAATCAAAATAAAAGCCGAAAAATCACACCACCGTCCACCGACAAGAAAAAACGGAACCCAAGCCTCCAAAAACAAAAAAAAATCCTCGACACTTTACCGCGAAAAATAACGGTATTTACCCTCAAATCTCGCCTAAAATCGCCCGATATCTCTCTCTAGATCCAAGCAAACAAAAACGCACAATGGGTTCTCTCCCTCTATCGCTAGAGCTTCCGTCACCGAAAATATCTGAAAAGAGCCTGCTTGAGCTGTTCAAATCACAGCAAAACCACCTCAATTACTTCTTCCAACACCTGTCCCTTCCACAGACCTTGCAATTCACGCAGACTCTTCTTCAATGCCGCGGCACCATCTTCTTCACCGGCGTAGGCAAGTCTGGCTTCGTCGCCAACAAGATTTCCCAGACCTTGATTTCACTAGGGATCAAATCCGGCTTCCTCAACCCTGTCGACGCTCTCCACGGCGACATCGGGATCTTGTCGGACTGCGACGTCTTGGTTCTATTCAGCAAGAGCGGCAACACCGAGGAGCTTTTGAAAGTGGTCCCCTGCGCCAGAGCAAAGGGCGCTTTTCTGGTTTCGGTTACGTCCGTCGAGGGCAATGCGCTCTCCAATGTTTGTGATATGAACGTCCATTTGCCGGTCGAGAGGGAGCTGTGTCCCTTCGATTTGGCTCCGGTCACGTCGACGGCCATCCAGATGGTATTCGGTGACACGGTGGCCATTGCCATGATGGGCGCCAGGAATTTGACCAAAGAGCAGTACGCCGCCAATCATCCTGCTGGACGCATAGGCAAGAGCTTGATTTTCAAGGTCAGTTTTAACAATTATACTGGTTTAGATCTGACTAATGTTTGATCAAATGATTCTATAAATATATGCAATGTGGTCTTATCAATTATAGACTTGGTTTGATTAGTGTAAATTACAATCACAAGTTTTGCTGTTCATGTATTTGGTACTTGTTATAGCCCATATGGCAATGTTGCAAGTGGTATATCAAAAAATAAATGTATTTGGTGGTTATTTAGATGTTGTGATTGTGGTACATGTTAGGGTTATGAGATGTTCTGATTTGGGGGTGCAGGTGAGAGATGTAATGAAGAAGAAGGAGGAGCTTCCGGTTTGCGGAGAGGGAGAGTTGATAATGGATCAGCTGGTGGAGCTCACCAGTAAAGGGTGTGGCTGCCTGCTTGTTATAGATGAAGCCCATCATCTCATTGGGACTTTTACCGATGGTGATTTGCGCCGCACTCTCAAGGCTAGTGGAGAAGCCATCTTCAACCTCACTGTCGGTCAAATGTGCAACAGGTAATTCACTAAATCATTTCTTGCTTGTGATTTCATTTTCTAGTTGCAAAATCATTCAAGTTTATTAACAACCTTTTTCGTTTTTGCATCAGGAACCCGAGAACAATAGGTCCAGATGCGATGGCAGTGGAAGCGATGCAGAAGATGGAATCACCACCGTCTCCTGTTCAATTTTTGCCTGTGATTAATAACCAAAATGTCTTGATTGGAATCGTCACTTTGCATGGATTAGTTTCAGCTGGCCTTTGATTTGTGTAGCTGCATATGTGTCATGAATATTATTTGTAGCATGATTCTTTGTTATGTTCAAAATATGTAGTTACTCCTTAAAAGGAGGGGGGGTATGATTTGTAATCATATCGTGTCATGACATTATTTTATTTATTTATTTTGAACTCATGATGGAGCGTATTGTGATTCTTTAATGAAAAAGACAATAGTTTGGTCATCCATTGTTCCATATACCAAACTTCATTCATCATTATTACAGAAACAAATGGATTCTTTTCTTGTGATGTCAACTTTCGCTCTCTTTGCCCACTAAAAAAGACACCACGCTTCCACTAAATAAATTTCTAATTAAGCTGAAATGTTTCACTTTAATAGTCAATGAACAAAAATTGTTCAAAATTTGAAACTATAGTGTATACAACGGCTACACGCTACTCATTAACAAAGTGGGTTACATTCTGTGTTTACACCAGAGATATGAACAGAAAGCATTCAACGCTAAACTTTTAAACTACATCTACTACTGTGTTACAGGCATGAATTACTGTTGCGCATTCGGCCCATGTTGATGCTGCTGCAGTTTTGTTCAATGTATGATACTGTGTTACACTTGCCAGAATACTCGCATGGCTAGTGACTTTCAGCATCTATCTACTTGTTTCTACCTGAGCAGTCCTCTGTGTTGACACTAGATTTTACTTCATTTTCTAGAATACAAGAAATGTTGGAGATTGAACCTAACAAGGATCCCTTCTAAAAAACACTGAGAGCAAGATCTCATGTGTCATCAGAATCTGAGGAACTTGAGGCACTGGAGGTGTCAGAAGAAGCTTCAGATGGGGAATCTGCGAGTAGAAATGATATGTGTTTTGCAATTCCACTTGAAACAACTCTAGGCTCTGTTGTTTTTTCTTTTGCTTTCAGTTCCTTAATCTTGCATTTTTCCCGGAGGAGGCGCGCCTTCACTTCTGCTTTGATGCTAATGACATCAAATATAACTGCATTCTGGGACTTGTGCACTTTCACTTTTGAATCTTCCGCTTGAGAGTCTGGCTGTAAACCATCTCTGGCAACATGGGAGTGCAGAGTCAGTTTGAGATAGTCTCTAGCCCATCTGTGGACTGCACTTAATTTTCCTTCTAAAGCTTCAACAAGAACATTTAGCTCACTGATTTCATAACGGAATAGGAAAATCTTTTCACTCCAAGCACAAGAACAGAGCTGCTTCACATGATTTAGGCATGTATACATGTTGGCAGAACATGGACAACTTGCTGCTGAAAGGTGTAAGTCATAGAGACACATGCAGCATTCTCTTTTGACAGCAACATCAAAGTTTTTGTCCATCCTCTGTGATCGTGAAGAGGAGCAAAGATATTCCCTTCGATTGCTTTCTGACTTGAGCCGTGACTACACAAGATATCAAAGAAAATCTATGAGAACTCTTAAGCAGGCCTTTTGCTCTAACCAGGATAAAGGTAGATTTTAACAATTAAGCAAAATGCAAATCGGAGGTCAAAAAGTAAAATCCGAGAGAAATAAACAAGAAGACCCCCCAAAACAGGCCTTGTATTTGGAAAAAGTTTTAATAGTTGCTTCAATATTCAAAGTTAGATTGCTCAAAATCATACACATTACAAACAGGACAAGAAGAAATGAAATCAAGGCCATACCTTGAGTGCTTTTGCTAAGATCCCATCCTTTCCACAAAAACCATCCCAACTTAAATTTTCTGCAGTGTTCTTCTTCAAAAGTGTGATTTCCCACTGTGCCCTTACAGCTTCTCTAGCTGCTTCAAGCAACAGCTTATCATGGGAAATCAGTGTCCTCCTCGCCTTTTCACGATAGAGTTCTACAGCATTCTGTCCATGAGGCAACCAATCGATGGGGGCAAAATTTACTGCCTCGGAACAATTAAAGCCACAATCAAATCCCGAATAATTAGCTCCAGGAAGAACCAGAACAAACTCCCCAGGATTCTGAATGCAGCGATAGACAGGTACACCCTCAGACTTAAGTGTAGAGGGAGTTAATTTTGTGACCTGCGAAAAAAATATTTTAAACTTCACAACATCCAAAAGTTCTGATAATCATATAATAAGGGATAATGATATCTTATATGCCTTAGTTAGTTCTCATTAAAATAGATGCAGATAACTTGAATGTTGAACATGTTACGATATATATAGTAACAGAGACGGCTCTTCATGGCAATAACTTACCATAACTTTACAGAATCCGCACTCAAGTGTGCATGTATGAGTGCATGCATGGATGTAAAATTTCTTGAATCCAGTACAAACATCATTCAACAGATGGAAACAATGTTATGTTTTAATAAAAAGACTATTTGTTGGCATCTTCCAACATTCAAATTGTGAGAGCTGATAGAACATAACATAAATTTAAAATCTTTCAAATTGTTGAGATTGAAGGTTCCACAATGAGTTGCTCAAATTTCATATATTAATAATCGGTATCCACAAAAAATTACATTTCTTAAGCTTAGTAGTACTTTAAATAATCTTCTTCCAGAAGGAAAAGGTTCTATTAGATAAATTTTACCTTTCCATCTAAAAGACTTAAGAGGAGAACAGAGCAAACAAACGGATGGTATAACATTTTACACATTATGGTGGAAAACCAATAGAGAGAGAGAGAAAAAATAAATAAATAAATAAATAAATAAATAAATCTTTAGGAGAAAGGGGAGAAATTTAGAAGAAATTGAGGAAAAATTATGTCTTATTTCTTTTTCATCAAGTCTGTCTAACAAAGAGTATTCAGGGCCTTATTTATAGTAGCCAAAAAGAGAACTAAGAAGGTAATAATCTACCTTTCACGACTAAAAAGACCTTATTCCAACATGGAAATTAACATCAAATAACTATGGAAAACAAATATGCTAATTAAAATCAAATCAGTCAAATATTCTTCCTACGCTTGACAAGTGTGTATCTCCTTACGCTGTTCTATATCACATTAACAAACTCAAAATCAAGTTTACCATGAAGATTCCATTGAGGTGACATAAACTAAGGAATCATGCACTTGAATATATAGGAAGTACAGATAAGCTAACAATAACTAGATTGTTATTACAAAGTGCGTCATTTGCAAAATTTCTATATGATGGCCTTGGCTCACAGTAAGACAAAGTAGTGATATTTATACATCATATGCCATAACATTATGATAATAGTAGCAATTATTTTGTATGATGAAATAAAAAAGAATTGCTATTGCTCACCAATTTATCATGCAAATTTGGCTGCCCAACTAAAAAATCTGAAAGGTGCTTCTTTGTAGCTGCCTCAAACTTAGTAGCATATCTGCCAGGGACGCCATGCCAGATTTTAGGTGCACCCAAATGCAAGTAATGGAGTGAGTATAAATAATGCTCTTCAACTTTCTGTTTTTCAAGATCAAATGAACAATTAAAAACCACACACAAAAAGAAAAAAAAAAACCAAACAAAAGCAAGCTATCTGCAAAGTAGAAAGACAAACTAACAATATTTATTGTTTGCAATGTGCTAACGTACTTCAAGATCCACACCATTTACCGACAAAAAGCTTCATGCATAATGTAATAGCAAGACTCATACATTGACTAATGACATCATAAACCATCAACTTATTCCCAGCAATGAAGATTCATTGAATCTTACCCAGCAAAATGATGAAAAGCACATTCCTACATGTAGCCGAGGCACCAATAAATCTGAAGTATCATTGCTTTCAAAAGAAAGAGAACCAGGAAGCCTAGGCACGTTATTCAAATTCCATCCCAATTTCAGATATTTCTGATAGTCAGAAGCCTCCAAAGGATTAGAAACAGTTGGAAATCCGCTGCCAAAAGTTTCAGTATCCAAGTTTTCACCATAAAGCACCTACAACAGTACACAAATGTGATAACATAAAATTACCAAATAAAACATTACAGATTCTCAATGAGCTCAGCATATCCTTTCCTACTACCTCAATTTCTTCAGTTGGATTCTCAACAATTCGCCTATATTCACCCTCAATGTTCTCCACAGACAGTTTGCTCTGCTTTTGAAGCACCTTGTCTTTCATGCCAAAGTACTGGTCCTTGAAATCATCAGCATATTTCTTGAACGTTTGAAGAGTGAATTCCGGACCAGGCTCAGATTCAAATCCTCCAAAGCATCCAACTTCCTCACGGTTTATGGTGTATCTGTTACCAATCCCATGCTTCAAACCGGTT
This sequence comes from Acer saccharum, assembly GCA_030490815.1. NCBI lineage: Eukaryota > Viridiplantae > Streptophyta > Magnoliopsida > Sapindales > Sapindaceae > Acer > Acer saccharum. The sequence goes on along the minus strand of CM059870.1, from coordinate 26,741,194 downwards.
TTCAAACTTCTGTTTTCATAAATTTTAACCATTTTTTTCTGTAAATACTGATTATGAAGCCCATCAACCCGTTGAATTTGGGTAACAAAAGTAGAGCTCTCCCAAATGTTTCTTTTCTTAATACAGCATGGTGGCTTCCAAGAAGGAGGAGGAACAATACGACAAATTCCATATTGCTCTAATCTGGGACGTATGCTTGCAATATACTTCAGTGTCTCACTAAATTCCTGCACATAAAATCAAGCTCCTTCAAGAATTGACATTACTACAAAACAAAATATATAGAAACAGAATATAGAAATTAAAATAAGATATTGACAGCATATATATATAGAAACAGAATATAGAAATTAAAATAAGATATTGACAGCATATAGAAACAGAAGCATAATCAATATAACACAAAAAATGTCAATTGTTACAGTAGACAAGAAAGACCTTTTCAGTTGGGTAAAAGACAGGAGCCTCTTCAAGGACATCAGTCTTAGCATCTCCAGGACGCCACCTTGCTGTCACCTATTTCAATAAGGAGTAATTGCTATAGCATGAAAGAAAAACGGCATGAAAATGCTTTGAAATTTGTGAATCATGCAATTGAAAGAAAAAAAAAATATTTAATAAATGAAAGTCAACCTTTAGACAATTACTGCAGTCTGGACATCCACGAGAAACCCCTTTTGGAAGGCAGGTTTCTGAAGAGAGTTCCTGCATGAAAATAGTATTACATAATGGTCACAACTTCTATCTAAAACATAAAAACAAGTCAAGCCCTCTAACTCCGATTATTATCCTAGAGCAATCCTTCAATTTAGTGAAAGAGTTAATGCTACACATCCTAACTCTTATCTCAACTTGTATCATAACCATTGAGTGGCAATTGGATTCATATGACAGTGGCAAGTGAGAAAAATAATCATTAATGCGTATACATTTGCCAATCAATTTCCGCATAATAGGTAGGGATTCAAGTTTGAATACAAAATTGGGATGTCTAGCATTACTCTTAGCAAAAACAAGAGGAAGACCTGCACTCTTGCACTACCACAATTAAAGTCATTTTGCAGTCACACTAAGATAAAATACAGCAGTTGCTAGAATCCCAGTGACTGAATTATACTACTAAATTAAATGCTTTAATTATCAATACGAAATACGAAAAAGATCAACTACAGATGCACACTTGCAAAAAACATTTATTCACATGACTAATTTTTAAACCAAGTAACACTTTTCAACTCAACCCAACTGCAAAGAGTAAACTTCCAATCATTTAAGGTTAGCTACACAAAACCCTCTTTTCCATTTTCCTTTTTCCATTAGCAAGGGTCAAATCTCAATTAAGTCACCAGCTGTCACAAAAGCATAGCTATATTAGTAAACAACATTGATTGTTAGTGCAGTTGCATACTTGCATGTCTTTAGTATCAGCACATCCCTGGCCGATTTTCTGATTAAACTTTTAAGGGCATTGATTTAAGATTCAAACTTTTCTTCTATTGTCACTCATATCTCAATGTCCATATTTTTACATATTCAATTTTTTTTTTATACTCATAAATCTCTTGACCTTTCTTTGTTTCCTGGGCTGACTATTACCAAACTACAACTTTGGTAGTCAGGAAACTATTGTGATATAATATCCCAAGTGGCCCCAAAGGCCGAAGGGATTTAAACCAATGGCCTGTTTATTGCAAATAACTTATGAATTGACATAAATATCTTAAAATTGTTCAATTATAGAAAATATAATACCTCATACAGATTGCTCTATAAAGCATGTTCTCTTTATCTCACCATCCCCTCTTTTTCCTAGGGAAAAAAAAAGAACGGAAAGGAAAACAGAAGGAAAGATGCAAAACCTTAACAGATTGTTCAGAATCAGATTCCTCTTGGTGATGATTGCTCTTTTCATTAAGTATCCATGGTCTTTTTCCAAGAGATCTCTTCAGTGTTGCAACATCAACCATGTGGTCCATGTCTAAGGTGGTTTCTGTTGGGATTGGCTCTTCTTTGGATGCACTAGCAAAGGCCGTGGTGTTACAGGATTCTTCAGTATTTTCTAACTTCTTCAAATAAAAAGATGTAAGAGACGCAAAGCCTGGTGGTACTGAAAGTTTGTCAAAATCTCCATCTGCTGGATCAGTTCTTATGCGTTTTGTGCCCATTGGTGTTCTGACAAGAAAATAGAGGCTTAAAACCATTAAAACAATGTGATACTAATATGCATATTGAGAAAATATTAGAGTAGATTCTGACTGTAAGCCTCACTGTAGCAATTGCAAAACAGTTCAGACCAATTAAAACCTGTGTTCAAGAGAAAATAATACATCTAAAAACGAAGTTACAAAGAAATAAGGAAAGTTAAATATCATATAAACAAGTTAATCCTACATGTTGAAAATGTGCATGATATGAGAGTGAGCATACTACTGGTAAGAAAAGTGAGTTCCTACAACACTGTTCACCACTTGTAGAGAAACCAATATTACTTGTGGAGTCCATCAACCTACTTAGCTAGTGACAGTTTACAAAGAATAATGAACCTAATTCTTCTTCTGCTTCTCTACTCAGGGGTGCATATCCAAGGCCTAATGTAAAGTTCTTCTATGCTTCAGTGCTTCACATCTATCTTGAAATTCATGTTTCACAACTGAAACCATCAAATGAGACAGCTATATTATCAAGCATATTAACCACAGCTTTTACATGATTCATGGTATAATTGGGTGATAAATTAAACTCATCTTTTACCTTTTTTCAGATTATACAAATCCAAGATTTCCCAAAGCAGTTTGACAAAAACAGTCCAACTAACACATTTTTTTCTGTGGGGGGAAGGGGTGTGAGAAGAACAAACCTAAAACAAGGCACCAGGAAGCAGAAAGAGTACATCAATATGCAGAATTATGCACAAACTTTGCATCAGTGCAGGTTCAAAATGTTTCTACAAGGATTTGCTTATGTTCAAAAAGATTTTTACATTGTTGCCAATCACATTGCTCCTCCAGTTTATCTCAAACAATCATTTTCTTCCCAGAAGTCAAGAACATTAACAATAACTGCATGAGACTACATAAAATATTATCCATAAGCATACAAAATGGGCAGCTGTAAAGGAAAGAAATGACTTTGGAGGCAATCAACCACCACTCGAATGCCAATGAGTTGTTTCAATCTACACCACTCTCTATGTTTCAACCCTACTTTGGTGACAAGAGGACTCTATAAATAATTAAATAATTTATAAGTGGAAATTTAGAGTTCAAAATCCTTAAAAAATGATTTATGCAGAAAATTATAAATCTAACCCCTATAAAAACACTTTTTTTTATTTTTTTATTTTATAAAGAATCCTATAAAAACATTGAAATTATTATTACTGCATAGTAGCATACTATGGGTGAGAAAAACTATATGTGATTATTTACTACACGGAAGAATGACCTCGAGCCAATCATGAAGATATCAACATCATATAATAGGAAAATGTTACCAAACCTATTGGATCAACTGCATAAACTTCAATTTCCATCAAAGCTATTATGTTGGCAATAGATTTAAATTCTATACTTTTAAAACCTCAAAAAATGGGGAAAAAAAAAATCCAATATCGCACCCTTTAAACAAATCTTTAAATGTGGCATAAATAACTAACTTAAAGCAAAATATCCTAAGTAGTTATCCATCACATACTACACTAATTTATTAACGGGCGGTAAATTTATAAAATTTCCATATAAAACCAAATCTGTCTAGCAACCGATCTTCACTTCTAACTTAACCAAAAAAATCATATTTTGCAAGATATCAATGCTGTTATTCAAACTCAGAACTGTACCAACCAGAGAAACCTCAGCATCAGAAAATAAATAAACCTTACAATTTTCAAATAAAAAGCATCATAGGTTCCAACCTATCTTGCATGGATAGGGACGCGGATACTACACAATACGGAAATAGGGAAAATGTCAAAAAAATTGGATACAGATACGACCGGATATGTCAATTAATATAATATAATATTTATATTTAAAAAATAATAATACAGTATCTAATATTTAGTCTAAAAATATTCCTTGATAAAAATACACTAATACAGTATAAAAGTAAATGAAATACAGTATCTAATATTTAGTAAAACCAATAATGCTTTGGTAAAATTCATTTTGTGTGAAATCAGCTACTAATAATATTTATTTACTAGATTTTAGTACAAAAATGAAATCTATTAGTTTAGGCTGCCGAAACTTGTGTACAGAAAGTAGCATGGCGAGATAGTATCTCAAAGCAAGAAAATATAATCTCAATTAGACATTAGTTTTGAAATAATACACATTCAGGCACACTCAATTCATCAAATTAAAGACAGAATACTCTTCTCTTAGTTACGGTGACAAACAACAACATAGAAGAAAATGCAATTTTAATTGAAGTACAAGAACACTGTACGTACCTGTAAATTTCCTTTTCTCTTCTTTCCTTCTTTTTCTCTTCCTCTTCTCTTCTTTCTGTCTTTTTCTATGGCAGCCCGCAGCAAAGATATGAAATGAAAGAAACCCTGGACCTGAATCGGCGCAATCAGAATTTATTTTTAAACAATTCGATTTTGACTCCAATAGTTTTCAAAATTTTAACTTGACCCGTTTTTACTAAAATAATTGAAACATTGCCATAGACGTATTATCCTCATCCGTATTCGCAAGTCAAACTTTTTTTTTTTTTTTTGACAGATATCTGATCGGTCATTATTTATATATGTTTTTTATCCTCATTCCTCCAATCAATTGCTTGTTTCTCGAGTTATTTAGGGTTTTAATTTGTTTGTTTAAGCATTTTCATGTTATTGGTTCCATTAAGTGTGTTTGGAGTATTTCAGATGGAAAAGACAATTTTAGAGGATTCAAGGGACTTTTCAACAATTTGCCACAATCGCCATCCAAACCGTTGTGGATTTCCACTACGGTATCAACGGCGGTGAAGTCTAGAATCAACGGCCATGAAGACCATTGTCAATCACATTGTGGATATTCACAGCGCTTGCAAAACAGAGGAAACCATTGTCGATACCGCTGTGACTCCCACCGTGGTACTCACAGCGGTTTGACAAATCCTCGCCAGAAAAAGATTTTTGATTTCGATCCAACTGCTGACTCATATAAATACATTATATTTCTAGGGTTTCAAGATACATCTCAGACCAAATATTCCCATCACAATCACCCTCTCCCAGACACAACACATAATTCTCTCTCTATACATAGAAGATTTGCAAGACGAAGAAGATTTCAACGTTGAAGATCTGAAGAATTCATTAGAAGCCTCAATGGGTTTTATTTATTACTTCTTGTTATCTTGAAAAATCCGTCGAATATCTCCAGGACAATGGTTGCCCACAGTGTACCGGTGCATCGCGGTTAGCCCGGACCAGGTAGGACATGGTTCCCTTTTCACCGGGTAGGTACCGGGGGAGGCCCTTGGTCCAGTTACAAAGGACCGACGCAAGGCTCTTGGGTTGGTCCTAGCGGGGAATGAGATTGAGATGGGTCCTTTAGAGGTAGGATAGAGAAATCATATCACAGTAACAAAAAACACTTTTATTAATCACCAAAATCGTACATTGGGGGTGGCCTTTCATGTTTCGGCCAATGTTACAACAACAAATACAATGAAGGGTGTCGGGAATGAGTAGTAGTTAGGCAAGGCTCACATGACAGGGTAGTAGCCAAGTAGGATAAACACATAAGAGCTTTGACTAGGTGGGATAGTAGCCAAGTAGGGTAGACACATAGGAGCTTGAACTAGGCGGGGTAGTAGCTAAGTAAGGTAAACACATATGAGCTTGAACTAGGCGAGGTAGTCTTTAGGACTTGCTTTCGGTTTTTGCCACCAACCTTTTACTCCTTGAGAGTTGGGGTATTTATAGTGTACATATTTGAGGGGTAGGTAAGAGATGATCGTTTTAGGCGGGAATTGCCCAACTCAATCCCCATCGTCCCCCTAATTCAAGTGTCGAGGTGGCAAGATCTGGAGGGCTAGGATGGTGCCACCGGGGTGTGCCCCATACTGGGATCCTAGTCCTAGGCCGAAATGGGCGGAATCAATCTCAACCGTTGCTTTGAATCAGGACTTTGGTTGGCACGTGCCCTCAAGGGCCACGATTGCTCCACCTATGCCCTAGGTCCCTGTGGATGCTTCAATAGAGCTGATGTGGTGATTGTATGGCGTTTTAAGGTGCTTGGATTGGCCGGAGAAGGTCTCCATTGCTCTAGGACATTGCTATCAAGGTTTGGCCTAGTAGGGGACAGCGTCAGCACTTGTCTCGCTGCACACTGTCAGGCGCCCTTCTCCACCATTTCCTTCTTCATGCTTGCTGGGTTTCTACGAGCGTTTTCTGGGGAAACATAGCTTTCTCCTTCGTGCATGGGGTAGTCGACTTCGACTAGGGCTTAGGTGGAGGGGGAGAGAACCGTTGATGAAGCGCGGCCACTGGGTGATCCCAGCCATTGATTGCTTATCCTTCCTCTTCCATGCTTGTTGTCTTGCATTAATGGTCTGGTGTTGGGGTTTTACAGGTTGCCCCGGCTCTTTCTCCCTTCCCATGTGGCCCGACATGAGGGTTGGCATCAGCCCTAGGTAGGGGCTGCCACTTGCTAGGAGCTTGATAGGTCGTTCCAGAATGCTCTCAGGGATGCTAGATGTTTCAACCTAGTTGTGTGTGATGATCAGTTCTAGTCTGGTCGGTGTGACCGGCCGATCTTGGCCTAGGCGATAGGGTTACTTCTTGTGCTTGGTTACATCTTGATGGTGCACGCTAAGTGAGGGCCGAGTTCCTTCTACCTATCAAGTGTCTTAAGGAGGACCAGGTCCCTGATGGACCGGGTCCTTCTCTGTTCTAGGTGCTTTAGGGGGACCGGGTCCCTAACGGACCGCGTCTCTCTCTGCACCAAGTCCTTGAAAGACCGGGTTCTCTTCCGTGCCAAGCACTTTGGGGAGGACCGGGTCCTTCTCTGTACTAGGTGCCTTAGGAGGGATTAGGTACTTCCTGGTACCGGGTTAGGGTGGCTGGTTGGGCTCTCTTAGGGGAAAAGTTCTTCCTTGATCTAATTACCACTTTTTTCGGTTAACACTTCTCTTCTCTTGTTATTTTTGCTATATGTAACTAATTCCATACTAGGGAATCAATATGAACCTCTATGAATGCTCTATGTTAGAATTGACTATATTTTAATTAATTCAAGTTTTGATTCATTCAATTCATTCTATGTCTTAATTCTTTATTCTTGTTAATGCATGATTATACGCTGGCATGAATTTAGGGTTTTGATAATTTAACAATTGAGTTTGGAGTGTTAATTTACACCTAATCTTAATTAATTTTTAATTGAATGAATAAAACTGATCTTAGCATTGATATATGCAAGTAGGTTTTGGTTCATTAATTCTTGCACTTAATGGGTTGCACCATTGATTTATGGGTAAATTATGATTGAGAACATGATAAGGCCGTCGTTGTGCCTATCAAAAAGATATTTCTATTCTAATTACCTCGCAAATGCAACGAGTCAAATGACTAGTATAGCAAGTAAGCAAGGGTCGTTCCCACAGAGAGGTGGAATTCGTCAACTATCTCTAGCTCTAGAGTTTATGAAAGCAATGCAAATGGAATGCGGATGTGGTGAGAATGGTGTGTGTATGAAGTGTAAGCATAATGCGGTGTGTGTGGGAGTGATAATGGACATGCAACTAACCTAAAACTAAATGCATAAAAGTAACCGGGTGCTTGCCTTCCTAAATTAGACTACTCCTAAATAAATATTCTACTCCTAAAGGTAGCACCCTAAGTTACGAAAATAATGGTGGATTGGAAAGATATAAGATATGATTACACAAAAGACATCGGTTCACCAAACACGAGATGCAAATCATGTAGATTATAAAACATGTGAATACCATTTAATTCAAGTAAAGGGTTCGTTCTTTTGGTTAGGGAATCCCCGCAATTAATTCATCACTCAACCAAATTTATGGAAGAGTAATTGTGCCTTTGGTTTAGACCCATTAAGCATAAGAACATTGAACCAAAGCTATCATGGCAAAGTTATGCACAAACAAGCTATTCCTATTCTAATGAGCCAATAGTCAAGATTATGCTCGGAATAGTAATCCAAAGCACAACTGAAATTTCCCTTAATGTAGTAGTGAAATATACCTAGAGGGGGGGTGAATAGGTATAGGCTCCAAATTCTTCCAATTAAAAATAATGCGGAAAATTACAAGGCAAAATGCACACTTGATTAGATTTAGCAAATGAATTGATTTCACTAAGACAAGAGTTAAACAATTTACAAGATGTGCAAACAATGTAATATATGGAAGATAAAAGAAAGTAAAGCAAAATTGAACACAATGATTTTAACGTGGTAAAACCTCAATGAGGAAACATCCACGGGTTGATACCACAACCACCGGCGAAGCAATCCACTATGTGAAAAAGAACTTACACACTCAAGCTATCACTCATGATATCCGCTCAAGCTATCAACTCCTAATCTACCCTCGGGCTAGTGAATCACCAAGCCTACTTCCTATCCGAGATGTGTCCTACACCTCTAGAAAGCAACTTCCTATCCAAGACGCTCACGTCTCTAGGAAGATTTCTTGCTTGCCTATCTGGATCCTCCCGACCCTAGACAAGACTTCCTTGCTTGATTATCCGAGTCCACCCGACTCTAATCAAGGATCCCTTGCTCTATCCACAAAGCTTCACTCACTTTGCTAGAGACTTCAACCTAATGCAAGGCTATGATCTAAAGTGATGCAAGTGATGCAAACACAAACAAATTAAGCTAGATGATCAATCAAGCAAAATGTACATGTTCAATGATAGTCTAGAATATGATTTCAACACACAATCACAAAATTATCTAGAAATCAAGACATGCAAATCAATAAGAACAAAGGTATGAATATTCAATTTATCACACTAAAAACCTAGTTCTTAGATCATGAAATAAAACATAGAAAATAACATGAAGCACATCACACATATATTTTCTAGAATCAATTTCATGATAAATCAAGTTTAGCACATATATGTTCAAAACAAATCACAAAGCTAAAACTCAATTAACAAATGATCAAACAACCCTAGCAAGTGATCTAACATACTTCTTAACAAATTTCATCAATCAAATAGTAAGAATCAAGAGATGATCAAAGATGAAATCGAAAAAGAAGAAGTTGAAAATCAAACACTGACCACGTACTGAAAAAGCTTCAGCTGAGAAAAATGGTGAAGTCAGCTGCCTTTAGAAATGCTTGGGGTTTGTAGCTCTCTTCGAGACCAACAATTTTGGTTTTTGAATCGATTGATTTCGAGTTCGTATGAGAGAGATATGATCAAAACAAGTAAACAAAAAATTGTAGAATTCTGATCCGAAAAATGTTAAAGTGTTCTTCAAAATTCATTAAGTGTGGAGGGAAGGAGGTTGGCTTAAAAGGAGGGAAAGGAGAGATTTTATGAGCGAATCACGAGCTGCCACATCACCACCCCGTGGGGGGCGCGTGGGGCCCATGGGAGCAGAGGGCTCCCTTGCCCGTGGGGCCCACGGCCTCCCACACGGGCTGGCCAAGTGGCCACACGTGATCCCAACTCCTCTCGCGCGCTCCCTCGGTTCGTCGGCCCATATCTTGAGCATCCGACCTCCGATTTCAAATCCGTTTTCGGATTATGAACCGTGACTCCCTCATGCACGACTACGACTACTCAACTTTGAAAAATGGTTGAGAAATCATCTCAGAAACTGACGATGAAGTCAACACAACAAATGAGAATGAAAAGTAGCATAGTCAACTTGTTTGGACTCGAAACCTTATGAATGAGTAACCGAAATGACTAGAACTCGATAAGGCATTAAATAAGAACATGTTAAAGTCCTAAACACAAAATACAGAAACAAATAAACACATATTCACACAAGCATGCTGAAATTTCCCTTAATGTAGTAGTGAAATATACCTAGAGGGGAGGGGAGGGGGGGGGGGGGTGAATAGGTATAGGCTCCAAATTCTTCCAATTAAAAATAATGCGGAAAATTACAAGGCAAATGCACACTTGATTAGATTTAGCAAATGAATTGATTACACTAAGACAAGAGTAAATCAATTTACAAGATATGCAATCAATGTAATATATGGAAGATAAAGAAAAGTAAAGCAAAATTGAACACAATGATTTTAACGTGGTAAAACCTCAATGAGGAAACATCTACGGGTTGATACCACAACCACCGGCGAAGCAATCCACTATGTGAAAAAGGACTTACACACTCAAGCTATCACTCATGATATCCGCTCAAGCTATCAACTCCTAATCTACCCTCGGGCTAGTGAATCACCAAGCCTACTTCCTATCCGAGATGTGTCCTACACCTCTAGAAAGCAACTTCCTATCCAAGACGCTCACGTCTCTAGGAAGATTTCTTGCTTGCCTATCCGGATCCTCCCGACCCTAGACAAGACTTCCTTGCTTGATTATCCGAGTCTTCCCGACTCTAATCAAGGCTCCCTTGCTCTATCCACAAAGCTTCACTCACTTTGCTAGAGACTTCAACCTAATGCAAGGCTATGATCTAAAGTGATGCAAATGATGCAAGCACAATCAAATTAAGCTAGATGATCAATCAAGCAAAATGTACATGTTCAATGATAGTCTAGAATATGATTTCAACACACAATCACAAAAGTTATCTAGAAATCAAGACATGCAAACCAATAAGAACAAAGATATGAATATTCAATTTAGCACACTAAAAACCTAGTTCTTAGATCATGAAATAAAACATGGAAAATAACATGAAGCACATCACTCATATATTTTCTAGAATCAATTTCATGATAGATCAAGTTTAGCACATAAATGGTCAAGACTAATCACAAAGCTAAAACTCAATTAACAAATGATCAAATAACCCTAGCATGTGATCTAACATACTTCTTAACAAATTTCATCAATCAAATGGAAAGAATCAATAGATGATCAAAGATGAAATTGAAAAAGAAATAAGTTGAAACATACAACTGACCACGGACTGGAAATGGACCAGCTGAGAAAAATGCTGAAGTCAACTGCCTCTGTAAATGCTTGAGGTTTGTAGCTCTCTTCGAGACCAACAATTTTGGTTTTTGAATCGAATGATTTCGAGTTCGTATGAGAGAGATATGATCAAAACAAGTAAACAAAAATTGTAGAAAAACTGATGCGAGAATAATCAAATGTTCTTCAAAAAATTGCTTAAGTGTGGAGGGAAGGAGGTTGGCTTAAAAGGAGGGAAAGGAGAAATTTTTCCGAGCGAATCACGTGCTGCCATGTCACCACCCCGTGGGGGGCGCGTGGGGCCCACGGGAGCAGAGGGCTCCCTTGCCCGTGGGGCCCACGGCCTCCCACACGGGCTGGCCAAGTGGCCACACGTGATTCACACTTCTCCCGCGCGCTCCCTCGGTTCGTTGGCCCCTATCTTGAGCATCCGACCTCCGATTTTGAATCCATTTTCGGATTACGAACCGTGACTCCCTCATGCACAACTACGACTACTCAACTTTGAAAAATGATTGAGAAATCATCTCGGAATCCGATGATGAAGTCAACACAACAAATGAGAACGAAAAGTAGCATAGTCAACTTGTTTGGACTCGATACCTTATGAATGAGTAACCGAAACGACCGGAACTCAATAAGGCATTAAATAAGAACATGTTCAAGTCCTAAACACAAAATACGGAAACAAATAAACACATATTCACACAAACATGCCATATCAAAGAGATAGTCACAAAGCATGCAATTTCACAATGTTTGTCAATACAAGTTCAATGCATGAGCATGTTATGAAGTGTGTGAATGTGTTATACCAAATGTTTAAACCACGATGCAGGGACACACATGTATGAATTGTGTGTGTGTGCGCTAACGCCTTGCAAGAGGGTGGAAGTCAAGATTTACCTTTGACGTTTTTCACCTCTTGAAGACGACTTTTGCACTAGATGTTGCTCTTCACTCTTTGAGCTTCCTTTCTTCAAATAATGTCCTAAGCAACAACTAATACAATCATAGAGTGTTTTGCAATGGAATCAAGCCAATACAAATAGTGAACCTTACACATGCCATATCAAAGAGATAGCACAAAGCATGCAATTTCACAATGTTTGTCAATACAAGATCAATGCATGAGCATGCTATGAAGTGTGTGAATGTGTTATACCAAATGTTTGAACCACGATGCTGGGACACACATGTATGAATTGTGTGTGTGTGCGCTAACGCCTTGCAAGAGGGTGGAAGTCAAGATTTACCTTTGACGTTTTTCACCTCTTGAAGACGACTTTTGCACTAGACGTTGCTCTTCACTCTTTAAGCTTCCTTTCTTCAAATAATGTCCTAAGCAACAACTAATACAATCATAGAGTGTTTTGCAATGGAATTAAGCCAATACAAATCATAAACCTTACAACAACCCTAACTCGCATTCACTCTAGTCATTCCAAACATAGCATTTCAAATCATCTACCATCATACATTGTTATGTACTTTTTTGATCCTAGAAAATACATAAAGAGAATTTAAGATAGAGATAGTATTTATGACTCAAAATACATAAGAAGAAACAGAGGAGAAATGCAGGAGATAGAGAGAGGCAAATTTGCTTAATATTCGATATCCTTTATTCAATTCAAAGCAAGCCTTATATAGGCATTAAAAACAACTGACTCTTAAGCAAATAACTAACTCTGGATGGAGAGAAACAACTACCCACTAATCACTAACCGACATCCACTACTAACACAACAATTAACACTAACTTATTGGACCACTAATTAACAAAACAAAGACATAAATAAAATGAACATATCATTCATTCCCCCTAAAATCATCCTTGTCTGCAAGGATGGAAGCTTGGAATAGTAGCCCAAATGGAAAACTGATTGCAAATGGCTAATTTAGCCAAAGAATTAAAATGGTAATTAATTGCAATAATGGTCCAATTGGCCCACTTTGCCAAATCAATTCATCAGACCATTTTTGGTGATGACCCCATTCGTGCAAATTCAAAATTCCTCTTTTTACTTTATTGATTCCTTCATCAAACACTAAAAAAATTTGAGCTCTCTCCTCCTAAAAATGTCGGCTGCCACAACTTTTTCACCTCTATAGCTCTATCTTATACTTTACAAAGTCCTCAAAAACTCCATTAAAACTGAAATCTTCTTCTTCTTCTTTAAAGACCCCAAAAATCTCTAGAACTAATCCCCTAATTCCTTTCTTCTTCCAACCTTCGTGGACACCAACAAAGAGTTCTGGAAATGGTTTGGATTGTCCAATGACGGAGCAAGTGCGAAGAAGGGCAACAAGGCGACGCGTGATGGCGATGGTCACGGTGGCGAGAGAAACTGCACCCAAATTTCAACCTAATGCTCCTACTTTTTCAATCGATCCATTTCCTCCTAGATCGAACACCGGCAATGGAACCACAGTGCACCTTCGGTTTTGGGTCGTTTTCAAAACATGACTGGCCACCAATGAGTATAGAAGCAGTCTCTCCGGTCTTGTTCGGAGACGATCTTCGTCCAGCAACGACGTGGTGGGTGTTGTAACGACTATTGTGTGGATACAGTGGACAGTGTGGAGTAACTTGAATACGGCAGACGCTGCAGCTCGTGTGGGAGTAGGCAGGATTTGGTGTTAGAACCGATCCAAGTCACAGACGGCCACATGTAAGACTTAAAGTTAAACAATTTTTTTAACAATTTTCTGGTCATTAATTGTGTGGTGTGGAGTGATGTGGGTGGTGGTCGAAATTTGGGTTGGTGGAGGAATGGGGTGGAACTGGACTCTTTTTGGTGGTAGTGTGGTAGGAGTTGTGAAAGCTTGCTGGAATTCGGTGATGGTTTTGCTAAGTTCAAGTGGTGTGTTTTTGAAAGGTATGGTGGTTGTGACTTGTGAGCATGGGTGGTGGTGGATTGGTGGGACTGTAGGAGGTTTCTATAGTGTTACCGTTATGGTTAACCCGTAGGGTTTAAAGTTTCAGTTAGGATGGATTGTAGGGTAGTGTTGGCTTGGTTGATATTTTTGTTGAAGAGGTTAAACCTAGACTCTTGAAGAGCCAGAGTTTCATAAACTCCGTTACGGAACTCGACATCCAAGGAACCGAACGGCTCTGATACCATTGTTATGTATTTTTATGATCCTGGAAAATACATAAAGAGAATTTAAGATAGATATAATATTTCAGACTTAGAAATACATAAGAAGAATTAAGAGGAGAATAAAGGGAGACAATTTGTTCAATATATTCGATAACACGTATGTAAGGATCTCATTTATTGGTTGGCTTATTTCGTGGACAAACCACAATTGAGGATTGAATTGTAAGGGTAGTTTAAGTGATTGAGGATCAAGCTAAAAGCCCTTTTAAGACCTCAAGGTGACAAGCACTCCAAAAGTATATCTCTAGTGCTTAGTTTTTCTTTGAAGAGATTTAGTTGCACACACACACTTAGCATATTTGCATATGTGTGCATTCTCTTCACATGTCACATTTCACACTTGCACTTTCTTGCTTTTATATTATTGTGTGTTTATGTGTTGTGTAATTTGTTTCCTAAAGATTGTTCGGAAACGTCCGCGCTTGCATATTGATGTGCTTGTCTTGCGCAAAGATCTCCTTCGGAGAATGCCCTTGGCTTCTCCTTTGGATTCACCACTTTGCACACTTGCACATTGTGCACAAAGTGGAAACAGGGCATTGTCGCCTTTTATTGGTGTCACCCTTTGATGGTGTCGCCATGGCGATAGAGAAATTTATTCCTGAAATTCAATCAGGTATGATGTCGCCATGAAGTGTCGCCCTGAGAACGAATGGCGACAAAGAAGATTTTCTTTGTTGCGTTAGGCATCGCTATTTGCGTCGCCCTGAGACAAATGGCAACAGCAAATGGTGACAACTGATTTTGTCCAAAACGACATAGCTTCAATTTGATCTCCTATAAATATGCCTATTTGTTCTTAGGTCAAAAAAAATGACTCAAAAATCATATTTTTAATTGAGAGCTTTTTCAAAGAGAGATTTTTATTCAAGATTTCATCTTTGATCATCTTTCATTACTCAAACACTTTTCCATGAACATCAATCATCATCTAGCATCATCCTTGATCATCTATGTGTCATCTTTGCATGGGTTTTTCAACACACTTTGCTTGGTAAGTTTTTCACTAATATCTTACATATTTTGTGTCTTTCTTAACAATCAATCTCATCTATTACTTGTATGCCATTAGAATATATTTTAAATACAAGATTGAGATTAGTGTATTGATTGTTTGAGAGTTGTTTTGTGATAGCTTCATAGGATTGCCTAATCTATGTTTAGTTAAGCTTTATGACATATCATTTAGCTATTGATATCTAGGATTGCATTATTGTCATCTAATCATCCAAGATAAGCATCTAAGGTTCCCTAGCTTTGTTTGCTCTTTGAATATCATCATAAATTCACATAGGTCATTTTATCTCCTCATTAAGAAGTAAGACTTGTGGCTAAGATTGCTTAGGCCACAAGCAAATTAGACTATGACCACTTTTAAAGGCCCACGGGTAGAAGTGGGGGGTTGTTGACCGTAGTGTTTGACGAGGTCAACTTAGGTTGTAAACACCATTTCAATTAGTGGATTTGAGGTTTAAGTGTGGCGCACTTACTAGCCCGTGGTTTTTCCCGTGAGGGTTTCTACGTAAATATCAAGTGTTATTTAAATTCCTCACATATTACACTTGCTATATTATATTGACTAGATAGGGGTATTTTCGTAATCTTGACCATACATGAAAATTGGGTAAAATCGGATAAAATCTATTCACCCCCCCCCCCCCCCTCCAAATATATATTGTACACACCTATAATTTGTTTCAACGTACTCAATTCAAAAAGGACCTTTTATAGGCTTACAATATCAACTGACTCTAAAAGAAAGAAACAACAGTAGACTCTGAAAACAGGGAAATAACTACCTATTAACCATTCAACTTAACATCCACTAACTAAAAACAAGGAGCACTAACAAATGCACTAACAAATCCTGCACTAACAAATGCACTAACAAATCCACTACTGATATTCTGATAACTAACTAACTTATTTGATCCTACATTATGACTTGGTCTCATATTGAACGTTGTTGTTGTTTGTGCACGTATCATTTTGTTATGTACTTTTCCGATCCTGGAAAATACATAAAGAGAATTTAAGATAGAGATAGTATTTCAGACTTAGAAATACATAAGAAGAATAAAGAAGGGAATAGAGGGAGACAATTTGTTCAATATATTCGATAATACATACTCAATTCAAAGAGGGCTTTTTGTAGGCTTACAATATCAACTGAATCTAAAAGAAAAAAACAACAACGGACTCTGAAAATAGGGAAATAACTACCCATTAACCATTCAACTTAACATCCACTAATTAAAAATAAGGAGCACTAACAATCCACTACTGCACTAACAAATCCACTATTGATATTCTGATAACTAACTAACCTATTTGATCCTACATTATGACTTGGTCTCAAACTGAACGTTGTTGTTATTTGTGCACGTATCATTCCACCCCTCTCAAATTATCCTTGTTCGCAAGAATAAAATTGAGATATGTTCTGGAGGGATATTTTGGGAATTAGTTTTGTGGAAGCTGGTTCATACTGCGTTTCGTTGGTAGAGAAGGAGACTTGAGTTGGTTGTTTTTGTTTTTGGGTTGGTGGAGGAATGTGGTGGTCATGGGCTCTTTTTGGTGGTAGTGTGGCTGGAGTTGTGAAGACGACGGACGCGGCGGCACGTGTGGGAGTAGCCGGGATTTGGTGTTGGAACCGATCCAAGTCACGGATGGCCACTTGTAAGACTCAAAGTTGAACAATTTTTTTAACAATTTTTTGGTCATTAATTGTGTGGTGTGGAGTGATGTGGGCGGTGGTTGAAATTTGGGTTGGTGAGTTTTCGAGAGGTATGGTAGGCTGGGTTTGTTGCAATCGTAAGACTTGTATTTCAACAAGGATTTAGTCGAAATGTGATTCGTGATGGGCCAGAGTTTTGTAAACATCGTTACGGAACTTATCCAAGGAATCGAACGGCCTAATACCATTGTTATGTACTTTTCCGATCTTGGAAAATACATAAAGAGAATTTAGGATAGAGATAGTATTTCTAACTCGAAATACATAAAAAGAAACAAATGAGAAATGCAGGAGATAGAGAGAGGCAAATTTGCTTAATATTCGATATCCTTTATTCAATTCAAATCAAACCTTATATAGGCATTACAAACAACTGACTCTTAAGCAAATAATTGACTCCAAGTAACTGACTCTGGATGGAGGGAAACAACTGCCCACTCACCACTAACTGACATCCACTACTAACACAACAATTAACACTAACTTATTGGACCACTAATTAACAAAACAAAGACATAAATAAAATGAACATATCATACATACACAAATGAGATACTTGATTACAACTATTCCTACATCATTATGTTAATCTACTCCTAATCTCATCATGAATACATATCAATACATAACCCTACATACACATGAATATCACAATAAGTGCTTAATCATAAACATACTAAAGAATGAATCAATAACAAATCAAATCAAAGAACAACTCATACATATATAGCTCAAGTGCTAGGTTTACAAATATTCCCAAGTGGGGATAATACATCATAGATAACAAGAAATGCAAGAGAAGAGTAATAAGAGGTCACCTATGAAGAGAAACTTCTACAAAGCTCACAGCTTCCATTGAAGTTCCATTGTGAGGATCTTGGCTCAAGATGTAAATACAATCACGGTTAAATTGCCTTAAGCTTACCTAGAGAATGAGGGGGGGGGGGGGGGGGGGGGGGGGGGGGGGGGTTGAATAGGTTTTAAAGCCTTTTTTGATCCCTTGAAACAAACAAAAGTTTGTCCCTGTAGATAGCTTATATCACACCTTAATAAACACAAACAACTAAACAAGCATGCATAGACTAGACTATTTATAAGCATATTCAATTGATATATCAAACATAGCCTATGAATTGCATGAGGAGGTTATACCAATAATACACAAATCACAAAGTTTAGTTCAATACCTAAGAATCTCGTGTAGTTTCGGTTTTGAGTGAAGAATCACCATAAAATGTGATCAAATAGCTACAAAGTCTTTGAGTGAAGGTGAACTTGATTATAAAAATTCTCCAACTTGAATCACTCAATTTGGAGTCTGAATGAGAAAGTTATGATGTTTTGAAGATGAGAAAGTTAGAGAGAAAATTTCAGCTCTAATTTTCAAATTTTCTTCTTGTCTAATGAACAAGTGAAAGAGAGGGAATATTTAAAGAGAATGGGAGGGAAACCAAAAGGAAGTGGGACCCACTTGGGAGGGCCATCCTTGGCTGTCCCTATGGAGGCGCGTGGCCACAGCGGGAAGACCTCCCAAGGTGGTCTTCTCTCTTCTTGTTTCTCTTCACGCGTACCCCTTGCGTTCTTCGGCCGTCTTTTGGCCTCCGAACTTGGAATTCAAATCTATTTCTGGATTATAAACCATAACTCACTAACACATGAGGATGACTATAAAACTTTGATAAATGGATGTGAACTCAACTCAACATACGAAGACAATGGCAACACATTGTTAGAGAACGTAAAATTTCGTAACTTCCTAGTTTGAACTCGAAATCTAATGAGTGAGTATCTGAAATGACCGGAACTTAAAAAGGAATCATTTAAGAACATTTTCAAGTCCAAATACACTTATACACAAACAAATAAACACAAGATCACACAAGTATGCAATTTATTAGACATAGTCCTAGTACATGCATTTCTACAATGTATGACAATATGAGATCAATGTATGAGCATACTAATAACATGTGTGAATGTGTTATACTAATTTGGCGCTAGGATGCAGGGACACTTATGAATGAATTGTATGTGTGTGCACCTAAGCCTTGTAAGAGGAAAGAGGACTTATTATCATTGTAGTCAATAGCGTTTTCCTCGCACGATGGCATCACTTTGCTTGAACTGTTGTCCATCTTCTTTTGAAGCTTGATAAACCACACAACTATGACAATTAAACAATACAAACCAAATAACGTTTTGATATAGAATAATGTCAACTAGACTCAAAATCCTAACAGTCTCCCATTTTGGCAAATTCTATGTCAAAACACCTATACAAAATTCTAAACATTACAAACGAAGATTTGTCACAAAAACTCACCATCACATTACAATGAGTATCATCCTAGACTAATCTTCAACAAGTCTTGAACTTCTTCAAATGAGCTTCTCTTGATATCACCTAAAAATAGACTTGAAAGCATAAGAATATACAAGAGACCATATGGCAAATATATACTTAACAAGAATATGACATTTAAGTTCAAATGGAATATAGCAATTAGGTACAAAGAGTACATGTATTCTCCCCCTCAATACATGCATACTCACAAAATATCCCAAACCATTTCAAATAACCTAATCAAGTTATTACATGCCATAAGAAGTTCAAAAACACACAAAAAGACAAAAAAAAAAAAAATGGATAGATATAGGCATATCATATTTCTCCCCTTTTTTGACATAATATGAAGCCAAAAAGAAACAAGAAATAATACCTTAAGATCACAAATGCTTTGTTAGCCATTAGTACCACCAATGAACGTTGAATGCTTCGAAGATCTCATGTAAAATTTGGAGTTGGAATCCTTACTTGAAGAGTTATCTTCCTTTAAGCACTTGACTCTTGCCTTTAACTCCACTATCTCCTTCCTTGATGCCAAAAGCTCTTCCTTCAATTGAATGGATCAATCCAGAAGATAAGACGAGCTTGACACATTACTTGACTCTTGAATCTCTTCAAAAAGTTTCAAAGTATCATTACCACCCTTTTCCTTGTATGACATGTATGCCACACATTTTTCATAAAAGCTTTCCAATGGTGGGAGAAGCACCTCCTTCTCAACTCTCTTTACTCCATGTGCCATACACAAATGAGTAATAAACCCCAGAAAAGGAAGTTTCTTATCTGCTCTAAGTGTGCTCACCACACTCTCAATGTGCTCTATAAGAATCTCTCATAGGTTTAAAGGCTTGTTGGTAACCAAGACATACATTATCTTGACCTTCTCCTTATTCAACTTGGTTGCATTAGATGAAGGAACAAGATTTGCACAAACAAACAAATGCCAAAATGCACTAATTTTGGTCAACTCACTTTGATCGATATAAACTCGCTTTCCCCACTTAAACTTGTTGTCCTCAAATAGAGTTCTCCCCATTTTATTTAGATCATCAATATCATCCACATCAAGCAATTCCGAAGAAATGTCACATGAAAGACCAAGGAACTTATTGATGTGATCCGAAGACACTCTAAAGACAACACCTCTAATGTTCACCAAAGCATTTTCATGGAATGTACATTGCTTGAATTCATGGTAGAATTCTCTAACCATATTTTCATTTACTCCACCAAGCATATCAATCAATGAATTCCAATTCCTATCAACAATTGACTTGTGAACATAAGGTCATTTACAATCACACAAATCTATCCCTCTATCAAAAATAAGCTTTTTGGTTCCCTTTACACCTAAATGATTTGCCTTAATAGGTTTGGATTTCTTAGAGGATGGTTTTGTGGATTTTGGATTTCCTATGGGTTTGGTTGGATTTTCAACTCTAGATACTTTTGATCTCCCCATATCTTGTGAAGGTGAACTAACACAAAATCAACCAAAAACATGAGTGGAAACATCAAAGCAAGTTAGTGACAAAAAATAAAAAATAAAAAAATACACATATACAAAGGCAAAACATCATTTTGAAAAAAAATCAATATGCATATCAAGAATTAGCATAGCATCTTTAAGATTTATCAAAACAATTATAATGCCAACTGTTAACAGCCAAAAATGGTAAGGGTCCAAAGAAGAATTTTCCATCCAGACCAAGACTATTTGAAGTAGGAAGACACTACAGGAAGTATCCCGCTACCCCGAGAAGAAGATATGTCCACATAGACTCTCTACAAATCTAGATCAAGATCAGGGGCTTCTAGATCCAAAGTACTAGGAAACAGAGGAAGTCAAGGTCCTAAGGACTCCGCTACTACATTATCTTGGTACCCTGCTATTGCATTGACCCGGTATCCTGACGCCCCGATATTTGAAGAGAACTGTTACCATGGTCCAGTAAAATGCGGGGTACCAGGATACCCCGATCCCTCATAGAACCAGTCTACCAGACAATGGAAGACCAAGACGAAAGGAAGATGTAAGTGCCTCACTGTTGATTGGCTTATTTCATGACACACCACATTAGGATTGGTATGTAACGGGTAGCTTAGGACTTCGTGGTTGGCAAGCTTCCGGACGTCCCAAGGTGACTTCAAGAGCTTCTAAAGGTATATCACTTGACCTTGATTCTTAAAGAGACTAGGTGCACACACACACTTGCATGCATGGTTATATATTGTGTACTAGTTTCCATGCTTGTGTTTCTTTGATTAGTGCATCTATGTCATTTAGCACACACTCACTTTCATTGCATTTATATGATTGCATTTGTGTGTATCTTAATTGTGTGCTTATTTGGCTTTCATCACACTTATGCATTTTCTTATATTGCATATCTTTTATGTGTCACATGCTTGGTGATTATTTATGATGTTATCCTTTCCCTTGCATGTTTGTTTGATTGCATCTTATTCATTGATATGCCATGACATGTTTAGGCATTAGGATGCATGGCCATGAATTCTCTTCATGCATGTTCTGTTGATTGCTTTTTGTATTCCCAAAGCCTTGCCATACATTAGTCCTAGGAATACATTTGTTGCAAATGGCGCTGTTCAAAGCGCTCTTCAAGGCGTTGTACGAACAGCGCCCCTTCAGACCTGATGAGAATGGGTCATTTTTTTGCATCAGACCTGATGCACTTTGTGGTAGGCGCTGTACGAGCGCTGTACGTACCCGCGCTGTACGAAAGCGCTGTATGTACAGCGCCCTTCCTTGGCCGAGGCGAACAGAGTTCAGGCGCTGTTCAAAAGCGCTGTTCTGAACAGCGCCCATGCTGAAGACGCTTCATCTTCCTCTGAAGGCGCTGTTCAAGTCGCTCTATGTACAGCGACCTGTACAGCACCCAAGGAAATATCAGGCCATTTTTTCAAAACGATGTCACTTCATTTTGGCCTTATATATATTCATCTTCTTCTTCATTTGGCCGACTAAGAGCTCAAAATTACATATTCTAGAGAGAGGAAGAGCTCCCCTAGTGAGAGAAAGCTTCAAGCTTGTTTTCTTAACTCTCCAAACCCAAAACCCATCTTTTCCATGCATCATTAAACATCTTTAAAGCATGGGTCTTCTTGGTTTCTTGACTTGGTAAGTAGAACAAACATCACATCTTAATTTATTGCTCTATCTTAGTCAAGACATGTTCTTGATTGCTTAGTTTAGCAAATCTTCACTCTTATTGCATATTTAGTGAAGTTATGACATGATTGGGTTTTGTTTGTGATAGCTTACATGATTAGGATGATTTTCCCTAAATAGCTAACCCTAGAACATTCTTGTGAAATTGGTTGATGATTAGGTTGATAGATGTATGTTTATTTATCTAGTCAAGCTTTATTGAATGTTCTTGAGAATTTAATTAAGTTGGCATGTATGGACATGTTGACATTGCTTGATAGCTAGGATTGTTTTGTGATTGATAACATCTAGCTAAGTCTATGTGCATTGCATTTGGACATGGTTGTGTAGGACTCATTGATTGCATTTAGTATCATTGCCATCATTTTGACAACTTAAGTTGATTGGCATTTTGTTTGGTTAATTGCATTAGTTGATTGCATACTATTAGGCCTTGCCATTACTAATTGACAACTTGTGTTGATTGGCCTTGATTGATTGACAATTTATTGATTGCATTTGATTATTGCATATCTATTGTCATTGCCATGCTTTTTGACAACTTAGGTTGAGTTGGCTTTATTTGTTGTCAATTAGGTTGCTAGTGTCTCTCAGCACCTAATTGAGTCTTCATGCACATTCATGTAGACTTTGTTGATAACTAGGATGTTCACTTGCATTATAACATCTAGTTAAGCATACAGTGTTTAGTCTAGCACTCATTGCATTTGTGCATCATTGTGATACACTTAGACCTTTTTATTCTCTTCTTGAGTCAAAGTCTTGTGACTTCTTGGTGAAGTTTCACAAGCAAGGAAAGTCTTGTGACTACCCGTGTATAGTGCTCAAGCAATTGGTCGAGTGCCACTGTAAAAGGCCCGTTGGGTAGATTAGGGGTTGCTCACGCCAAGAGTAGTGTATCAGGGGATATCACTAGGGATTGAACCAAGAGTGGCGAGTGGTAGTGTCCATAGCCTGAGGTTATCTAGGGTGAGAGTCCGAGAATCACTTGAGGGTGTAGATTCCTTTTCATATAGTGGATTTCGTTGACCGTGTGTGGCGCACATATCAGCCCGTGATTTTTCCCCGTGTGGGTTTCCATGTAAAAATCAAGTGTTCTTTAATTTCCGCATTTTATACTTGATTTTTTTTATATGTGTGTTTTGGGTTAATTGTGATTAATTTTGACTAATCGAAAAGTTGGTAATAATCGATTAACAACCCATTCACCCCCTCTCTAGGTTGTTTAGACACGCACGCGACCTTATATTTGTATTTTCAGAAGACTATCAAGGAAGAAATAGACCGATACACCAAGGAACTAGAATCATGCTACAAGAAAGACGGTATACGCCTACATTTAAATACAAGGAAAGTTAACTTCTCCCCCCACCTTTAAAGCTCCACTTTGAA
This sequence comes from Acer saccharum, assembly GCA_030490815.1. Classification (NCBI taxonomy): domain Eukaryota; kingdom Viridiplantae; phylum Streptophyta; class Magnoliopsida; order Sapindales; family Sapindaceae; genus Acer; species Acer saccharum. The sequence goes on along the minus strand of CM059870.1, from coordinate 26,717,263 downwards.
TGAGATTAGTCAACTCTATCAAGATCACCAAGGAAGGAAACAAAATCACTTGATTATGGGAATCATTCCCGCGCCTGAAACAAGGCCACCATTAATGTCCCGTTGATTGCCTAATTGATTGATGGATTATCAGAGTAATGGGCAAGAAAAAGGGACCTATAAATATTTCAAGACTCTCGAAAGAGAGGGGATCAAAAATCAGACTTTCAACCTACACCTTATAGTTTTTTCCACTTATCGACTAGCACGAGATTGCCATCGCCAACTGAAACAAATAATGCACGGTGTGTATAAAACTATCTAGAGGGGGAGGGGGGGGGGGGGGGGGGGGGGTGAATAGATTTTAACCCTTATTACCAAATTTTCGTGATTAGTCAATATTCCGAAAATACCCCAAACTAGTTAAAGCAATAAATCAAGTGTAAAGTGCGGAATTTAAATAACACTTGATTTTTACGTGGAAACCCAAACTTGGAAAAACCACTGGCCGGTAAGTGCGCCACACTCAAACCTCGAATCCACTAATGGTAAGGTGAATACAACCTAATCTCGGTATAAGTGAACCTAGTCCAATTGCTTGATCCTCGCAATCATTACTTGTAATGATGTTTACAGCCTAATCCCGGTCTGTAACCCACCACTACTACCCTCAGGCCTATAATAGTAATCCTAGATCAAGACTTCAATTGCTTGTATTCTACGCAACCTAATCCCGGAAACTACACAAGACTTACTTCTCAATGAAGAGATCAACACCCTAAGTGAATATGCAAAGATATCCAAATATGCAAATAGAGCTATGGTACACTAGATGCTTATCTAGAAATATAAGATGACAATTAAATCATTCCTAGATATTAAATGCTAAATGACATGTCATAAATCTTAGCTATGTAGAGGATAACCAATCCTTGATACAATAGCTATCAAAAACAATCTCAATCATACAATGAGATTAATTAGCTAGATAGCATATAAACATTAAAACCTAGCTATCACAAATAACCCAAACAATGAACACATAATCTCATTCTTGTAAGTAGAAATTAATCTAAAAACATACAAGTTATAAATGAGATAAATTGATAAGTAAAAACACTAGTTATGTAAGATAATAGTGTTCAACATACCATACCATGTGTGTTGAAGAAGACCCATGCATTATCACATACTAGATGTTCCTAGATGATGCTTAGATGATGATTTATGCATATGGAAATGGGTTGGGAGAGTTAAAGAAGCAATCTTGGTGCTTTCTCTCACTAGGGAACTCTTAATCTCTCACTAGGGTTTTGTAGCTTTTTGTTCCTTTTCTACAAATGAGAGAAAAAGATGTATTTATAGTGCTAAGATGATAGCCCTATAAATATCGTGACTTACCTAACAAAAATGAGCCAAATCGGACTCCAAATGAGTGAGATATGACCAAATTATGAAACAAGGTCGGGAACCAGCCTTGCTGCGGTCTAGGTGCCGCGGTTAGCCAAGACAGCACTTGGACCGTGGCAAATTGCTGTCGCTAGCATGCCGCTGTCACCCAAGGCGGCACTTGAACCGCGACAAAGCGTCACAACACAGAGCTTGATTTTCAAGCGACTCAAAACATGACCAAACGACATCGAAACCTTTCATATAATATACCGTTAGAAAGATATGGATGTCTACTTTCTAATCCAATTAACAAAACATGATTTGGATTACTGTAGAAAAAGTTATGGTCATTTGAGTGACCAAAGGTAAGATTTGGATAACAGCGGTGATGCCCTGTTTTAGTGGTCACTTTGGAGATTTCAAAACCAATCCAAACGATCATGAAATATTACGAATAATATACCGTTGGAAAGATAAGGGTGTCTAGTTTGTCCAAAATTTTACAAAACTCAATTTTAATCTTTTTATAAAAAGTTATGGTCACAAGACCATACAAAGGTCAGTTTTGAAAAACATGAAAATCATTAAAATCCTATATTTTGAAACTAGACACTTACTCCAAATAACCAAACCAAATCTAACACTTATCCAAGAGAAGAATGAGACCTTCTCAAGTGGTCAACCATTGCACTAGAACATGCACACTATCATGCAAGCGTGGACGTTTCCGATCACATAAACAGAAACGAATTACACCACACTTAAGACTAACATACATGAAGTGCAAGTGTGGGATGTGAATGCATCCTAATACCTAACATGTCATGGCATTGTCAATGAACAAGATGCAATTAATAAAACATACATGAATAGAATTCATGACTTTGCATCCTAATGCCTAATAATGTCATGGCATTACAATGAAAAAGATACAATCATTTAAACATGCATGAAGAGATAACAATGAACATGAATGCACTCATATAAACAGCACAACATACAAGAATTAGAGATATGCATGAGTTGTGTGTGTATGCAACTAGATCTCTTCAAAGCAAGTAAGCACAAGAATATACCTTTGGTGCTTCTTCTCTTGAGGTCTTAAGAGGGCTTTGGTTGTACAAATCACTAACCATCAAATGCCTAAGCTACCCTTACATCAATCCCCAATATGTGGTTTGTCCATGAAATAAGCCAATCAAAATATGAAACCTTACACCAACTGTGTTTGAAAACTCCATACCTAAACCTCATAGAAATTTCCATTTGTATTGCATCGTTGTATCATTTAAATTGTGTATCTTTCATCAATAAAACAACATTATTTCACCATCTCAATATATACACTATGTTAACAGGAATTTGACCCTTCTAACATTTTCCTGCTAACACTTTTTGGCGTCGTCTGTGGGAAGTATCCCCCCAACCATTTACAAAGAAGCTGTCTAGTTCTATCCATAAGCAAGAAGATAAGACTCCGATCCTCTCAAGGGCAGTCCGACCCCTCGGGACCCCAATCCGTCACTTCCACCCAAAGAGTTTAGAGGCAGGGAAAGGGATCAAGGAATAACAACCTGGTGCCGATCCCTCCAGCAAATGCAGGCACCACGCCCCAGGATCTGGTTGTCTAAGAAATCAATTGGGATATCCTAGAACAGCAAGCTGTCGCCTACGTAGAGAGTATCCACCTTCGGATGATCACCCAAGGGATACCCTTCGAAGCACCCAAGATTGTAGGAGAGGCTGGACCGGGTACCCGAGTACTGGTCTTTTATAGACTTGGACAACCACTCCTAGTTCCAAACCACCCTGTAGATTTCAAACCCCGACAGGTGAAGTTAGCAGTCGATATCCCTCCCAAAAGGAACCGGCCAACAACCAAACTGGTAGTTGAAGAGAAGACTCCACAGCCCGATACTAGCGGTAGCATTGGATCCAATAGAAATCTCAGAGGAAACCGTCCTCAGAAGGAGGAGTGTAAGGAGGTACATCACTACAAAAAAAAGGGCTATTGGGACGCTTTTTTTTTTTTTTCCGTCCCAATAGCCCGAAATTCATCCCTATAGATCTATTGGGACGAAAAAATTCGTCCCAAATTACATCACCTCAGGTGGGTCGCAATAGGTTCTTTGGGACGAAAATTGAAATTCGTCCCTAACGACTACCTATAGGGACGAAATTATTCGCCCCCATAGACGACTTATAGGGACGAAATTTATATTTTCGTCCCCTTTGACAACCTGTAGGGACGAATTTTTTTTTAAAAAAAAACTGGTTTGTTGCTTTCAAATGACACCCCACCCACCCACGACCCACGCACCAACTCCATTTGCTCACACACCAATCACACGACCCACGCACCAATCACACAATTAATTGGATGTTGTCAAGAAGTGTTGAACCTGAGACAGGTGAGTGACACAAGCCTTATCTATCTTGCTACTGCTTCGAACTTGCTAATAAAAAGTTTTTATATATAACCTCTACTTCTTATTAAATTTTTATTGATTTTTTTTCAATCAAAATTTAATTTGTAGATTGATTCCACTCATTTGAATTTTATTTTTATATGATAAACAAATTGATATTAAAAAACATTTATTATAACATTTATTAAACTTTAAAATCATATATTGTCAGATCAAAGGGTCAATCGTTAATCGTACTCGGAATTAGACATGACCTCGGTTCCGATTCTCGATTTGAAACCAGCGGTTCCAGTTTTTGATTCGGAACCAGTAGTTCCGATTCCAGTTCCAACGGTTCGGTTCATTTTTTTTTTAAATATAGAAAACCTCTTAAGACTAATAGTTATTGATCCTTATGAAGAACTTATTGGGGAAAAAATAAAATTCATCTTGATAGAGAACCACTTTGGACGAACAAAATGATCCATATAGCCTCATTTTCTAATTTATATGGTAATTTAATTATTAATCTATCTTTAAGGAAAAACTTTAAAAAAAAAAAATCAAGAATTTTCAACAAATTTTAAATAAAAAGATAACATATTGGGATGAAAATAATTTGTCCCAATAGACGTTATATTGGGATAAACAAAATTCGTCCCTAAAGGCCTATCTTTAAGGAAAAACTTAAAAAATAATAATCAAGAATTTTCAACAAAATTAATTAATTATTATAATTTTAAATATAAAAAAACCTATTGGGACGAAAAAAATTTATCCCAATAGACAGTCTATTGGAACAAATTATGTATTTCATCCCAATAGACGTTATATTGGGACCACAAAAAAAAAATCATCCCTAAAGGTCTTACCACATTGGACAAAATTTGTCCCAAAAGACAATCTATTGGGACGAATAATTTATTTAGTTCCAATAAAATGTCTATTGGGACAAATTTGTTCGTCCCTAAAGGTTTGATTGGTTTTGCGTTTTTTATGGATGAATAATTTTTTCGTCCCAATAGACATCCTATTAGGACGAAAAAAAAAATGCCCCTATAAGTTTTCGTCCCAATAGGCCTTTTTTTCTTGTAGTGCATAGAGAGATGTAGGAAGCGGAAGAGAGAATGAGGGATAAAGGGAAGGATTAGATGCAGCAAATCCAAATCATTCACACCATCAGTAGAGGTCTTACGCTAGCCGGAACCTCCAACAACTCAAGGAAGGACTAGCTAGGAAGATCCCTTGACTCACTACCGGTTATGATGTACTCCTGGTCACTAGAGAATCTCGAGACTCATCTTGTGCAACCCAGATCATCTTCATGGAGGATGACGTTTACAACATAGTGCAGCCGCATGATGACCCAATGGTAATCACATTACAAATAGCCAATTGCCAGGTTCACCACGTTTTGATTAATACCGAAAGCAGTGTTGATATTCTGTTCAAAGAAGCACTCGAGAAATTCAACCTGAAGAACCCCTTCTACAACAGTTGTACCACGGCCCTGTATAGGTTAACAGAAGACTCCCTAATGCCAGTTGGGTCACAAATCCTACCAGTAATAATCGGGGAAGCTCCTCTACAGCAGAACATAATGACATAATTCATTGTGATTGATACCCCGTCCACCTACAATGCAATCATGGGAAAACCTTTCCTATCAGGAATCAGAGAAGTGTTATCCATCTACCACAACGTTTGATAATTAGTGTTGGCATTAATTCCATATCAAAACGTGTTTAACTTGTAATGTTTAGTGGTTAGTAATTGAAGAATTTCGAAGACGAAGGACGTCTCAACCACAATTCGTTCAAGTTGCCGGCTTTTAAGAGATTCGGGCATTATCGGTCTACAAAGGTATTCAAAGACCTCTTATCTCTTACAAGGCTAGGCACACACTCACACATATCATTCTTGTGTGTCCCTTCATGATTTAATTTCATTTACATTTAACTTTCACACACTTGGCAAAATATGCTCATGCATTCACATTTAGTTAATAAACTTTGTGTTTTGCATTTTCTAGGACTATGTCCGGAAACTAGCATATGTGTGTGTATTTGTGTTTGTATGTTTCCGTATTTTGTATTTAGGACTTGAACATGTTCTTATTCAATGCCTTATTGAGTTCCGGTCGTTTCGGTTACTCATTCATAAGGTTTCGAGTCCAAACAAGTTGACTATGCCACTTTACGTTCTCTTTCGTTGAGTTGACTTCATCGATGATTTCCGAGATGATTTCTCAACCGTTTTTCAAAGTTGTATAGTCGTCGTCGTGCGTGAGAGAGTCACGGTTCGTAATCCAAAAAACAGATTTGAATTCAGAGTTCGGACGCCCGAGATACGGGCCGACGAACCGAGGGAGAGCGCGAGAGGACAGCCCAAGCCGTGGGCCACATGGGCTGGCCGTGGTTGAGGCCGTGGGCCCCACGGCCTGGAGCAGCCTCTGCTCCCGTGTGGGCCACGCACCCCCCACGGCCAGGGGGTGATGTGGCACCACGTGGTTGGCCGAAAATTTCCCTCTCTCTCTCCTATTTCTTCCCTCTCTCTCTCCATTTTTGAAAATTCAAGAAGAAAATTTCAGTTTTCCCGTAATACATTCTCTCCAATTTTTCCAAACTTCAAAACACCATATCTTCCTCATCCGGAGTCGGATTTGAGTGATTCAAGTTGGAGAGTGTTCGTATTTGAGTCCTCTAACATCTCCAAGTGGTTTGGTGGCTGTTTGATCGTGATTTCAAGTGGTTGAACACTGAATTTCGCACCAGCTGCAGAATCCGAGGTTTGAGTCTCAACTTTGGGATTTCTTGTTATTTGACCTTCCATTTGCTTGGGGTTTCTTCTTCTATATCTATGTTATTGTTTGGTAAAAGCTATTTGGAAAGATAGCTTGATTATCATTCTAATTGAAACTCAATTTGTGGACTAATGTTGACTAGATTCTATGATTCTAGGTTTTACATATGTTTGTGAGTTGTATTGTGATTAGAATGGCATCTTAGGTTGTTTGATACTTAATTGAATTAATTTTGTATTAAAATGACTTTGAGATTTGATTTGATCCTTTGATTGATAAAATCTAGGATTTGTGTATTTGTGTGTGATTTAGAGAATATAGGTTTTGATTGATGTAAATCTCAAAACCTTGCTCTATATTTTGTCTAGTATATTGATTGATTTAATCTCATATATCTAGCTTTTAATTGTATATTGATAGCATCTTGAATTTGTATTTCATGAACATTTTGTGATTCAAGTGTTATGTGTGTGAATGAGACTTTGAGTATATGTGTTAGGTGTTTCACATGCTTAGGTTTCTATTCATGTATTTTTGCATCTAGACTTGATTATTTGTGATATCACATGTTTAGGTCTATTTGTGCCATAGAATGTATTGATCACATGTTCTATGTTGTATTGAATGTTTGCATCATTTGCATTCACATGATCACACTAGGAAGTCCTTGTAAAAGGCATGAAGTCTTGGTTAGTGTCGGGATGACTCGGATAGCCAAGCAAGAAGTCTTGCCTAGAGTCGGGATGACTCGGATAGGTAAGCAAGGAGTCATGGCTAGAGTCGGGAGGACTCGGATAGTCATGCATGGGAGGCTCCCTAGAGGCAAGAGTGTCTTGGATAGGGAGTTGGCTATTGTATTGGTAGGCCTAGGCGTATGGTTAGACATAGAGTCCGATAGAGCGGGGTACACGGGATGTGTATGCACTCTTGAGGAATTTCTAATCTACCATCGATGTTGGTTGTGTGTGTTGTCCAATATATGGTGGTTCCGCATCATTGAGGGATTTCACACTTTCCAATAGGGTTGGGTAGGTTTAGACTTCACTAGGTTGGGTGAGCTAAAGATTGGTCACTTTGTGAATGTTCTATGTTTGCTTTCCAATAATATAGTACCCAATGGTTGTAGTTCAACCCGTGGATGTTTCCTCCTTGGAGGTTTTACCACGTTAAAAAATCCCTTGTGTTAATTCTTCCTATCTCTTTCTCTTATATTTTAATTGTATATTTTATTGTCTTGATTCATAATATCCACATGTGATGTATTGTGAAGCAAGTCTTTGTATAGTGTGATTAGTGTATTCATTCTATAGATCAATTTGTATCTTTGATTCTTTTATATATTGTAATTTTTGTATAGTGACATTTTGATCACTCTTGTAAGACATTGAACATCTTATGAAATACAAGCTTATTTTGTTGTGTTGTTTATTTGCTATTTTACCTCACATAACTTGTTGATATACTTAGACATTGCTCTTATGATTGCATTATCGTATTGTCTATGTATGTCTTCCTTGGCTTATTGTGTTGTGTGTAAGGCTACCTTGAGGGACAAACGAATGTTTGTTCAAGGGTTTGAAAAAGGTGTAAAAACCTATTCACCCCCCCCCCCCCCCCCTCTAGGTATGCTTTAAGCAATTTAACTTCGTTTGTGTACATTCATATTTGATGGTTGGTGTTTTACACAACCAAGGCCCTCTCAAGACCTCAAGAGAAGAAGCACCAAAGGTAAATTCTAGTGCTTACTTGCTTTGAGGAGATCTAGTTGCACACATACACAACTCATGCATAAATCTTATTCTTGTATGTTGTGTGTTTTATATGTGTGCATGCATGTTCTTGAACATCTCTTCTTGTATGTTTTATTTTGATTGCATCTTGTTCATTGAAATGCCATGACATGTTTAGGCATTAGGATGCAAAACCATGAATTCTATTCATGCATGTTTAAGTGATTACATCTTATTCATTGAAATGCCATGACATGTTTAGGCATTAGGATGCATTCACTTCCCACACTTGCACTTCATGATTAGTCTTAAGTGTGGTGTAATTCGTTTCCGTTTGTGTGATCGGAAATGTCTACACTTGCACGATGGTGTGTATGTCTTAGCGCAATGGTTGACCACTTGAGAAGGTCTCATTCTTCTCTTGGATAAGTGGAAGTTTTGGTTTGGTTGTTTGGAGTAAAGTGTCTAGTTTCAAAAGATTAGATTTCAATGTTTTAAATGTTTTTTAAAACTGACCTTTGTATGGTCATGTGACCATAACTTCTTATAAAAAGATTGAAATTGAGTTTTGTAAAATTCTAGACAAACTAGACACCTATACCTTTCCAACGGTATATTATTCGTAATATTTCATGATCGTTTGGATTGGTTTAAAATTCTCCAAAGTTACAACCAAAACATGGCAACTCTGTTGTTGTCTGTTTCTGACCTTTGGTCACTCAATTGACCATAACTTTTTCTATAGACATCAAAATATCATTCTGTAAAAACGAGTAGAAAGTAGACATCCATACCTTTCCAATGATATACCATACAAAAGGTTTCAATGTCGTTTGGTAATGTTTCAAAGTGCTCGAATCTTGAGTCGCTGCACTGACGCGAGTACCACGAAAATGCCTATAATTTTTCCATTTCTTCCAAAACGACATAGTTTCACTTGGGCATTATAAATAAATATATTTCTCATCATTTTGAGGGCTATGCCACAAAATCAAACCCTAGAGAGAGAGGCTCCATATTCTTGAAAGAGAAAGAGAGATTTGAGAGAAAATCAAATCAAGAACTCACCTTTAACCACTCAAATCAAATCCTTTTTGCATCAAATTTTATATTTCATCTTCTACGTCTATATAGAATGCATCCATGCATGGGTTTGCATCATCACAACTTGCTTGGTAAGATTTTGATTAACTTTATCTTATTTTAGTATTTTTACTATCAAGCCATCTCTTTTAAATTACTTGTATGTTTTAGATCATATGCTAAATACAAGAAAAAAGAATTGATTGTGATGAATTAATTGAGTGTTGTATTGTGATAGCTAATTAGGTTTTTGCTTAATCTTGATTAGCTAAGCTATTTGACATGTCATTTAGCTCTTGATATTTAGGATTGATTTAATTGATTATATCATCATCCTAGATAAGCATCTAAGGTTCCCTAGCCTTGTTTGTTATTTGAATATCATCATATATTCACATAGGTTGTATAATCTCTTCATTGAGAATTAAGACTTGGGGCTAAGATTGCTTAGGCCTCAAGCAAGTAGGACTAGAGCCACTTTTAAAGGCCCGCGTGGTAGAAGTGGGGGGGTTATTGACCAGAGTGTTAGACGTGATCTACATAGGTTGTAAACTCCATTTCAATTAGTGGATTTCAAGGTTCGAGTGTGGCGCACTAAACAGCCCGTGGTTTTTCCCAGTGGTTGGGTTTCCACGTATATATCAAGTGGTATTTAATTTTTGCACCATATTACACTTGTTATATTATATTGACTATTAGGGGTATTTTCGTAATCTTGACTATACAAAAAAATTGGGTAAAATTAGTTAAAATCTATTCACACCCACCCCCCCCCCCCCCCCCCCCCCCCCCCTCTAGATATATATCATACACACCGAGTATTTTTGTTTCATTATGTTTGAGTCCAGGTCTATGTTCCGAAGACGGAAACGAATTTCGAATTCCAAGGTCAAAACTGGATCGAAAAAACGCTTGAAATGGAAGCCGGCTTGGTGTGGCATGAATGCCACACCAAGAAAGGGTTGGCGTGAGAGGCGCGCGCACCTCACAGCCACCAAGTCCCTCGACCACGCGAGCCTCACACCAACCTCACGCCATCCACCTGATTTCAATTCTTTTTTGATTTTTCAAGGCTATTTTATTGGGTGCTTTAAGATTGCATGCGATCTCATTTAAGTTATGTTGACTTGTTTCTTGAGTTGGATTTGATATGATAAGTTATTGAACCCGTTGATAGCCTCTCACGTGAGCTCACCACACTGGATTACTCTTATTTTGCCTTTTACACCTAACATCCAAATACGGTGCGTTTTTGTTTGTTAAAATATATATATATATATATATATATATATATATATATATATATATGTCTAGGTTTTTCAAACAAAGCTGCACGTTTATATAAATATATATATATATATATTCTCTTCTTCACTTTGTTGAAAATTGAGAGCAAAAAATATATTTCAAAAAGTAAAAATATTTTCAAGAGAGAGACTCCCAAGATCCCATCTTTACTCATCCACATCCAAAACCCATCATTTTCACACATCATATAGCATGTTCTAGGTATGATTTCTCATGGGTTTTCTTTATTACTCACATGACTTGTAGTTAGAACATTATTGGCATCTCTTCACATGTTCTTGCTTTACAAGATAGCATTTTTATTACTTGACTAGTTTCAAGATTGCATTTTTATTGTGTTTTGTGAGTTGTGAAACTAATTATAGCACGGTGTGTATAAAACTATCTAGAGGGGGGTGAATAGATTTTACGCTTTTTACCAAATTTTTCGTGTTAGTCAAAATTACGAAATTACCCCTAAATAGATAAAGCAATAAATCAAGTAAAATATGCGGAAATTAAATAACACTTGATTTTTACGTGGAAACCCTCACGGGAAAAACCACGGCCTAGTAAGTAAGCCACACTCGAACCTCGAATCCATTAAATGTGTAAACGATTACAACCTAATCCCGGAAGTAATCACACACCTACCTAATCCCGGTATGAGTGAACCTAGTCCAATTTGCTTGCGATTTAAGCAACCTAATCCCAGAAGCTACACACAAGACTTACTTTCTCTATGAAGAGAATACAACCCTAAGTGAATATATGTGAATATCCAAAATGCAACATAGAGCAAGGGAAACCCTATATGCTTATCTAAGATGATTAATAAGCAATTAGAACAATCCTAGATATTAAAAACTAAATGACATGTTCAATCAAATAGTTTAGCTAATCAAGATTAAGCACAAAACCTAATTAGCTATCACAATACAACACTCAATCATGTCAACACAACAATCTCTATTTTGAATATTAGATTTTAATCTAAGAACAAGCAAATAATAAAAGAGATGCCTTGATAAATAAAACACTAATTATAAATCTCTATTTTAATCTAGGCATTCCCCTCACCCTAGCTACCTAATGCGGTCGTTTTGCATAACAAAATAATGTTTTAAATGTGATCGTTTTGAAAACCAATTTCACCACTAGAAAATCCACTTAGATGGAAAGTTAGTAAAATGGTAAGTTAGGATTCGTTCCACAAGGAATTAGAGTAATAGTTGAATAAATTAACAATTCTTAAATGCAATAAAGTAAATCATAAGAAATGGATGGTTGTATGGTTTGTCAAGCCATCAAACATACATATAAAATAAAACTAATAAATCTAATAAAATAAGATAGAATGCTCAACAAATCTAGATAAGATATATGGAATAAACAATTAAGATGATTGCTAGGGAAATGACGGAGTCACAAGTGGATTATAGGCTATGCTTCACAAGCTACCTTAGTGAACCAATCTCACAAATGTTAACCAATTGTATTCTTAAATGTGTTTAGACCATCACTATGAACCCTAAACAATTTCCCACCGCAATGCCTAATCGATTAAGGAGAAGGGGTCACAGCGGGATCGGTTTGTTACAATTAAAGGTTTAGATTATCGCGGTTGATATACCCTCTGACAATCTATCCTACTCACTAAGTTCTCAATCCATCAAGGGTGTCAATTCAATCCAGATTCTATAACAAATTATTCTAAATAAGAGTATAATCAACTAGTGGGTATACATGTCAATTATATAATGAATATAATCTAATTACAAAATAAATAGAACACAAATAGAGATTTAAATATATTAAAGCTTAAGCAAAACCCAATTCAAATGTTCTCACATCAATCCCGTAGAAAGGGGGTTTAGTTACACATATTGCAATCAAAGGGAATGCAAGTAAAATATTAGGAAATCACCCTTGGGCCTCCTTTTGTAGAGCTTGATCCTTTCCTTGCCTTTGATGCTCCTTGTGCAAAGAGTGGATGATGAGAATGTGTCTAGATAGGTGGAATCAAATGGGAAGTGACTAAGGAGATATGTGGAAAAGATGGGAAGAAAGGAATGATTGGGGGAAGGTAATCTAGATGTTGAGTTTAGGATGGAGGAGAAATGGTGGGATTAGGAATGGCAGAAGAAAGGAAGTTTCTTGGTTGTCAAGAGTTGTCTAAAAGGGGAAAAACTATGATGAATTTATAGGGTTTTCAACTTAGGTCATGAGTGGTCAATTACCAAAACAACCCATAACTTTGGCAAATTACCATTTTAACCCTTCAAAGGGGTGCATCTGGTAATTTTCCCACCAAAACCACCCAATCAGAGGTGGTCACTGTTTGAGGTTTCATGATAACACTTAAAGCAACACTCGGGGCGACACAATCTGGGCCAAAAACAACTCCCTATCGCCATGGCGACATCGAAAAAGAAACTAGCGATATTGATTTTTGCGGTGTTGTCGCGGTAGAATTGGGGGCGACGATGTAGGCGACGAAGGACCGGATTCTTGGTGGATTTAATGAGGTTTGGAGGGCCGAGAAGGGTGGCATCTTGTTTGCACGAGCTCTACCATTTGTTTGGGCCACAACTCGGTCGGAGATAGGCCGGGAATTCTAGCTTCCGGTGGCTAGGGTTTGGGAGCTTGCAGGTCATCCATGGAAGGTTGTCGCGAGGAAGAAGATGAACTGGTGGGGTGCGTTCAGCAATCTATGGGGTGCATTTGGGCTGCACCTGGTCAGATGGGTCAAGGCTTGGGCTTGTGTGTTGGGCCATGCCTGATCTGCCAACTTATTGAAACGCACCATTTTGCTAAGTGAGGGTTGCTGGGGTGCGCGCAGAAAAGGGCTATGGTGCAATCAAAGGCCCAAATGATCGGTCACAGCTAAACGCACCGTATCACTTAAGTGACGTGGCGCTTGGCTGGCTGCTCTGCTTGGCAAATTACACAATGCTCCCTGATCTCTTATCTAATCACAATAACTTTAATCTTCCTTCAATAATTGCACTTTTGCCGTTAATTCTCCAAAATTACTCAAATGCCCCTGAACTTTGTAAATACCTGAAAACACTTAATTTACACAATTAAATCACAGGATATTGCCCAAGAATCAAACAAAATGAGAAGGAAATGAGGGCTAAAATCATACCAATTTTGGTTCGATCAAATACCCCCAAACCTATCTTTTGTTCGTCCGTGAGCAAAACAAACAATAAGCACATATAGACATGTGTCTAATCATCAAACAATTAACATTAAAGCACCAACTCTTTGAAAAAGACTCAAAAGTCAATATTCGACTTGCAAAACCATAAGTGAAAAGATTTAATCAACGTTGTGCTCATTAGGAAAAATGTAAATGTAAGAGATGCTAAATGAAAATTAAAATCATGTTACTCTAAGTACACATTGCATGCAACGCGATCCTACATTCAAGATGCTAAAGCTTCAAGAACTAGAGCGCCTTTAGGTTGGGATTGTAATTTGCCTTGACATCTAATCCTCATCGGATTCTCTCATTTTCACACAGATCCTAGGCTTCACTCATAATCCATATGCAATATGAGTTTATGTTCAGGATATCAAATATAATTGCACATGATCATTTAAAAACACAATTTCTGAAAATTTGTCTCATGAATGGAATTGAAAGCCATGAACTGAAAAGAACATGCATCAACCAAAATTTTCAAAGTGGACATCCCTAAAGATCAAATAGGTCTTTCATTTAGCCACAAACCTCGAATTCACTAATTTCAATGACGTTTACAACCTATGTTGACCTTAACTTCTCACGGTCTATAACCCGCCACTACTACTCGTAGGCCTATAAAGGTGGACCTAGTCCAATTTGCTTGCGGCCTAAGCAACCTTAGCCATAAGTCTTAATTCTCAATGAAGAGATTAAACAACCTAAGTGAATATGCAAAGATATCCAAATATGTAAATAATGCTAGGTTACACTAAATGCTTATCTAGGATTATAAGATATCAATTAAATCAATCCTAAATATTAATTGCTATATGACATGGCATAAAGCATAGCTATGTAAGATATGTCAATCCTAGGTATAGCTATCAAAATACAACAATCAAACATTCAACACATAATCTTAATCTTGTATGTAGAAATTACTCTAAGAACATATAAGTAATAAAAGAGATAAATTGCTAAGTGAGAACACTAATTATGTAAGATAATAGTGAACAACTTATCATAATATATGTGTTGAAGAAGACTCATGCACTAGCACATACTAGATGATCCCAGATGATGCTTAAATGATGATTTATGCATGTAGAAATGTGTTTAAAGAAATAAAGATGGAATCTTTATGATTTTTCTCTCAAGTCTCTCTCAATATCTCTTTAGGGTTCTTAATGTTAAAGAGCTCACTTAAAGAACAAGAGATAGAGGTATATTTATAAAGAGTAAGAAAGGTTAGGTGAAATGACATAATTGCCTCAACTTTCACAGGCTAATTCGGCGGCCAGCGGTAGCAGAATTGAAGGCGCTGAATTGGACTTGACATTCTGGTCCCAATTTTACACCCTATTATGCAGTCCCTAATCGCCGAACCCAAGGGCATAGAATGGACCAGGTTTTTTGGTCCTGATTATGCGGCCTTGTTTTGTGGCCCGTGGCCGCAGAACAAGGGCGCATATTTGACCAGATATTTTTGGTCACAAATATGCGACCCTATTCAGTGGTCCCTAGCTGCATAACCAGAGCACCGAATCCTCCTAGAAGACAACTTCCAATACAAGCTCAAAGAGGATGAGCATGGAGGATATAAACAAACAACCACACACACAAAATATAACAAAGAAGTACAAATGTGGAAGTGAGAGAATGCATAAAAGCAATGAACATGTATGCAATCATGGCAAGTGAGTGTGTGCAACTAAATCTCTTCAAAGAAAACTAAGCACAAGAGATATACCTTTGGAGTGCTTGTCACCTTAAGGTTTTGAGAGGGCCTTTGAGCTTGATCATCAAACGCATAAGCCACCCTTACAATTCAAACCCCAATTGTGGTTTGTCACCGAAATAAGCCAATCAAATTTTGAGGAACTTACACTACCCAATGGGCCTTTAATAGCGATTCTAGACCTACTTGCTTGCGCACTAAGCAACTTAGTCAAAGGCTTCAAACAATGTAGAGAACACAACCTATGTGTATATCAGGTGTATAAATGTTAGGTTAACACATTTAATGCTTGTCAAATCATGCATGAGCATGTCAATCAATCCTAAATATCATGTGTCTATGTGTCATATAAAACTTAGCTATATAAGATTAAAAACAATCCTAGATGCAATAGCTATTACTATACAACACTCAATCAATCAACACAAAAATCTCAATCTTGTATTTAAAATCTAATATATATACATACAAGTAATAAATGAGATTTCTTACTAAGTAAGAACACTAAAATGGATTAAGATGATGTTCAACTTACCAAGTCACATGTGTTGAAAAAGACCCATGCAAGAGTGCATCCTAGATGAAGCTAGATGATGCTAGATGATGATTGATGCATGTAGGAATGAGTTTGAGTGATCAAATGTGAGTTCTATGATGATTTTCTCTCTTGAAAAATGTTCTAAGTTAAAAATATGATTTTGAACCCTTAGAAACGACCTAAGGACAAAGTAGCATATATATATATGTGGTCATTATAAAGCTATAGCGTTTTGATTAATTTTCAAAACTTTTGCCTTAACCGATGTACACTCACTGTACGTACAGTGGCTATATAGCGGGTCACCTGGAAAATGAAGAACATGTTCTTCATGAACACTGTACACATGGGCGACATGGGGGTGACTCAAAAAAATGATGCTCTCTGGTTTTTTAGAGCCGTTGTTCACCCGTTGTATGTACAGCGCGGCTGAACAGCAATACACCAGTGATATTAAAATCGATCAGGTGTCCTACTGTAAGTACAATGACTATACAATAGGTAAGAGCAAAATGCTCACAATGCCCCAATAAGTGCTATACGTACAGCGAGCCAACAATGGTTGTACAACGCCTATTACAAATGCATGCATCCTAATGCCTATGATGACATGACAATTATCAATCAATGATGCTAGCAATTGTAATATGCATGAAGGGATTTTAAGACATGAATGTGCACAACATAAGACACACAAAATACAATAAGTAATGAAATGCATGAGTTGTGTGTGTGTGCAACTAAGTCTCTTCAATGTAAATAAGCACAAGTGATTTACCTTTGAAGTGCTTATCATCTTGAGGTCTTGAGAGGGTCTTTGAGCTTGACCATCAATGAAAGTATACAAACGTAGTTAAATTGCTTAAGACATACCTAGAGGGGGGGGGGGGGGGGTGAATAGGTTTTTACACCTTTTTCCAATCCCTTAAACAAACTTTCTTTTGTCCCTTAAGGTAGCCTTACACACAACAAAATAAACCAAGAAAGACATACATAGACAATATGAGAATATAATCATGTGTACAAGGTCTAAGTATATCACCTAGTTGTGTGAGGTATAATAACAAATAAACACAACAATAAGAAAGCTTGTATTCCAATAGATGTTTAATGAGTTACAAGAGTGATCAAATATCACTATACAAAAATTACAATATACAAAAGAATCACATATACAAAAATGATCAAAAGAATGAATCCACAAATCACACTTTACAAATACTTTCTTCACTATACATCACAAGTGAGTAATATGAAACAAGATAATAACATACACAAATAAAATATAAAAGATAGAGATAGGAAGAATTAACACAAGAGATTTTTTAACGTGGTAAAACCTCTGTAAGGATTCCCGTTGTTTTTAATTGGCTTATTTCATGATCAAACCATATGTGGGGATCATGTAAGGGTAGCTTAGGAATGTGTTCAAGCTCAAGGCCCTTGCAAGTGTTAAGCACTCCGAAGGTAATACTCTAAGTGCTTACTTGTCTTGAAGAGATAGTTGCACACACTCACAACTCATGCATATGCTTATTCCTTATATGTTGTGGTTCTTATGGTTGTGCATTAATGTTCAATTAAACATCTCTTCTTGCTTGTTATTTTGATTGCATCTTGTGATTACATGTCATAGCATTTTAGGCTTTTAGGATGCATCTTAATTTACCTTTTTACCCTTGCATGATTTCTTGTGGGGTTCAAAGGTGTGGGCTGTACGCTGGTCCTCAAGCGCCTGACCAGTGCAGCTCACCTGCGTAAAACTCCCAGTGGCGTGCCTCTGGTCTTGTGCTGGTCCACCAGCGCAGGCCCACCAGCGCAGATCACCCAGTGGTCTGTCGCTGGTCGTGCGCTGGTCCACACCAGCGCAAGTCCTCCAGCGTAAAACGCCCAGTGGCGTGTCGCTGGTTTGGCGCCTGTGTGAGCGCTGGTCGTCAAGCGCCTGTGCTATTTTGTGCTTGTGCGCTGGTCGTGCGCCTATCGTCCAACGCAGGCTCACCAGCGCACAGAGCAATTTTCTCTGGCGCGTTTTCAAAACGACCCCACTTCACTTATGGCCTCTATATATATGCTAACTTGATTTTAGGTCATTTAAGAGAGTTCATATTCAAGCTTCATACTTAGGATATTTTTCAAAACAAGAAAAATACACAAAGAACTCATTTTTAATTACTCAAACACTTTTTCATGATCATCAATCATCATCTAGCATCATCCTTGATCATCTAGATGTCATCTTGCATGGATTCTTCATCATACTTTGCTTGGTAAGCTTTTCACTAATATCTTACATATTTTGTGTTTCTCTTATCTAGCAATCTCAATTAATTACTTGTTTGTTATTTTGTATGCTTTGGATACAAGATTGAGATTAGTATGATGTATGTTTGAGAAGTTGTATTGTGCTAGCAAATTAGGTTTTGTGCTTAATATTGTTTAGCTAAACTAATTGACATGTCATTTAGTTTTGATATCTAGGATTGTTCTTAATTGCAAATTCATCATCTTAGATAAGCATATAAGGTTTCCCTTGCTCTATGTTGCATTTGGATATTCATATATTCACTTAGGGTTGTTATTCTCTTCTAGAGAAAGTAAGTCTTGTGTGTAGCAACTGGGATTAGGTTGCTTAGATCGCAAGCAAATTGGACTAGGTTCACTCATACCGGGATTAGGTAGGTGTGTGATTACTTCCGGGATTAGGTTGTAATTGTTTACACATTTAGTGGATTCGAGGTTCGAGTGTGGCTTACTTACTAGCCCGTGGTTTTTCCCGTGAGGGTTTCCACGTAAAAATCAAGTCTTATTTAATTTCCGCATATTTTACTTGATTTATTGCTTTATCTATTTAGGGGTAATTTCGTAATTTTGACTAACACAAAAAATTGGGTAAAAAGCGTAAAATCTATTCACCCCTCTCTAGATAGTTTTATACACACCGTGCTATATTTAGTTTCAATTGGTATCAGAGCGGGTTCCTAGACATACATAGGTGATCCTTGCTTATTTGGTGTGTTTTGCATTTTGTGTGATTTTTGATCATTCATACATTTGCATTCATTTCATTCATTCATAAACACTATGAGTGAAAACGGTGGAAATGGTGGTGGCAACGAAGGTGCTTCTAGCATAAGGCCTCCACTTCTTACCGGTTTGAACTATTCCCAATAGAAAGGGAAGATAGAATCCTACATATGCCAAATTCACGACCGTGCATGGATGGCGGTGGAAGACGGATATGATCTCCCTATGATGACTCCCGCGGGTGGAGGAGGAGAAGATGTTTTGAAGCCTAAGGCGCAATGGAACGCGCAAGAGTTTGAGGCTTCAAAGTGGAATAGGAAGGCTATGCATGCCATCATATGTGCAATGGATGAGAATCAGTACAAGCTTATTCAGAATACTCAGATTGCAAAAGTGGCATGGGACATCCTTCAAGTTACACATGAGGGAACCGAGGTGGTGAAGGAGTCCAAGCTTCAAGTCTTCCAAACTCAATTTGAGTTACTTAGGATAGGAGAGGATGAATGCTTCAATGACTTCGAAATCAAATTGATGGACATAGTAAATCAAAGCCATCAACTCGGAGACCCGTATTCGGATAGGAGAGTCAAGCAAAAAATTATGAGATCTCTCCCCGATAGGTTTGAATCAAAGGTGACGGCCATAGAAGAAAATAGTGGCTACATGGATATGAAGCCAAGTGAGGTAATTGGACGTCTCCTTGCATATGAGTCTAGGAAGGCTTCTAGCACCACTACTCCTCCTAAGAAGTCTAAAGGAATAGCCTTGAAAGCATCTAAGGATGCAAAGGAGCCAAAGCATGAATCGGATGAAGACCTTGCCTTATTTGTGAAAAGGTTTAATAAGGTTATGGGGTTCAAGAAGAAGAAGGGATTTGGGTCAAGAGGACAAGACTTGAAGAAAAAAGGTTCCTTCAAGAAGTTTGAGCCTAGACAAGAGAGGACCGAAAGGAAAGGGGTCCGATGCTTTGATGTGGTGGGATTGGTCACTTTGCCCCGAATGTGCTAATCACAATGAAAAGAAGAAGGGAAAGTGATGGCCGCCACTTGGAGTGGGAGTAGTGATGACTCCAATGAGGAAGATGAGTCTTCAAGTGAAGAAGAGCTCATGGCTAACTTCCTAGCTTTTGCCTCTTCTCACAAGAGCAAAAGTGCTAGTGAAAGAGGAGATGAGTCAGAGGAAATTGACTCTAGTGAAGTAGAAAGTGACTCCTCTTCTAGTTCCAAAAAGAATTTGTGGAGCAAAAGGTGCTTGCTAAATACCATGCCGAGTTCAATGATTTAGCATTAAAAGCACAAGAAAGATTGAGAGGTTGAGAGAAGAGAACCTTGAACTTTCGGCTCACAATGACCACTTAAGTGAACAAGTGGAAAGATTGAAGAGGAGAGAGGATAAGTTAATTGAGGAGTTAGACTTATCCAAGAGAAGTGAAGAAGGCTTGAAGAGGGAACTTGTAGAAGTTAAAGGGTCCTTGGCTAGGATAGATTCTAGCACCAAGAAGCTTGATCATTTACTTGGTGTTGGAAAGAGTCCAAGTGACAAGAGAGGTCTTGGGTATGAAGATGGCAAGAAAATCTCAACCTCTAACAAGACCGTGTTTGTCAAGAGCTTGAAGAACGAAGAAACTTCATTTGTGCAATTCCTAGGAAGAAGTTAGAAGTAGGACAATGTTCTAATGCACAAGTGAAAATGGGGCCAAGAAGGCAATCTCAAGCTCAACCCCTAGGGTCCCTCAAGCCAACACTCCTCCAAAATTGGCTCACAAAGGAAAGAGACCAATCATGCAACCTCAAGCTTGGAAGCAACCTAGACCGGTTCAACAACGAAGATGGATTGAACCCATTATCCACAAAGACATGGACGAGCTCCCATACGTGCACAAAGACAAGGTATGATTCCTTTTTTCATCCCTATTTGTCACTTTTGTGGTTGTGATGGTCACATTAGACCAAATTGCTTTCAATATATTAAATTGTGTAGAAAACAAAGCATGATTGAAAAGAGAAAGAATAGAGCCAAGATGCATGTTTCTAGGAATGATAATATTGATTTGCATGATCCTAGGAATAGTAGAGCACATGTACCAAAGACCACTAAGAAAGCTAAAATTGTTGCTAAGTGGATTAGAAAGAATGAAAATGTTTGCCATGTTGCACAAATAGCCTTGAAGGCAAATTCTTCTAATTTTTGGTATTTGGATAGTGGGTGCTCTAGGCACATGACGGGAAACAAGAGTTTCTTTGAGACTCTTGTTATGGAGGAAGGTGGAAATGTCACTTTTGGTGATGGATCCAAAAGAAATGTTGTAGGGAAAGGAACCATTTCCGTTCCCGGATTACCCTCCTTATCCAATGCTTTATTTGTTGATGGCTTGAAAGCCAATTTAATAAGCATTTCACATCTTAGTGATGAAGGATATTCCGTCTTGTTTTCTAAAGATTATTGCTCTATCCTAAAACCCGATGGACAAACCTTATTGAAGGGCATGAGATCTAGCGACAATTGTATTGTCTTGAAGCTAGTATTGTATCTAATCATGTGTCAATGGATAAGCAAATTGAGTTGTGGCATGAAAGACTTGGCCACATGAACTTTAGGGATCTAGAAAGTTCAATTGTGTGCGTGGCCTCCCTAAGCTCGGGAAGAAAGCCAATGGTATTTGTAAACCTTGCCAACAAGGAAAGCAAACTAAAAGCATGCACAAAAGGGTAAGTATCTCACCACCAAGGAGCCTCTTGAGCTTCTCCACATGGACCTCATGGGTCCAATGCAAACCGAAAGTTTGGGTGGAAAGAGATACATTTTTGTTTGTGTTGATGATTTCTCTAGGTTCACATGGACATATTTTCTTAGAGAAAAATCCGAAACTTTTGATAAGTTTAAAATGCTTTGTAATAAAATACAAAATGAAATGAACTCTAATATTAAAAGCATAAAACGGATTAGAAGTGACCATGGGAGGAATTTGAGAATGCTACCTTTGAAACCTTTTGTAATGGTTTAGGCATCTCCCATGAGTTTTCGGCTCCTAGGACACCTCAACAAAATGGAGTTGTTGAGAGGAAAAATAGGGTCCTTCAAGAGATGGCCCGTGTGATGTTGCTTAGCAACAATGTCCCTAGGAACCTATGGGCCGAAGCCATCAATACAGCTTGCTATATAGGAAATAGAGTTTTCCTAAGGCCCGGTACTAGAAACACCTCCTATGAGTTATGGAAAGGCAAGAGGCCAAATGTTAGCTACTTCCACACTTTTGGAAGCAAATGCTACATTTTGAATGACCGTGATCAACTTGGCAAATTTGATGCTAAGAGTGATGAGGGTATTTTATTGGCTATGCTTGAATAGTAGAGCCTATAGAGTTTTCAATTTAAAGACTCTAAGTGTTATGGAATCATCCAATGTCGTATTTGATGATACTAGGCTCAAGTCAAATGATCATGAGGAGGAGGTATTTTTAGTGATGGTTCTCCTTTGGAGGAGGTTGTGGTGTCCCTAATGTTGGGACATCTAATGTCAACAATGATGACACAACCTATTGATAGAGTTCCTCTCTTGGACTCTAAAGAACCGCTCCATGGGTTAGGAAACTCCATGATAAAGAAGATATCATTGGAGAGGTAAATGAGGGTGTTAGGACTAGACGTCAACTTGCTAATCTTATTAGCTATACATGCTACCTCTCAAATTGAACCCAAAAAGGTTGAAGAAGCCTTAAATGATCAATTTTGGGTTCTTGCCATGCAAGAAGAGCTAAACCAATTCGAAAGGAATGAGGTTTGGACTCTAGTTCCTAGGCCTAAGACCACTAATGTCATAGGCACTAAATGGATATTTAGGAACAAATCCGATGAGGATGGCAACATAGTGCGGAACAAGGCTAGACTTGTAGCACAAGGGTACTCTCAAATTGAGGGTATCGACTTTGAGGAGACTTTTGTTCCCGTTGCCCGCTTAGAGTCCATTAGGCTTCTCTTGTCCATCTCTTGTGTGCACAAGTTCAAATTGCACCAAATGGACGTCAAGAGTGCCTTCCTCAATGGCTTCTTGCAAGAGGAAGTGTTTGTTGAACAACCCAAGGGGTTTGTGGATGCTCACCACCCCAACATGTCTATCGCCTCAAAAGGCATATGGGTTGAAACAAGCACCGAGGGCTTGGTATGAGCGCCTCACTCAATTTCTTGTTGACAATAACTACACAAGAGGTAGTGTTGACAAGACACTATTCATCAAGAGAGACAATGATGAGCTTTTCATAGCTCAAATATATGTTGATGACATAGTGTTTGGCTCCACCAACAACACCAAAGTCCAACAATTTGTTGATGTCATGTCTCATGAATTTGAGATGAGTCTTGTTGGTGAGCTTAGTTACTTCCTAGGTTTGCAAATTAGGCAACTAGATGATGGGATTTTCATATCCCAAGCCAAATATGCCAAAAACCTAGTGAAGAAGTTTGGTCTTGAAAAAGCCAAACATTGTGATACCTATGAGCACCACTTTGAAGCTAAGCAAGGATGCTAGTGGAAAAGTGTGGACCAAACCTTATATCGTGGCATGATAGGGAGCTTGCTCTATTTGACCGCAAGTAGGCCCGATATATCATTTAGTGTAGGAGTTTGTGCTAGGTACCAATCCGATCCCAAGGAGTCCCATCTCTCTTCGGTTAAGAGAGTCATTCGCTTTGTGAATGGGACTTCTAATTATGGGATTTGGTACTCATTTGACACTAATCCTAGTCTTGTAGGATATAGTGATGCGGATTAGGCAGAAATTGTGATGATAGGAAGAGCACATCGGGCGGTTGCTTCTTTCTAGGCAACAACTTGGTGTCTTGGTTTTGCAAGAAGCAAAACTCGATTTCCTTGTCCAGGCCGAGGCCGAGTACATAGCCGCGGGGAGTGGATGCACTCAACTTATATGGATAAAGCAAATGCTAGTAGACTACGGATTCAACCAAGGTACTCTCACTCTCTTTTGTGATAACATGAGTGCTATCACTTCATATTGACATCTGCCATCACTTCATTAGAGAGCTTGTTGAAAATAAATGCATAGTACTTGAACATGTAGGTACTAATGATCAACTTGCGAACCTATTTACTAAACACTTAGATGCTACTCGATTTAAAACTCTTAGTAGATTATTGGGATATGTCTTTGTTAGGATTATGCTCAATAGCAAGAGTGTAATGTTGTAATTAACAATCTTTTTCATATTAATAAAGTGATTTCTAGTTTAACAAATCGTATAGCATTTATAGTTTAATATTATAATTGTCAAAGTAAATAATCAAGGTCTAAAGACTATGGGAAAAGAAGATTGTTCGACATCTGGATATGTATGTGGTAGACACAATTCTTTAGTTAGTCTTGAATAATGTTCACAACTTAAGTTAAAGGTTGGGCACCTTTATCTTGTTAAAGTTGTAGAATTCTTTTGCTAGCATTTGAGTGGGATCAAATGAGATATGATGAGTCTAAAATCATCGGAGTGTCTTCGAGCAAAAGGATCTAGTGCACTGGGTGCATTGAACTGGATCACAATGAAATACTTTATCTATAACCGTCAGTAGATAAAAGTCTTTTCATTATCAGGACAATCGAAGAGTCTATCTTAATCCTGAGATAAATGATGGACTTATGGTTGCAAGTGATATCATTGAGTTATCAATGAGTACGATTATATCGCATAGTCTATCCTCGATAGTTTGGTGATATCATTTGTTAATCGATAAAGGACTTCATTTATAGATATGGACATCGTGGCTCCATTTAATAAATGAGAGTATAATATCATCATATGGATGTTTTGAGGTAATTGGATATTAAATCTCAACGTTGAGTTTTCGATAGTGTCTATTGAAAACATGGCTTCTGGACAAGTCAAATATCCAAGTTCAAAACGTGGTCATATGAGTAAATATGGTAACTTGGAGAGTTATAGGCGGTCTATGAACTCTTGGCGATTACTGATATTAATCACGAGGATACACTATCTCCAACATGATTGTCTAGGGTATGAATGAGGAAAATCTTCCTTTTCTATCTTTATTTAAGAGTTCAATTTAGCTCTTTAGTGGAATGAGTTAAAATTAATGGATCGGACCTAAGTGAATCATTTGTTGATTGTGATTAGGTTGTGTCTATTGAAGCTTAAATTTAGATGGCCCGCCAAGATCCCCAATCCACACGGACTTGCATGGATCACTTGATATATTCTACCAGACCAATTTAAGGGTCCATCTAGAATTGCATTTAATATATTAAGAATATAATTTGCACATTATTTTAGTAATGGGCTGCTCAATTATATGATATATTAATGAAAGACATGTGGGCTTGTTTCTTTTAGTAAGAATGGGTCTGGTTCACATGTGGGCTTTTTATTTAAAGTCCAATGGATTAAATGAAATAAGAAAATAATTTTTGGCCCATTTACTCTAAGTGGGGCGGCAAGGGTTAGTTTAACCTAATATATATTTTTTTTCATTGTTTTAATTAAATAAGAATTAATTAATTGTTTAATTAATTGTTTAATTAAGAAACAAATTTTTCTGATCAGGAAATATATTTCCTAAAAGTAAAAGTAAATGACTTGTTTGATAAGGAAATAAATAATTAGTTTTATTTATTTAATCAAATAAGAAGTCTTTTTATTTAGTCAAATAAAAGAATAAAAGATCTATGAGTTGGATTAGGGTTTGATGTTAAAAACTAGATGGAAATTAGGGTGCAACATAAGCCTATGGTGGGCATGTGATTTCGGCAACCCTAGTTATTTCAAGGTTAGGATTTCGGCAACCCTATAATAAAAGAAAAGAAGAAGCAAACTTAGGCCACCTATATATTGACAAGTATAGAATTCGGCCACCATATGTGTTCATGATACAAATTTCTTCTTCTTCTCAATTCATAGAAAGTTTTTATTCTACTAAAACAAAAAGGAGTGTTAGATTATTCTTTGATAGTATACTATTTGCTTATTCATCAATAAGCTTGTGATACGATATCGATCTAAGTTCAGCGAGTTTCGATCATTAGATTGAGAACTCAAAAGTGACCGGAATAATCTTAGTCATTCTTTTGATTGTTTTTGTGACTAACAAAGAAAAGAAAAATTTGTTTTGTCCATTCACAGGTTTGCAATTCAAAGAAAAGGGAGACCAGCTCCTAGGTGATCCACGTTCGTGCTAGGATTGAAGATCTTGCGGATTACCATCGACGTAAGTCAATCGGATCACGCGACAAAATGTATTCTACTTTTGTTATTGTATATGTATGTTTAATTAATTAAAGGGTTTAAGGTTCATAAAAGGAAAAATTTTTAAAAGTCACTAAATCTTATTTTTAGTATCGCTTCCGCTGCGTGTACTACGGTATTTTCCCTACAATTGGTATCAGAGCCTAGGTTGAACCCTTTTAATTAATTAACGTATATACGTGGATCGATTTCTTTTTATTGTGATTATGCATGTTTAGAAAGAGATGGCACTCTAGGTATTCGAATATATATTACATGTGGATGGTATGGATTTAATATGTTTATGTGGATTGTTATTGTTCGTTTTGGTCCTAGATTTTCAATGTAATTTTTGTTATGGAATTGTAACAGAAGGGTGGTCTATCATCGCCATAATTCCTTCTTGGTAGATTGCTAGGTTTTATTATTATTTTTTATAGGTGCAGTATTTTTATTATACTACTGCAGTTTTTTTTTTATTATGTGCAGTTTTTGTTTGTAAAAAGTACTGCAGTGATTAAAAAAAAAAAAAAAATACTGTAGTATTTTATTGTTTAAATACTGCTGTATATTTAGGTGTTGAAGATTCGAAGACACGATGAAAAAACGAAGCAACCGGAACCTAGAATGAGCACCGTGCGCACCCTAGGAGTGGATTGGGCTGCGCATGGCAAGCCCAAGCTTGGGGGCTGTGCACGGCAGCCCTGAGTCCTCATGGGCTGCGCACGACAGCCCGTTAGTGGGGTTGTGAGTGTGCCGCCGTGGGTTGGGCCGAAGGATGAGGTATGGTTGATGGGCCACTTGAAGATTTGTATTCCTAAACAATTGTAATTTACTGTTTTTCTAGGATGGACCAAAATTGTTGCTATTTATGCTTAAATTACAATATTTGTTATTGTATGATAACATGACATATAGAATAGGAGTGCCACTCATATATCTCTTTTGGTATGAACATGCATTGAATGATTTAGGTATCTAATTGGCATCTAGATAACTTGGTAAATCATTTTGGGATTTAATCACACGCCTTAAATAATTGAGTGGGAGAAGGTGTTTTTGTAACACTATGGCTTCTAAGGTTAGTTGAGCTTTATTATTTATTGGTAATCCCCCAAGGGGCATCCATGAATGGAATTAGCAATATATCCTTACAAGGAGATAGACATGGACTCAAACGAGATTACTCCCCAAGGAGGGATTTTCGTGAGAGAAAATGAGGTCGTCGATATCTTGGTAACACACTCAATGTAATTTTATTGATATCCTCCCAAGAGTTTTGTCAGTAACAATTGCAAGGCTAAATTGAAAACGCTGGTTTGTTATGTAACATTAGGTGAGACCTAGTCTAACTAGTAATGGTGCGAACTCCAAAGGAGGCGTACATTTATGGGTGTTGGTCACCGTTGAATTTATGATTGAGTTATTTATTTAATTCAAGCAACATTTTAAAAGTGCTTGTATCATGATTATTTACTATATAGATTTGTTTTTTCAGAAATCAGACCCCATCACTTATGAACATCCTGAAAGATAACACTTTAACTGGAGATAATTATGTCACATGGAAAAGGAAAATTGGGTTGTTGCTGCAAAGTGAAAAACATAAGTTTGTTCTAACTACTCCTAAACCACCTGCTCCTAATAATGAATCTAGCATAATGTATAGAGATGAGTATGAGCAGTGGAAGACTTCAGATGATATGGCAAAATGTTACATTATGGCCACTATCTCCGACGTGTTGCAACAAGCATGAAGGAATGGAGTCCGCTGCTGATATAATGATGTCTCTAGAGGAGATGTTTGCTATGAAGTCTAGGACGACTAAGAGAGAGGCAGTGACTGCTTTTATGAATCTTAGGATGAAACCTGGACAGGCTGTGAAGATCACATGATGAAAGTCATAGCACATCTCAACATTGCTGAACTGCATGGCGCTGAGATAGATGGTGAGACAAAGATTGATATGGTTGTCAATTCATTGTCAGATTCCTTTGATCAGTTCAAATTGGACTACACTTTGAACAAAAAGGAATACACCTTACAAGGCCTGATGCAAGATGTTCAAAGTGCTGAAAAGATCCTTGTGAAAGGCAAAGGTCAAGAGATTCATATGGTTGGTAAAGTTGCTACTGTTAAGGCCCGTCAAAAGGTCAAGAAACAACAGAAGAAAAAGCAACTTGGGCCTATCAAGAAGGAGACCAAGAAAGTAACCAAGATCAAAGGGAAATGCTTCCTTTGTGGTGAAAAGGGACATTGGAAGAGAAATTGCCCAAAGTCCCAGAATAAGAAGGAAGAAGGTAATTTGAATTATCTTGAAACATGTTTTTTGGCTGATTCTACAGATTCTTGGATCATAGACTCAGGAGCCACTAATCATGTTTGTTATTCCTTGCAGGGGTTCAAGAAAGGAGAAAGCTGAGTAAGAATGAAATCAATTTGCGCTTGGGCAACGGAACGTTAGTGTCTGCAAGTGCAGTGGGAGATATTAGAGTTTATTTGGATTCTAGAAGGCATTTAGATTTAATAGACGTTTATTATGTACCTCAATTCAAGAGGAATTTAATTTCAGTTCTTGTTTGAATAAATTTGGATATTCGGTTACTTTTAATAAAGTTTTTATTATTAGTAAGAATGACAAAATTATTTGCCAAGGTACATTGGAAAACGGTCTATACTTTTTGCATAGAAATATCTCTCACTCGTTAGACACAGAAATAACGGAACCTAATCATAAAAGAGTAAAATTATCAACAGATGAAACCTACCTTTGGCATTTACGCTTAGGTCATATTAACCTTAATAGGATTAAAAGATTGGTATGTGACGGACCTTTGAGTGACTTAAAGGTTGATGATCTACCAACTTGTGAATCTTGTTTGGAAGGTAAAATGACCAAAAGGACGTTCTCTGCCAAAGGTGCAAGAGCCACTGAATGTTTAGGATTGATACACACTGATGTATGTGGACCTATGAGCATTCAAGCTAGAGGTGGATATGAGTACTTCATCACCTTCACAGATGATTACTCGAGATTTGGTTATGTGTATCTCATGCGACATAAGTCGGATGCTTTTGACATGTTCAAAGCATTCAAAGCTGAAGTGGAAAATCAGCTTGAGAAACACATAAAAATCTTGAGATCTGATCGTGGTGGAGAATATCTATCTGGTGAGTTTCAGCAATATCTTATTGATAATGGGATAGTTTCTCAGTTTTCTGCACCAGGTACACCTCAACAGAATGGGGTAGCAGAAAGGAGAAATAGAACTCTTTTGGATATGGTTAGGTCTATGTTGAGTTATTCAACGCTTCCTATTTCTTTTTGGGGATATGCTTTACAAACTGCTATATACATTCTAAACGATGTACCATCTAAGTCTGTTCCTAAAACACCGCATGAGTTGTGGACTGGGCGCAAGCCTAGTTTACAACACTTAAGGATATTTGGTTGTCCTGCGCATGTGTTAAAAGGAAAGACAGAAAAGATGGAGTCCCGTTCAGAAACATGTATATTTGTAGGGTATCCAAAAGAAACTAAAGGATATTATAGTCCTTCAGATCTTAAAGTATTTGTTTCGACAAATGCTAAATTTCTGGAAAAGGACTATATGAATGATTTTGTGCCTAGAAGTAGAATTGTCCTGAATGAGATGTCAGGAGATACAATTCCACGAGAGGTTACACAACCTAACCCAATTGTAAGTTCCGATCCAACACAAGATCAACAACCTACCATTCCTCGTCGTAGTGGGAGGGTTAGAACACAACCCGAAAGATACATCGGTCTGGGAGAATCAGTGGAGAATCTCCCGGACGACGATGATCCCTATACGTACAAGGAAGCTATGGAGGATGTTGATAGTCGCCATTGGCAAAAGGCAATGCAATCCGAGATTGAATCTATGTTCGATAACAAAGTCTGGTCCCTTGTAGACTTGCCTAAAGGGATAAAACCCATTGGGTGCAAGTGGGTATACAAGAGGAAAAGAGGTATGGATGGAAAGGTGGAAACCTTTAAAGCTAGATTGGTAGCTAAAGGGTATACACAGAAAGAAGGTATCGATTACGAGGAAACCTTCTCTCCTGTGGCCATGCTTAAATCCATTAGGATACTCTTATCCATTGCAGCATCTTTAGATCTAGAGATTTGGCAAATGGACGTCAAGACAGCTTTCCTAAATGGAAGTCTTGACGAAAGCATCTACATGATGCAACCAGAGGGATTCATTGAAAAGGGCCAATGGATAAGGTATGCAAGTTGCAGAAATCCATATATGGATTAAAGCAAGCATCCAGATCCTGGAACATAAGGTTTGATCAAGCTGTCAAAGGTTTTGGATTTATTCAGAATCCTGACGAACCTTGTGTATACAAAAGGATTAAAGGCGACAAGTTGGTTTTCCTGATTCTTTATGTTGATGATATACTACTCATTGGAAACGATGTAGGTGTATTGACATCAGTAAAAGAATGGTTAGCAAAACAATTTGATATGAAGGACTTAGGAGAAGCAAGTTTTATTCTAGGTATCCAAGTAATAAGGGATAGAAAGAATAGAACGATTGCATTATCCCAAGCTTCATACATAGACAAGTCTTGTCTAGGTTTTCCATGCAGGATTCCAAGAAAGGTATGTTACCTTTCAGACATGGAATCAAGCTTTCTAAGGAACAAGTTCCTAAGAATGAGCATGAAGAGCAATTCATGAGTAGAGTTCCATATGCCTCGGCAGTTGGAAGTCTCATGTATGCAATGCTCTGTACTAGACCAGATATTTGTTTTGCTGTTGGCATAGTTAGCAGGTTTCAATCGAAACCTGGTCCTGATCACTGGACGGCAGTCAAGCATATTTTCAAGTATCTAAGAGAACGAGAGATAATATGCTTGTATACTCTGGAGGGGATTTGGTTCCCGTTGGGTATACAGATTCTGATTTCCAATCAGATTCTGACTCCAGAAAATCCACATCAGGGGCTGTGTTTACTATTGGAGGAGGAGCAGTTATATGGAGGAGTATCAAGCAATCTTGTATTGCTGATTCCACCATGGAAGCTGAGTATGTTGCTGCATGCGAGCTGCCAAAGAGGCTGTTTGGCTCCGCCAATTCTTGATTGACTTGGAAGTGGTTCCTAGTGCGAATAAGCAGATCACTATCTACTGTGACAACAGTGGAGCAGTGGCTAATTCGAAAGAACCAAGAAGTCACAAGAGAGGTAAACACATTGAAAGAAAGTATCATCTTTTAAGGGAGATTGTTCAAAGAGGTGACGTGACGATTACCAAAATCGCGTCAGCAGAAAATCTAGCGGATCCCTTCACAAAGGCTCTACCTCAGAAGAGTTTCGATGGGCATCTAGAGAACATGGGCTTGAGAGATATGACACATTTGCTATAGCGCAAGTGGGAGATTGTTAGGATTATGCTCAATAGCAAGAGTGTAATGTTGTAATTAACAATCTTTTTCATATTAATAAAGTGATTTCTGGTTTAACAAATCGTATAGCATTTATAGTTTAATATTATAATTGTCAAAGTAAATAATCATAAGGTCTAAAGACTATGGGAAAAGAAGAATTGTTCGTACATCTGGATATGTATGTGGTAGACACAATTCTTTAGTTAGTCTTGAATAATGTTCACAACTTAAGTTAAAGGTTGGGCACCTTTATCTTGTTAAAGTTGTAGAATTCTTTTGCTAGCATTTGAGTGGGATCAAATGAGATATGATGAGTCTAAAATCATCGGAGTGTCTTCGAGCAAAAGGATCTAGTGCACTGGGTGCATTGAACTGGATCACAATGAAAAGCTTTATCTAAACCGTCATAGATAATAGTCTTTTCATTATCAGGACAATCGGAGAGTCTATCTTAATCCTGAGATAAATGATGGACTTATGGTTGCAAGTGATATCATTTGAGTTATCAATGAGTACGATTATATCGCATAGTCTATCCTCGATAGTTTGGTGATATTCATTTGTTAATCGATAGAGGACTTCATTTATAGATATGGACATCGTGGCTCCATTTAATTAAATGAGAGTATAATATCATCATATGGATGTTTTGAGGTAATTGGATATTAAATCTCAACGTTGAGTTTTCGATAGTGTCTATTGAAAACATGGCTTCTGGACAAGTCAAAATATCCAAGTTCAAAACGTGGTCATATGAGTAAATATGGTAACTTGGAGAGTTATAGGCGGTCTATGAACTCTTGGCGATTACTGATATTAATCACGAGGATACACTATCTCCAATATGATTGTCTAGGGTATGAATGAGGAGCATCTTCCTTTTCTATCTTTATTTAAGAGTTCAGTTTTAGCTCTTTAGTGGAATGAGTTAAAATTAATGGATCGGACCTAAGTGAATCATTTGTTGATTGTGATTAGGTTATGTCTATTGAAGCTTAAATTTAGATGGCCCGCCAAGATCCCCAATCCACACGGACTTGCATGGATCACTTGATATATTCTACCGGACCAATTTAAGGGTCCATCTAGAATTGCATTTAATATATTAAGAATATAATTTGCACATTATTTAGTAATGGGCTGCTCAATTATATTAATATATTAATGAAAGACATGTGGGCTTGTTTCTTTTAGTAAGAATGGGTCTGGTTCACATGTGGGCTTTTTATTTAAAGTCCAATGGATTAAATGAAATAAGAAAATAATATTTGGCCCATTTACTCTAAGTGGGGCGGCAAGGGTTAGTTTAAAATAATATTTTGTTTCATTGTTTTAATTAAATAAGAATTAATTAATTTATTAATTAATTGTTTAATTAAAGAAACAAATCTTTTCTAATCAGGAAATATATTTCCTAAAAGTAAAAGTAAAAGACTTGTTTGATAAGGAAATAAATAATTAGTTTTATTTATTTAATCAAATAAGAAGTCTTTTTATTTAGTCAAATAAAAGAATAAAAGATCTATGAGTTGGATTAGGGTTTGATGTCTTAAAAACTAGATGGAAATTAGGGTGCAACATAAGCCTATGGTGGGCATGTGATTTCGGCAACCCTAGTTATTTCTAGGTTAGGATTTCGGCAACCTAATAATAAAGAAAAGAAGAAGCAAACTTAGGCCACCTATATATTGACAAGTATAGAATTCGGCCACCATGTGTTCATGATACAAATTTCTTCTTCTTCTCAATTCATAGAAAGTTTTTATTCTACTAAAACAAAAAGGAGTGTTAGATTATTCTTTGATAGTATACTATTTGCTTATTCATCAATAAGCTTGTGTATACGATATCGATCTAGGTTCACGCGAGTTTCGATCATTAGATTGAGAACTCAAAAGTGACCGGAATAATCTTAGTCATTCTTTTGATTGTTTTGTGACTAACAAAGAAAAGAAAAGTTTGTTTTGTCCATTCAGGTTTGCAATTCAAAGAAAAGGGAGACCACGCTCCTAGGTGATCCACGTTCGTGCTAGGATTGAAGATCTTGCGGATTACCATCGACGTAAGTCAATCGGATCACGCGACAAAATGTATTCTACTTTTTGTTATTGTATATGTATGTTTAATTAATTAAAGGGTTTAAGGTTCATAAAGGAAAAAAAATTTAAAGTCACTAAATCTAATTTTTAGTATCGCTTCCGTTGTGTGTACTTCTTTGGTATTTTTCCCTACAGTCTTGTGGAGTGATGAGTTCTATGATTGACCCCATATGGGGAACTCAAGCAAAGAGAGCTATTTTGCATTCTTGTCACTTGCAAAAAATTTGAAATAACTTTTGCCTCTTCTTTTGATTGCTTGAGTAAGCTTGGTTGTACATATGTATATATGTTTTCTATTCTATAAGTGTGAACCTTGCTTGTTTACAATCCATGTCATATTTATGTTCAAACATGCATTTTGGACTAGGAGATTTACATAGGAAATATGATGTGAATGACCTATAGTTATCTCCATGACTGATGATTCTTTTAACATGCTAATGTCAAATGAAAAAGCATGAAATTCATATAACATGCTCACATGAAAAGCATGAATTGATGATTGCATATTCTTAAAAATGCAAAACTTGTGTGAAAGCTAATGAGACTCAAAATGAATAAAGGATCTTGTATCCGTTCAAAGGAATTTACATTCCAAATCTCTCTTTCTTTATTAGTTGAACATGGCTACTATCATACGGATATCTTATCCGGAAAAATCAAATAGGGTGCAAAGTCGCTCATGCCATGTTTCGCTTATAAAGTTGGATATAGTTATTCTTAAATTGAAATCAATAATCTCTATATCCTTGCTTTTCCCATGACATTGGTGAAATTGGTTTGAATTCTTATTAGAAACCTTTGTCATTTGCTTTGCCAAATACCCCATTATTGCTTTTGTGTATAGTGGATTATGAAGAACATGTTCTTCATTTTCCCAGGTGAACCGCTGTACACCCGCTGTACGTAGCGCGAGTGTAAGAGGAAGTGTAGGCCATTATGAAGAGAAGCCTAATGGACTCTAGGCGGGCAATGGGAGTAAAAGTCTCTTCAAAATCGTTACCCTCAATTTGAGAGTACCCTTATGCAACAAGCCTTGCCTTGTTATGCACTATGTTTTCATCCTCATCGGATTTGTTCCTATACACCCAATTGGTGCCTATGACATTTGTGCTTTTAGGCCTAGGAACTAGAGTCTAAACCTCATTCTTTTCGAATTGGTTTAGCTCTTCTTGCATGACAAGAACCCAAAATTCATCATTTAAGGCCTCATCAACCTTTTGGGTTCAATTTGAGAGGTGTAGCATGTGTAGCTAATAAAATTAGCTATTTGACGCCTAGTCCTAACACCCTCATTGACTTCTCTAATGATGTCATTTTTATCATGGAGTTTTCTAACGCATAGAGCGGGTTCTTTATAGTCTAAGAGAGAAACTCTATCAAGGGATTGTGTGTCATCTTCATTGAGGTTAGACCTCCCATCAATAGGAATCTCCACAACCTTCTCCAAGGGAGAATCATCAACGACAACAACCTTCTCCTCATGGTTACTAGTCTTAAGCCTACAATCATCTATGACAACATTAGATGATTCCATGATGCTTCGAGTCTTCAAGTTGAAAAACTTAGCATAAGCAGGCATCTTTTCTATCATATCGAGCAGGGGAAGGTTTACATTCACCTTCGTGAGGATGTCAAAATATCCTTAAACGACTTGTTGAGCTTGTCTCTTTTTAGTCTCCCAGGGAATGGAACTGGTGGAACATAGGGAGGAGGTGGAATATAAGGATCTGATGACTTGTGTAAAACTGAGGTCTTTTTAGGTGTTGACTCAACCACTACCTCCTCGTTTTCTGTTCTAGTGTCCCCATGTACTTTTTCCGACTCCTTGGTTTTCTTCTGCCTTGGCTCATCAATTTCTTCCTTATTCAGCACTCGCCCACTTCTCAAAATTGTCACAGCACTGGCTTGCTCTGATTGACTAGGAAACCTTCCTGGTTCATTCTTGCGAACTGCGTCGGCTATTTGCCCCATCTGCGTTTCTAAATTCTTAATGGATGCCTCAACGTTGTTAATTCTCTGATTTGTATCACGGGAGAAACGCTCTGTATTCTCAGCAAGGGATGTCACAATTTCTTCCAAGGATCTCTTCTTCGGCTGATAGGTGGTACTGTCTCTATTAGCTGTATTGTTCCATTGTTGAGGGTTACTATTGGAACCTTGACCTTGGTAAGTGCCTCTATTGTACCCTCCTTGATTTGTTCCCTGAGTGTTTTGTGGAATGAGCTGATGACTATTAAGAGCAGTGTTAGGGTCAGAATAAGATAAATTTGAATGGTTACGCCATGCAAGGTTGTAGGTATTCGAGTAAGGATCGTTCCTCCCTCTTTGGTAATTGAAAGCTTGAACCTCCTCTGTCTCAAATGGTATCCCATCTCCATCTTGCACTAAGTTCACCCCTAACTGTGTTGAGCCTATTCGAGTTTTGGGCCATCATAGCTTGTACTTGCTTAGCTAGATTCGCCATCTGAATTTCCACCCCAGTTGTCTGGTTGACCTCATACTTACCTCCCTTTCTGACCATTGAACTTCTATGTTGGGAGTTTAGAGCCAAAGTTTCATATATCTCAGCAATCTCTAAAGCAGATTTCCTGGTAATGATACCCCCACAGGCGTTGTCAACAATGTTCTGTGTGAAAGGTGTCAATCCATCATAAAACGTGCGGACTTTGTATTCCTCTGTCACCATGTGAGGGGGAATTTGATCTAACAGCTCCTTATATCGCGACCATGCTTCATGGAATGACTCACCATCTTCTTCACTGAAACTAGCTATCTTGATCCGGACTTCTTTTGCTTTAGAAGCAGGGAAAAATCTGTTGAAGAATGCAGTACACACATCAACCCATGATCTCAAAGATCCTGCCCTTACTGAATTGTACCACTTGATGCCCTTGTCCTTCATACAATACCGAAAACCTCATCCTCAACTGCTCTTCTGTCAATCGGCCTATCGGGAAATTCCCTACTGTAGCTTGAATCCTTCATAAACTGGAGGCAGTCTTCTGTTGCCAAACCGTGAAAAGATGGCAGCATATTTAAATGGCTACCCCTCAACTCAAACTCCTGGCTAAGGCATCTAACACAATAGGCTGAGGTTGGTCTCCCAACATAGGCTGTCCAGACTCTCTCATTAGTCTGATCTCATTCTAGTGTACGTCTTGGAGGACCCGGTGGATTGTCTCGAATTTCCTGTCTATTCTGAACACCTTGTTCATCATGATCCTCTCTTTCAGCTCGAATAACCCGGTCACGTTGCTCACCGTGATCACCCATATCCTCAACTAAAGGATCTAACTCTTCAAATTGTTTAGCAACTCGGCCTACTCGGTCAACTCGTCGTTAGGGATCAGAATACCTCCAAGCGAACGACGTCC
Source organism: Acer saccharum (assembly GCA_030490815.1). NCBI lineage: Eukaryota > Viridiplantae > Streptophyta > Magnoliopsida > Sapindales > Sapindaceae > Acer > Acer saccharum. The sequence goes on along the minus strand of CM059870.1, from coordinate 26,679,945 downwards.
GTTCATACACCTGTAAAACCTGAAACACTAAAAACACAACTACCACGAAGTAAGATGAAACAAGAGAATAACTAAAAACTAAAAATAAAATCTAATAACACACACTACCTAACCTAAACTAACTAGATCCAACTAATAGAATCTATACCAATCCCCGGCAGCGGCGCCAAAATTGATGCAGTAAAATCTGTGTTCAATTTATTAAGAAAGTTCGTTCACTGGATCGGCGATTTTATCAGTTAAAACCAATTAATCTAGCAAGGTGACTCTAAATGCGAAAACTAAATTGCATAATGCTTTTCTTTGGAAAGATTGTTTAACTCTAGGATTAACCTAAATTATGACTACTTGAACTAAAAATCAAATCAACGAATAAACAAATCAAAGAATGAATATATGGGGAGAAACTAGGGAATCGATGCACCTCTCTTAGACACTCAATGCTCTCAATTAGTCTCAATAAACACTTCAATAAAGTTTAGGGCTTGTTTTGATAAACAATTAAGAACGAATATCCTTCCCACCACTCGCACAAAGGCCATGTGTCAAGTGATAGTAATGAAATCCCTAAGAACAAAACTCTAAGCCAAATCAATGCCACAAGGCCATGCAAACATTAATTTTCAAGTCTATTAAGCTTATGATTGTGATTCAAATGGAAAGGCCATTCACATCCAAACCCTAATCTCAAAAATAAACTAAATCACAAACTCATATCAATTGAGGCCACAAAATAATATGAATCAATAATATAGAGCAATTAATTCAATAGACAAGACTAAAACCCAATTGATTAACCAAAAGATAGACTAATTGGTTACATAGAGTTGTCCAAAATTGGTTACATCAATCCCCTAATAAAGGTTTAGTTACACATCAATGGAGAACAAAAATATAGAGGAGATGAAGATAGAACCCATTCTGGTGTGATGCTTTTGACTTGAGATCTCGTCGTCTTCCTGCTCCAAGTAATCTCCTCTGATGGAATGAATGAAAAGAATCAAAGAATGGTGGTCTTAAAAACTCTCTCTGTCTGTCTATATGTCGAACCCTAATTTTCTCTTATTCCCTTCTTTTATAGGTCTTCTGCAGTGACGAGAAGACGAGGAGGCGGTCCACCGCTCAACGTGCCGCTGGGTAGGCACTTGCATGGGCAGCGGAAAAAGCTAACTCCACACACTGGAATGGCTCGCTTGGCGTGCCGCTGAGTAGGCACTTGCCTTGAGCGGCATGGCCCGCGGAAAAGGGGCTTCACTGGCGCCTGTTGCACCGCCGACGGTGCACCTGCCTGATGGGCGGCATGGGCCGCGGAAAATGGGAGAAAAGTGCCCTTTCTGCATCATTTGACTCTATCATCTCCAGAGTACGATCCGATCAACATTTCTATGGTAAGAGACCTGCAAAGACTTAACAAACACATACCCACCAAAAAGACCCAATAAACAAACATAAACATAAGCAAAAAAGGGCAAAATATAAGCATAGAAATAGACTGATCACTCAACAACCGCGGTCTTAATCTAACCTCGATCGAGTGACCTTCACTATACACCTTAGGTCGACCTTGTGAGAGGATTAGAAGCCTTCGCTATACACCTTAGGTTGGCTACTTTAGTGGTTTTACGAGAACTAACCTTCAAGTAGAACCCGGTTGAAAACCTCGAGCCTTATCCAACTTAAAGGGTGACTTTCGTTATACACCCTAGGGCGGCCACTTGTGAGGCAATTGGAAGTCATCACTATACACCCTAGGATGGCTATGTTAGAAATAGGTTAAGCCATAGTTAGATAGAGGAGCTTTCATGGTTAGAGTCCCAATTGAGCAACTAGCCATAATTGGTTGCTTAGGAGGGATTAATCGCTAGTAGTAGGTCTTCACTATACACCCTTGGGTGACCACTTGCTAGAGGTAAATAGCCAATTCTATACACCCTAGGTTGGTTACATTTGTGAAAACATGCTTAATTGAAAGTTTATTGCATTGCCCAGTGTTCGCTTACGAGTCCATCAACACCTTAGTCATATCACTTCATTCGCATTCATTTTTAATCATTGCATTCCTAGTTTGCTTTAGTTAATTCACACTTCACAACACCAATCATTCATGAAAGTTCTCAAATAAACTAGGTGTGTACTAATATATTAATCTAGAGGGGGGGGGGGGGGGGGGGGGGGGTGAATAGATTTTAACTATTATTACCCAATTTTCGCATGCAAGTCAATTTTATGAAAATGCCCCTACTAGTAAAAAATACAAGCAAGTGTAATATAGTGCGGAATTTAAATAACACTTGATGTATACGTGGAAACCCAACCACTAGGAAAAACCACGGGCTGTATAGTGCGCCATACTCGAACCTCGAAATCCACTAATTGAAATGGAGTTTATAACCTATGTAGACCTCGTCTAACACTCCGGTCAATAACCCCCCACTTCTACCACGCGGGCCTTTAAAAGTGGCTCTAGTCCAATTGCTTGAGGCCTAAGCAATCTTAGTCTCAAGACTTAATTCTCTATGAAGAGATTATGCAACCTATGTGAATATGTATGAATATTCAAATAACAAACAAGGCTAGGGAACCTTAGATGCTTATCTAAGATGATGATATATTCAATTAAATCAACCCTAGATATCAAGAGCTAAATGACATGTCAAATAGCTTAGCTAATCAAGATTATTCAAAAACCTAATTAGCTATCACAATACAATACTGAATCAATTCATCACAATTAATTCTCTATTCTTGTATTTATCATATGATCAAAACATGCAAGTAAATTAAAAGAGAATAGCTTGATAGTAAAAATACTAAAATAAGATGAACTTAATCAAATCTTACCAAGCAAGTTGTGATGATGCAAACCCATACATGGATGCTTTCTATATAGACATAGAAGATGCAATATGAAATTTGATGCACAAAGGATTTGATTTGAGTGGTTAAAGGTGAGTTCATTTGTATTTTTCTTTGCTTGAAAAATATTCTAAGTATGAAATCTGAAAATCAACTCACTTAATTGACCTAAAGTCAAAGTGGCATATATATAGGGGGCCAAACCAAAGTGTGGTCGTTTTGAATAAGTTGCCCTGTTTTTGCCTTGGGCGCTATACGTAGAGCGCTTCTGTACAGCGCCTGTACAACGCCCAACTCTGATCTCTCGGGTTTAAGATGGGCGCTGTACGAACAGCGCTTTGTACAGCGCCTTCCAAAATTGCATTAGACCTGATGCATTAAAAATGCATTTTTCAACCAGGTCTCATATAGGCGATGTACGTACAGCGCCTTCAACAGCGCTTAGTACAGCGCCAACACCATGAATGCAATCCTAAGTCTAGAATGAACATGACTTTGGTCATACAAAATGCAATCATGTAAAGCATGCAAGAAGAGATGTAAATGAACATTAATGAGCACATAATAACAACACATACACAACATACAATAAAATGAATTAAGCATGAGATGTGAGTGTGTGTGTGCAACTAATCTCTTCAAAGCAAATTAAGCACATAGAAGTTTACCTTTGGTGCTTATCAACCTTGAGGACATGAGAGGGTCTTGAGCTTGAATATCAATCACTTAAGCTACCTTTACATACAATCCCCAACACGTGGTTTGTCCACGAAATAAGCCAATCAAGATATGGGAATCCTTACAATATCCCCCTTTGGCTATTTCGTGACAAAACCACCATTCACATTGATTCCTCACAAAAATTAGAAACTATAGGTCAACAATGACTATCTACATTACAAAGAGATATTTTTATAAAGAATCTTGAAGTCTTCAATCTCTTGTAGAACAATCAGTCCCTGAAAGCAAAGTTTCTAAACTTTCCAATACACGTAAAAAGTGAGATGAATCAAGTGAGAGCATAAACAAGCATTTGCATTCTAAGAATTTAAGTACAACTACAACATCATGCAATAAATGTGAATGCAATGCTCCCCCTCAATGGGTTACTCCCCCTCAATGTATTGTCTCCCCAACTTGCATAATTGCTACCACAATTTGCAACTCCCCTTACCTCCATTCTACTCCCCCTTTTTGTCATGATATAGGCAAAGGAGTAGTCCCCAACTGGGTCACTTAGCAAAGAGAGATGATAGCATTCAAGTCATTTGCATAATCATAAAATGCACTTTATACAACTCAATTAATTGGAGAGAGACAAGGAGATTTATTTTGATAAAATGTGTGAATCAAAAATGCTTTGCATACAAAACATGTAGCATTCAAGTCCAAAATACAATGGTATTTGACAAAGCAAATGACAAAGGTTTTTAATAAGAATTCAAACCAATTTCACCATTGTCATGAGAAAAGCAAGGATATAGAGTTTTCATTGATTTTAATTTATGAGCAACTATATCCATCTTTATAAGCCAAACATGTCATGAGCAACTTTGCACTCTATTTGATTTTTCTGGGAATGAAACCCGTATGATAGTAGACATGTTCAACAAATAAAAACCAATTTCACCATTGTCATGAGAAAAGCAAGGATATAGAGTTTTCATTGATTTTAATTTATGAGCAACTATATCCATCTTATAAGCCAAACATGTCATGAGCAACTTTGCACTCTATTTGATTTTTTCGGGAATGAAACCCGTATGATAGTAGACATGTTCAACAAATAAAGAAGGAGAGACATTTGGATTTTAAAATCCTTTGAATGGATACAAGATCTTTTATTCATTTTGAGTCTCATAAACTTTTTCACACAAGTTTTGCATTTAAAAATTGCAATCATCAATTCATGTTTTTTCATTTGAGCATGTCATTTGAATTTCATGTTTTTCATATGTCATTAGCATGTTATAAAAACAACTCATGCTTTTCAATTTTTAAGCATGTCATTAAGAATCATCATGTCATGGAGATAACTATAGGTCATTCAAATCATATTTCCTAAGTAAATCTCCTAGTCCAAAAATGCATGTTTGAACATAAATATGACATGGATTGTAAACAAGCAAGGTTCACACTTATTGAATTGAAAACATATATACATATGTGCAACCAAGCTTACTCAAGCAATCAATCAAAGAAACATAAGATTTTTCAAATATTTGCATGCAACAAGTATGCACTTAGCTCTCTTTACTTGAGTTCCCCATATGGGGTCATCATCATCCTTCATCAATGAAGGTCATGAGGTCCTATAGACCTCCCAAGTCCATTTGACTTGGATAAACCTATTTGAGACTTGTTAGTCTCGTAGCAAGCGGGTTCATTTTTCCTTATCCACATAGATATGACATTTTTCTTCCTAATGGTCAATGGTTCAAGAGTTCTAGAAATAATAGGATCATGAATACGAATGTTTTCCTTCCTATTAGCATGCATTCTAGCTCTTGTCATTCTCTTTTCAATCATGCTTTTGATTCTACATAATTTAATGAAATGAAAGCAATTTGGTCTAATGTGACCATCAATACCACAAAAGTGACATGTAGGGATAAATTTAGAATTCATACCATGTCCTTGTCCATGCATAGGAGCCTTCCCATGACTTTGTGGTTAAGCGGGTTCAAACCTTCTTTGTTGTTAAACCGGTCTAGTTTGCTTCCTTGTTTCATTTTGCATGATTGGCCTCTTCCCTTGATGAATATGAGCTTGAGGGAAGTTTGGTTGAGGAACTTTTTGAGCTTGAGGTTGTCTCCTTGGAGCTTCCTTCACTTGTGCACTTCTTGAACATTGTCCTAGATCAATTTTCTTCCTAGAAGTGTGCACCGGCGAGGCTTTTATCTTGCCCAAACTCTTGACAAAGACGGTCTTGGTTGGAGTAGTGATCTCCTTGCTTTCTTCATACCCAATACCTTTCTTGTCACAAGGGTTCTTTCCACTACCAAGAATGTGGTCAAGTTTCTTGGTGCTTGTAGTCATCCTAGTCAATGACTCTACAGCTTCATTAAGCTCTCTTTTCAACCCTTCTTCATTCCTCTTAGACATAGCTAGCTCATCCCTTAGCTTGTCTTCAATCTTCTTGGATGCCTCCACTTGTTTACTTAAGTGGTCATTGTGTGTTGAAAGCTCTAGATTTTCATCCTCTAAAATCTTCAACTTTCTATTATTTTTCTTCAATGAACTTTCACACTTGACTATAAAGTCATTAACATCCATTTTCTCTACACTTCCATTTGTAGAGTTAGATGAGGAGTCATCTTCACTTGAGTTATCTCCTCCACTCTCCTTCTCACTAATGGAGTCATTTCCCTCATTAAGACCTTCACCTTGGTCTTTTGAGTCAATGAGAGCCATATCCCAATGAGTAGCTACACTTATCTCCTCTAGAGCTACTTCTTCATCTTTTTCTTCTATGGGATCACTAGTCAAGGCTTTCTTACCAACAACTTTATCTTCTACACAAGTGGCTGACACGCCCCGGAACGGTCTATAATAAAGTATCCCCGGCGGCGCCAACGACTCAATCGGCGCACGCGGGACACGCGATAGTTCTACAAACTACCGTAAAATAAATGGGGCGCGTTTGTTTATCTGCAAGCGCACGGATCGTTACGATCGCATAGCGGCAAGTACGGTTCGTTCCACAGGGAATTCGTGAGGTACCTTTTATTGGTTTTAGTCTTATATATTCAATATATACTATTTACACTAATTACAACATATTTACATGCAAGAAAAGTAAATGGTGAAGATGGCAAGTAAGCAATTAAACTAAGATTATACTAAGATGCAAGAAAAGTAAAGAAGGATGGCAAGTAAGCAATTAAAACTAACTAATAACTAAATTAAACTAAGATGTCACTTTAACTAAATTACACTACATCAATTATAACTAATTAAACTACAACTACACTAAGATCATTTTTAATCTAAATTACACTAACTAAACTGAAAGGAATACGTTCTCAATGTGTGTTTAATATATAAAGCTAGAGGGGGGGGGGGGGGTGAATAGATTTTATCTAATTATTACCCAATTTTCGCGTGCATGTCAATTTTACGAAAATACCCCTAGCAAGTCAAAAATACATACAAGTGTAATAAGATGCAGAAATAATAAATGACACTTGATGTTTACGTGGAAAACCCAACCATTGAGAAAAACCACGGGCTGTTTAGTGCGCCACACTCGGACCTCGAAATTCACTAATTGAAATGGAGTTTACAACCTATGTAGACCTCGTCTAACACTCCGGTCAATAACCCCCACTTCTACCACGCGGGCCTTTAAAAGTGGCTCTAGTCCAATTGCTTAAGTGACCACCTGTTCCCGATGTCCGACCTAATCCCAGTCAATCACACAAGACTTCAATCTCTCAAAAGAGATGCACAACCCTATGTGAATATGTATGAATATTCAATTAACAAACAAGGCTAGGGAACCTTAGATACTTATCTAGGATGATGATATATTCAATTTAAATCAACCCTAGATATCAATTGCTAAATGACATGTCAAATAGCATAGATAATCATAGATTATAAAAACCTAGATATCTATCAAAAACAACACTCAATCAATTCATCACAAATAATCTCTTTTCTTGTATTTAGCATATGATCTAAAACATACAAGTAATTTAAAAGAGATTGCTTGATAGTAAAAATTGTAAGGATTCCCGTTGTTTTAATTGGTTTATTTCGTGATCAAACCATAAATGGGGATTCTTTGTAAGGGTAGTTTAGATGTTGTTGTTAGTGCATTAGGCCCTTTGAAGACCTCATTAATGACAAGCACCAAAGGTAATACTCTAAGTGCTTACTTGTCTTGAAGAGATAGTTGCACACACTCACAACTCATGCATATGTTTAATCTTTGTATGTTGTGTTTCTTTTTGTTGTGCATCAATGCTTATTTACATCTCTTCTTGCTTGTTTTTATGATTGCATCTTGTGTTTAAAACATCATAGCATTTAGGCTTTTAGGATGCATCTTAGTTTAACTTTATACCCCTTGCATGATTGCTTGTGGGGTACAAAATTGGGCTGTGCGCTGGTCCACCAGCGCCGGTCGACCAGTGCCACTCACCGGGACAAAACGCCCAATGGAGCACCGCTGGTCGTGCGCTGGTGTGGACCAGCGCAAGGCCACCAGCGCCAATCGCCCAGGTGTGCGCCGCTGGACTGGCGTTGGTGGGAGCGCCTGTAGTCCAGTGCTCAAGCCAATTTGTGCTTGTGCGCTGGTCCACCAGCGCAGGTTCACCAGCGCACAGTGCATTTTTCTGGCGAGTTTTCAAAACGACCTCACTTCACTTATGGCCTCTATATATATGCTAACTTGATTTTAGGTCATTCACAAGAGTTCTTATTCATGCTTCATACTTAGGATATTTTTCAAGAGAAGAAAAATACACAAAGAACTCATTTTTAATTACTCAAACACTTTTTCATGATCATCAATCATCATCTAGCATCATCTTAGATCATCTAGATGTCATCTTGCATGGAATCTTCATCATACTTTGCTTGGTAAGCTTTTCACTAATATCTTACATATTTTGTGTTTAATTTATCTAGCAATCTCAATTAATTACTTGATTGTTATTTTGTATGCTTTGGATACAAAATTGAGATTAGTATGATGTATGTTTGAGAAGTTGTATTGTGCTAGCATATTAGGTTTTGTGCTTAATATTGATTAGCTTAACTAATTGACATGTCATTTAGTTTTGATATCTAGGATTGTTCTTAATTGCATATTAATCATCTTAGATAAGCATATAGGGTTTCCCTTGCTCTATGTTGCATTTTGGATATTTACATATATTCACTTAGGGTTGTATTCTCTTCTAGAGAAGGTAAGTCTTGTGTGTAGCAATCGGGATTAGGTTGCTTAGATCACAAGCAAATTGGACTAGGTTCACTCATACCGGGATTAGGTAGGTGTGTGATTACTTCCGGGATTAGGTTATAATCGTTTGCACATTTAGTGGATTCGAGGTTCGAGTGTGGCTTACTTACATAGCCCGTGGTTTTTCCCGTGAGGGTTTCCACGTAAAAATCAAGTGTTGATTTAATTTCCGCACCATATTACACTTGCTTGTTTATATTATCTTGAGGGTAAATTCGTAATTTTGACTAACACGAAAAATTGGGTAAAAAGCGTAAAATCTATTCACCCCCCCTCTAAATAGCTTTATACACACCGTGCTATAATTAGTTTCAATTGGTATCAGAGCGGGTTCCTAAACATACATAGGTGATCCTTGCTTATTTTGGTGTGTTTTGCATTTTGTGTGATTTTTGATCATTCATACATTTGCATTCATTTCATTCATTCATAAACATTATGAGTGGAAACGGTGGAAATGATGGTGGCCACGAAGGAGCTTCTAGCACAAGGCCTCCACTTCTTACCGGTTTGAACTATTCCCAATGGAAAGGGAAGATGGAATCCTACATATGCCAAATTCATGACCGTGCATGGATGGCGGTGGAAGACGGATATGATCTCCCTATGATGACTCCCGCGGGTGGAGGAGAAGATGTTTTAAAGCCTAAGGCGCAATGGAACGCACAAGAGTTTGAGGCTTCAAAGTGGAATAGGAAGGCGATGCATGCCATTATGTGTGCAATGGATGAGAATCAATACAAGCTTATTCAGAATACTCAGATTGCAAAAGTGGCATGGGACATCCTTCAAGTTGCACATGAGGGAACCGAGGTGGTGAAGGAGTCCAAGCTTCAAGTTCTCCAAACTCAATTTGAGTTACTTAGGATGGGAGAGGATGAATGCTTCAATGACTTCGAAATCAAATTGATGGACATAGTAAATCAAAGCCATCAACTCGGAGACCCGTATTCGGATAGGAGAGTCAAGCAAAAAATTATGAGATCTCTCCCCGATAGGTTTGAATCAAAGGTGACGGCCATAGAAGAAAATAGTGGCTACATGGATATGAAGCCAAGTGAGGTAATTTGGCGTCTCCTTACATATGAGTCTAGGAAGGCTCCTAGCACCACTAGCACCACTACTCCTCCTAAGAAGTCTAAAAGAATAGCTTTGAAAGCATCTAAGGATGCAAAGGAGCCAAAGCATGATTCGGATGAAGACCTTGCCTTATTTGTGAAAAGGTTTAACAAGGTTATTGGGTTCAAGAAGAAGAAGGGATTTGGGTCAAGAGGACAAGACTTGAAGAAAAAGAGTTCCTTCAAGAAGTTTGAACCTAGACAAGAGAGGACCGAAAGGAAAGGGGTCTGATGCTTTGAGTGTGGTGGGATTGGTCACTTTGCCCCCGAATGTGCGAATCACAATGAAAAGAAGAAGGGCAAAGTGATGGCCGCCACTTGGAGTGGGAGTAGTGATGGCTCCAATGAGGAAGATGAGTCTTCAAGTGAAGAAGAGCTCATGGCTAACTTCCTAGCTTTTGCCTCTTCTCACAAGAGCAAAAGTGCTAGTGAAAAGGAGGATTTGAGTCAAGAGGAAATTGACTCTAGTGAAGAAGAAAGTGACTCCTCTTCTAGTTCCAAAAAGAATTTTGTGGAGCAAAAGGTGCTTGCTAAATACCATGCCGAGTTCAATGATTTAGCACTTAAAAGCACAAGAAAGATTGAGAGGTTGAGAGAAGAAAACCTTAAACTTTCGGCTCACAATGACCACTTAAGTGAACAAGTGGAAAGATTGAAGAGGAGAGAGGATAAGTTAATTGAGGAGTTAGACTTATCCAAGAGAAGTGAAGAAGGCTTGAAAAGGGAACTTGTTGAAGTTAAAGGGTCCTTGGCTAGGATAGATTCTAGCACCAAGAAGCTTGATCATTTACTTGGTGTTGGAAAGAGTCCAAGTGACAAGAGAGGTCTTGGGTATGAAGATGGCAAGAAAGTCTCAACCTCTAACAAGACAGTGTTTGTCAAGAGCTTGAAGAACGAAGAAACTTCATTTGTGCAACCTCCTAGGAAGAAGTTAGAAGTAGGACAATGTTCTAATGCACAAGTGAAAATGGGGCCAAGAAGGAAATCTCAAACTCAACCTCCTGAGGTTCCTCAAGCCAACACTCCTCCCAAATTGGCTCACAAAGGAAAGAGACCAATCATGCAACCTCAAGCTTGGAAGCAACCTAGACCGGTTCAACAACGAAGATGGATTGAACCCACTTATCCACAAAGACATGGACGAGCTCCCATACGTGCACAAAGACGAGGTATGATTCCTTTTTTCATCCCTATTTGTCACTTTTGTGGTTGTGATGGTCATATTAGACCAAATTGCTTTCAATATATTAAAATGTGTAGAAAACAAAGCATGATTGAAAAGAGAAAGAATAGAGCCAAGATGCATGTTTCTAGGAATGAAAATATTGATTTGCATGATCCTAGAAATAGTAGAGCACATGTACCAAAGACCACTAAGAAAGCTAAAATTGTTGCTAAGTGGATTAGAAAGAATGAAAATGTTTGCCATGTTGCACAAATAGCCTTGAAGGCAAATTCTTCTAATTTTTGGTATTTGGATAGTGGGTGCTCTAGGCACATGACGGGAAACAAGAGTTTCTTCGAGACTCTTGTTATTGAGGAAGGTGGAAATGTCACTTTTGGTGATGGATCCAAAAGAAATGTTGTAGGGAAAGGAACCATTTCCGTTCCCGGATTACCCTCCTTATCCAATGCTTTATTTGTTGATGGCTTGAAAGCCAATTTAATAAGCATTTCACATCTTAGTGATGAAGGATATTCCGTCTTGTTTTCTAAAGATTATTGCTCTATCCTTAAACCCGATGGACAAACCTTGTTGAAGGGCATGAGATCTAGCGACAATTGTTATTGTCTTGAAGCTAGTATTGTATCAAATCATGTGTCCATGGATGAGCAAATTGAGTTGTGGCATCAAAGACTTGGCCACATGAACTTTAGGGATCTACGGACCCTTGGAAAGTTCAATTGTGTGCGTGGCCTCCCTAAGCTTGGGAAGAAAGCAAATGGTATTTGTGGACCTTGCCAACAAGGAAAGCAAACTAAAAGCATGCACAAAAAGGGTAAGTATCTCACCACCAAAGAGCCTCTTGAGCTTCTCCACATGGACCTTATGGGTCCCATGCAAACCGAAAGTTTGGGTGGAAAGAGATACATTTTTGTTTGTGCTGATGATTTCTCTAGGTTCACATGGACATATTTTCTTAGAGAAAAATCCGAAACTTTGATAAGTTTAAAATGCTTTGTAATAAAATTCAAAATGAAATGAACTCTAATATTAAAAGCATAAAACGGATTAGAAGTGACCATGAGAGAGAATTTGAGAATGCCACATTTGAAACCTTTTGTAATGGTTTAGGCATCTCCCATGAATTTTCTGCTCCTAGGACACCTCAACAAAATGGAGTTGTTGAGAGGAAAAATAGGGTCCTTCAAGAGATGGCCCGTGTGATGTTGCTTAGTAACAATGTCCCTAGGAACCTATGGGCCGAAGCCATCAATACGGCTTGCTATATAGGAAATAGAGTGTTCCTAAGGCCCGGTACTAGAAACACCTCCTATGAGTTATGGAAAGGCAAGAGGCCAAATGTTAGCTACTTCCACACTTTTGGAAGCAAATGCTACATTTTGAATGACCGTGATCAACTTGGCAAATTTGATGCTAAGAGTGATGAGGGTATTTTTATTGGCTATGCCTTGAATAGTAGAGCCTATAGAGTTTTCAATTTAAAGACTCCGTAAGTGTTATGGAATCATCCAATGTCGTATTTGATGATACTAGGCTCAAGTCAAATGATCATGAGGAGGAGGTTATTTTTAGTGATGTTTCTCCTTTAGAGGAGGTTGTGGTGTCACCTAATGTTGGGACATCTAATGTCAACAATAATGACACACAACCTTTTGATAGAGTTCCTCTCTTGGACTCTAAAGAACCCGCTCCATGGGTTAGGAAACTCCATGATAAAGAAAATATCATTGGAGAGGTAAATGAGGGTGTTAGGACTAGACGTCAACTTGCTAATCTTATTAGCTATACATGCTACACCTCTCAAATTGAACCCAAAAAGGTTGAAGAAGCCTTAAATGATGAATTTTGGGTTCTTGCCATGCAAGAAGAGCTAAACTAATTCGAAAGGAATGAGGTTTGGACTCTAGTTCCTAGGCCTAAGACCACTAATGTCATAGGCACTAAATGGATATTTAGGAACAAATCCGATAAGGATGGCAACATAGTGCGGAACAAGGCTAGACTTGTAGCACAAGGGTACTTTCAAATTAAGGGTATCGACTTTGAGGAGACTTTTGCTCCCGTTGCCCGCTTAGAGTCCATTAGGCTTCTCTTGTCCATCTCTTGTGTGCACAAGTTCAAATTGCACCAAATGGATGTCAAGAGTGCCTTCCTCAATGGCTTCTTGCAAGAGGAAGTGTTTGTTGAACAACCTAAGGGTTTGTGGATGCACACCACCCCAATCATGTTTATCGCCTCAAGAAGGCATTTATAGGTTGAAACAAGCACCGAGGGCTTGGTATGAGCGCCTCACTCAATTTCTTGTTGACAACAACTACACAAGAGGTAGTGTTGACAAGACACTATTCATCAAGAGAGACAATGATGAGCTTTTCATAGCTCAAATATATGTTGATGATATAGTTTTTGGCTCCACCAACAACACCAAAGTCCAACAATTTGTTGATGTCATGTCTCATGAATTTGAGATGAGTCTTGTTGGTGAGCTTAGTTACTTCCTAGGTTTGCAAATTAGGCAACTAGATGATGGGATTTTCATATCCCAAGCCAAATATGACAAAAACCTAGTGAAGAAGTTTGGTCTTGAAAAAGCCAAACATTGTGACACTCCTATGAGCCCCACTTTGAAGCTAAGCAAGGATGCTAGTGGAAAAAGTGTGGACCAAACCTTATATCGTGGCATGATAGGGAGCTTGCTCTATTTGACCGCAAGTAGGCCCGATATATCATTTAGTGTAGGAGTTTGTGCTAGGTACCAATCCGATCCCAAGGAGTCCCATCTCTCTTCGGTTAAGAGAGTCATTCGATTTGTGAATGGGACTTCTAATTATGGGATTTGGTACTTATTTGACACTAATCCTAGTCTTGTAGGATATAGTGATGCGGATTGGGCAGGAAATTGTGATGATAGGAAGAGCACATCGGGCGGTTGCTTCTTTTTAGGCAACAACTTGGTGTCTTGGTTTTGCAAGAAGCAAAACTCAATTTCCTTGTCCACAGCCGAGGCCGAGTACATAGCCGCAGGGAGTGGATGCACTCAACTTATGTGGATGAAGCAAATGCTAGTAGACTATGGATTCAACCAAGGTACTCTCACTCTCTTTTGTGATAACATGAGTGCTATTAATATTTCCAAGAATCCGGTTCAACATTCTAGAACTAAGCATATTGACATCCACCATCACTTCATTAGAGAGCTTGTTGAAAATAAATGCATAGTACTTGAACATGTAGGTACTAATGATCAACTTGCGGACCTATTTACTAAACCCTTAGATGCTACTCGATTTAAAACTCTTAGTAGATCTATTGGGATATGTCTTGTGGAGTGATGTTCTATGATTGACCCCATATGGGGAACTCAAGCAAAGAGAGCTATTTTGCATTCTTGTAACTTGCAAAAAATTTGAAATAACTTATGCCTCTTCTTTTGATTGCTTGAGTAAGCTTGGTTGTACATATGTATATATGTTTTTCTATTCTATAAGTGTGAACCTTGCTTGTTTACAATCCATGTCATATTCATGTTCAAACATGCATTTTTGGACTAGGAGATTTACATAGGAAGTATGATGTGAATGACCTATAGTTATCTCCATGACATGATGATTCTTAAATAACATGCTAATGCTAAATGAAAAAGCATGAAATTCATACAACATGCTCACATGAAAAGCATGAATTGATGATTGCATATTCTTAAAAATGCAAAACTTGTGTGAAAGCTTATGAGACTCAAAATGAATAAAGGATCTTGTATCCGTTCAAAGGAATTTACATTCCAAATGTCTCTCCTTCTTTATTAGTTGAACATGGTTACTATCATACGGATATCTCATCCGGAAAAATCTAATAGGGTGAAAAGTCGCTCATGCCATATTTCGCTTATAAAGTTGGATATAGTTACTCTTAAAGTGAAATCAATAATCTCTATATCCTTGCTTTTCCCATGACATTGGTGAAATTGGTTTGAATTCTTATTAGAAACCTTTGTCATTTGCTTTGCCAAATACCATTGTATTTTGGACTTGAATGCTATATGTCTTGTATGCAAAGCATGTTGGATTCACACATTTTCTAAAAATAAATCTCCTTGTTTCTCTCAAATTAATTGAAGTGCATAACGTGACTTATATGTATATGCATATCTTGCATGCTTCTATCTCTCGTTGCTATGAGTGACCCGGTTGGGGACTACTCCTTTGCCTATATCATGACAAAAAGGGGGAGTAGGATATTGTAAGGATTTGGCAAATGTACGACTACATCTTGCCTTTCCAAGAGGCATAATTCAACCCACTGAGCAATGGAGGCCTTATGCTCAAAACACCCTCGTTTCCACCACCGTTTCCACTCATAGTATTTATGAATGAATGAAATGAATGCAAGTGTATGAATAATCAAAAATCACACAAAATGCAAAACACACCAAAAATCACGAATCTCCTAAATATGTCTAGGAACCCGCTCTGATACCAATTGAAACAATTATAGCGTGTCTAATTATATCTAGAAGGGGTGAATAGATTTTAATCAAGTTAATTATCAATTTTTCTTGATTAGTCAATATTCAATAAAAACCCCTATCTAGTCAAAACTACAATCAAGTGTAAAATGCGAAAATTAAATAACATTTGATTTTTACGTGGAAACCTTCAACAAGGAAAAACCACATGCTAGTATTTGCGCCACACACGATCCTCGAATCCACTATTTGTAATAGTGTTTACAACCTAGGTTGACCACGTCAAACCCTACACGATCACTAACCCACCACTACTACCCAACAGGCCTTTAATAACGAACCTAGATCAATTTGCTTGCGGACTAAGCAACCTTAACCACAAGACTGAATTCTCAATAAAGAGATCAACAACCTAAATGAATATAATGATATTCAATTATGCAATTAATGCTAGGTTACACTAAATGCTAATCTAGCATTTAGTGTAACCTAGCATTAATTGCATAATTGAATATCATGGATGTAAAGAGTGCATTCCTCAATGGTTTCTTACAAGAGGAAGTGTTTGTTGAGTAACCTAAGGGGTTTGTGGATGCATACCACCCCAACCATGTATATCGCCTCAAAAAGGCTGTATATGGGTTGAAACAAGCACTGAGGGCTTGGTATGAGTGCCTCACTCAATTCCTTATTGACAATGACTACATAAGAGGTAGTGTTGATAAGACGTTATTCATCAAGAAAAACAATGATGAGCTTTTCATAGCTCAAATATATGTTGATGATATTGTACTTGGCTCCACCAACAACACCAAAGTCCAACAATTTGTTGATGTCATGTCTCATGAATTTGAGATGAGTCTTGATGGTGAGCTAAGTTATTTCCTAGGTTTGCAAATTAAGCAATTGAATGATGGGAGTTTTATAACCCAAGCTAAATATGCAAAGAACCTAGTGAAGAAGTTTGGTCTTAAAAATGCCAAACATTGTGATACACCCATGAGTACCACTTTGAAGCTAAGCAAATATGCTAGTGGAAAAAGTGTGGAACAAACTCTATATCGGGAAATGATTGGTAGCTTGTTTTATTTGACCGTAAGTAGACTCGATATATCTTTTAGTGTGAGTGTGTGAGCTAGGTACCAAGCGGATCCTAAGGAGTCCCATCTCTCTTCCGTTAAGAGAATCATTCGCTATGTGAATGGGACATCCAACTATAGGATTTGGTACTCTTTTGACACTAATGCTAATTTAGTTTGCTTTAGTGATACGGATTGGGCAAGAAATTGCGATGATAAGAAGAACACATTGGGCGGTTGCTTCTTTCTAGGGAATAACTTGGTGTTTTGGTTTTGCAAGAAGCAAAACTCGATTTCCTTGACCAAGGCCGAAGCTGAATACATTGCCGGGGGGTGGATTCACACAACTCTTATGGATAAAGCAAATGTTAGTCGACTACGGATTCAATCAAGGTAACCGAACTCTTTTTTGTGATAACATGAGTGCCATTAACATCTCTAAGATTCCAGTGCAACATTCTAGGACTAAGCATATTAACATCTGACATCATTTCATAAGAGAACTAGTTGAGAACAAATGCATTGTACTTGAACATGTAGGTACAAATGGTCAACTAACGGATTTATTTACTAAACTCTTAGATGCAACTAGGTTTCATACACTTTGTAGATCTATTAGGATATGTCTAGTGGATTGATGTGGTATGGAAATTGACTTGCATAATGTTCTTGTATATGACTATGCAAATGTCTTATATGCTACTATCTCTCTTTGCTACAAGTGACCCGGTTGGGGGATACTCCTTTGCCTATCTCATGACAAAAATTATGAGTAGTATGTGGTAAGCAAGATTGCTAATTGAGAGTAGCTAATTTGCATATTGGGGAGATTACTAATTAAGGGGAAGTAACCCGTTGAGGGGGAGCATTGCATTGCACATTCATTGCATGATGTTGCATGATTTCTTTAAATGCAAATGCTTGTTTTTTGATTTCACTTGATCACCTCACATACACTTTGTTAGGTTTTTGGTTTGTCTTGGCATATATTCCATATCAAAATGATGTTTTTCTTGTATTGCTTAGTGGTCTTAGAAATGATGATTCAAAGCTTTAAAGAAAGACTTGGCCACAATTCATGCAAAAAGGTGTCTTCAAAAAGGAATGTGCTACATTGCACAATAAAGGTATATTAGACCTCATTCCTCTTACAAGGCTTAGACACACACACACAATTCATTCATGAGTGTCCCTACAATGTTGTACATTGAAAGTATACAAACGTAGTTAAATAGCTTAAAGCATACCTAGAGGGGGGTGAATAGGTTTTTACGCCTTTTTCAATCCCTTGAACAAACTTTCGTTTGTCCCTCAAGGTAGCCTTACATACAACACATAAACCAAGAATTCATACATAGACAAGATAAGCATATGATCATTTAGGCATTGTCTATATATATCAATTAGTTGTATGAGGTATAAGGACACAAAAACTCAACAACAAAGAATACTTGTATTTCAATATTTGTTCAATGTATTACAAGTATAATCAAATATCACTATACACAAAAATTACAATATACAAAAGAATTATATTTACAAATATGATCACAATGAATTAGTTCACAAATCACACTTTACAAAATCTTGTTTCAATATACATCACAGGTGAATAATATGTGATAAGATAACAACATACACAAATACAAATATAAGAGATAGAGATAGAAAGAATTAACACAAGAGATTTTTTAACGTGGTAAAACCTCCAAGGAGGAAACATCCACGGGTTGAACTACAACCATTGGGTACTATATATATTGGATGGTAAATTAGAAATTCCGTAAAAGTGACCAACCTTGACCAACCTTGACCAACTTCCTATTGGAGTCCATGTTTACCCAACCCTATTAGAAAGTACGAAATCCCTCAATGATGCGAAGCCACCATATATTGGACAACATACAAAACCAACATCGATGGTAGATTAGAAATTCCTCAAGAGTGCATACACATCCCATGTACCCCGCTCTTTTGGTGTTTATGTCTATCCATACGCCTACCTCAACGATGCGAAGCCACCATATATTGGATAACATACAAAACCAACATCGATGGTAGATTAGAAATTCCTCAAGAGTGCATACACATCCCATGTACCCCGCTCTTTTGGTGTCTATGTCTATCCATACGCCTAGCCTACCAATAATGTAGCCAACTCCCTATCCAAGGCACTCATGCCTCTAAGGAGCCTCCCATGCATGACTATCCGAGTCCTCCCGACTCTAGCCATGACTCATTGCTTGCCTATCTGAGTCCTCCCGACTCTAGACAAGACTTCTTGCTTGGCTATCTGAGTCCTCCCGACTCTAACCAAGACTTCATGCCTTTTACAAGGACTTCCTAGTGTGATCATGTGAATGCAAATGATGCAAACAATCAATTCATCATAGAACATGTGATCAATACATTCCATTGAACAATTAGACCTAAACATGTGAGAACACAAGTAATAAAAGTCTAGATGCAAAACTTGAATAAAATCTAGAGCATGTGTAAACACCTAACACATGAAACTTATAGTTTCATTATAACACTTGAATAAATCATAATCATGAAGCACATATTCAAGATATTACAAACATACACAAAAATGCTAGAATCACAACATGTGTTCAATGAATATTGTTGACGGTGAAATCTGGATTGCCACGCACTCAACAATTATATCAACTCAAAGTAAAAGCAAGAAAGTAATCAATGCATGCAAGAGACAGATTTTACGTGGAAAAACCCTTGAATGGGAAAAAACCACGGCGCTCCAGAGGGCAGGAAAAATAATACTAGGCTTATTGCATCGTTACACACTCAGATCTCTCATACAATTGCTCTCTTCTTTCTCTAAGTTTTCGAACCCCTTTCTTGTGGGATAGTGTTGGGGTTTTTGCCCTAAAGCTTGTAATTTGTAAATGTGAATTGAACATAAATAAAAGAAGTAGTTTATTCATTCAAATTGTCTCATACATTTATATATAACATGTGTATTTAACATCCAAGATTGCTGGATGTAATTTTGAACTGAGTATATGAGTGTCATATATATATGGATTCAGTTTGAAACAAGCAATCTAAAGAGTCCGTAGATAGCAAATAAAGCTGGGTACTTTATTTGTAGTTAATCTACAGCTGCGGTCTATTTCGTAGTGTACGGTGATTCTATCCTGGATCATTCATATGGAAATATGAGAATGGAGGCACCTTGTATGATGTGATCATATAAGACTGGGCCATGATCTATATGAATCTCTCACTAAGGTCCGTTTAACGATGAGATTCATATATATCAACTAATGATGGCTATATGTGGGTGATCTTAATCCTGAGTGTCTTATCAACTCCTTCAGGTTAAATCATGGTCTTTGATATACCATAGGTGAGGTCAGAGTTGCATTCCCGATCAATATACTCCGTATGTTGGGATCGTGGTTTGGCTTGTGGCTAGGAAGGTTTGTACACAATAGTGGAATCCACTCTTTCTTGCGAGAAGTAGATAGTAGTTCCCTTAAGGGTTGATTTGGGGCTTGAACAATATGAGCGCTCTCCTAATTCCGTAAGGAATGTAGGATTTATTGTTCATTAGAGAATCAATGGTACTTAAAGGAAAGATATAATTAAAGGGGTATAACAGACATTATGACCAAGCTCTAATTATGAACTACTTGTGGAGGATTATACCATATGTAATAGCTATATCGATAGACACCGAAAGTTATTGGTTTGTGTAGAAACGTCTACAGTTGAGAGAGTGCAGCTTCGGGTTTTTAGTGGAATAACACCGAAATTAATAATCATGAAATATTAATTAAAGAGTTTAATTAATTATTTCTAAGGATTATTGGAGCTCAAAATACTGTGGGTCCATTAGGTCCCCTTGCTAGCCTGATCAATTTAGGTAATAAGGGTCACGGTTAATTAATTGGATTGTCCGATTAATTGTGTTACGAAAGTGACACGTATATATTTGGGAATTAATTGAATAATGAGATTATTTAATTAATAAATATTAATGATTAAATTAATTAAATAATTAGATTATTTAATTATGTTATTAATTATTGATGGAGGGTGTTAGTTGATATTTATATTTGAAAAATGGGATAATATGATTATCTTATTTTTAATTAGTTAAATATTAATTTTGAATTTAAATAGTTTGAATTCAATTTAGATGATATCTATTAAAGAAAATAAAATAAAGATTTTGTTTTAAATTAAAAGATATCATCGGTTGTTTTGATTAAAAAGATATATATGTGATATATATTGCTTAAAAGAAAAGATCAATACACACTCAATTAAAAAAGAAAAGACACAGAGTTATGCAGCCAAGTTAAGAGAAAAAAGAAGAAATTATTTTTCTTGCTTTTTGATATTTAGTGGCCGAACTTGCAAAGAAGAAAAGAAGGAGTTCTTTCTTCAAGTCTCTTCATCCTCCTTGTTCCTAAGTACCGTGACGCGCCCACACGCTGTTGCCAATCCCGGGAGATAGCGAGGAAGATCTTGTGGTTCAAATCAGGAAGCAGATCGAAAAGAAAGAAGGAGCCTACAAACGTTGGTATGAAATTGCTTCATCTCTTTCATATTGTTTTTTATTATTACTGTACAAATGGGTTATATTATGATTGCATAAATTTTTTTTTTAAAACCCTTCCGCTGCGCAATCTATAAACCTGGGTTCCTTCAGATAGGTGGTTCTATTTATACATGATAATTAGGGTTTCCCCTTGTTTTTAGCCGTATTGGTGGTAGGATTTCCTTTTGGACTTGTATTGGAACTCCCACGTTGCGACGGATTAGGATAAGTCCCTATCTTTTCCTTTTATGACTCTTCGTTGCCATGGGTCTCCCGGGAATTAGGGTTCTATTTCTGTGTTTCTGTCGAGCCAATGTGTATTTAGTAAGTTGATGCGGCGAGTACTTCCATCTCTGGGTATCACCCCTCGGCGACCAGGTTCTACCTCTGGCGAGTACATATCTTGATCTGGTGACCACACCTTTGACTTATTGACTTGAGACTTGTTGACATGCTGTCTGGTCCACGTTTTCCCCTTTGACTTAGTCAACAAGTGACGTGGCACCGTCTTCCTAAGCATTTGTTGCTCCCTTTGATGACGTGTCCGTTTGGTGAAATTACACATACAACAATACCCCCATAAATACTTCGAGCTGAGCGAATGTTTTGGTCTTCCAACTCGTTTGTCTCCGCGAGCATTATTTATATCTATGCTTAGGTTTTCCGATGTGCTTGGTAAATAATTTCCCCCCCTTTTTTTATTTTCACCACGTGTTGAATTTGTTTAATTGATTCTTCCGGTGCACGCCTTCATTCCTGGCCACATAATTTCTGACGCTTCCATTTGCTTGATATGGTGAAAGTATGTTTTGACTGCTTGGAGACCTCCAAGGTGCCACATGTCTGTTATCTGGTGGATATTGTAGCAGTTGTTCACCGTGACTGTCGTTTACCTTATCAGCTTTCTTTTTCTGATTTTTGAATTTAAAAAACTCCCTCTTTTATCGTGAAACGTCTTTCTGCCCTATTAATTCTTGCGGCTCCATTAATCTTCACTTTTCTTTGAACAAAACCGTTTCGTTTCTCCATTTACTTCATCTTCTTCCTTTTCCTATTGGAAATTAGTAACAGCTTTTCCTTCCTGTCTCCGATTGACAAGCGGTTCATCGAACTTGGTCGCGCCAGCTCTTTCCCAAATCTTCTGCACATTTTCTCCTTTTAGGGTTTTTCTAGTGAGTTTCCATGGACCCTTCTCTGCGTTCTTCCCTTTTTAATCTAATGATGCAAGCTTTAGAGCTTGGTGATAAGGTTACTGCGGATAAAATTGAACTTTTGATTCGTAATTTTCACCCGGATTCTCCTACCCCAATTTTTGTTTAAATTCCATCTACTCAGGAAAATTTTATCCCTGACGCTTCTTCTCTTTCGTCTTTTGGTAGTGACTCTCCAGAAATGACAAGGTCTTCGAAACCCGGTGGCAGTAGACGACGAGCTTCTAAGGTTCCCCGGGGGTCTTTGCTGGACACTCAAACAACCGTCGACTCAGATGTCGAAGATCACCAGCGAGATAGACTACTCTTCTCGCTCGACCGTCCGTGTTCCTTCGACTGTGAAATCAATGTGGTTGGCAAGGAAGAACTTCGCAAATATAAAAGTCGTTTTGACATCCCGGATGCAGTGACTTTGATGCTACCCGGTAATCGAGCCGAGTGGAATCCTCCTGAAAATGCGGTCGCCATTTATGGTGCAATGCTCAGCTGTGGGGTAACCCTTCCCCTTCAGCCTTTCATCGCCAGATTCCTTGCAGAGGCCCAGATTGCGCCCGCCCAACTCGCTCCCAATAGTTATAGGATTTTAATGTGTTTATGTTTGATGTGGAGACTTAAAGGTTACAGACCCCCTACCCCCCGCAAGATTTGTCATTTTTATACTTTGAGACAAGCAGGTAATAGTGGCACGTATTTTCTTCTTTCTTCAGCCGTGGAGAACTGGATTCCTAAGGGTGTGGCGAACCCTGGGCAGGTGGAGGTTTCCAACGATGAGAAGAAGAAATGCTTCATTTGGGGTTTTCCAACCCCAAATAAGCGATGGAAGAACAGTTGGTTCTTTGTTGGTGGTGAGTGGGGCAGGGATGTGCCCGCCAGTGGTAGCCATAATCTTCCGGCGAGAAAAGTTCCCAGACACTTCACTTCTCCCGAAGCTTGGTCGAAGGGGATACCCGTTCTACTGGATGCAGAGATATCTCATCTCGCTGCAGTCGCTGTTCTCCCTTTGGATGAGAGGGGCCAATCATTCCTCTTGGATGAGGAGAAGATGATTGCTAAGCAAATTTTTCCACGCTTGCCTGCCAGACTTCCTCGCCATAAGTTCCACACACTTTACTTCAGTTTTATTGTTTTGTTTCTTTTATTACTAACGTCTGGTTGCTCTTTGCAGTGTGTGATTTTGACACGATTTGCGATTTGCGATTTGTGATTTGCAAGCCCGAGCAGTGAAGAATTCTGAAGTTGAAACTAAATATACCACGGTGTGTATAAAGCTATCTAGAGGGGGGGTGAATAGATTTTACGCTTTTTACCCAATTTTTCGTAATAGTCAAAATTATGAAATTACCCTCAAGATAATATAAACAAGCAAGTGTAATATGGTGCGGAAATTAAATTAACACTTGAATTTTTACGTGGAAACCCTCACGGGAAAAACCACGGGCTATGTAAGTAAGCCACACTCGAACCTCGAATCCACTAAATGTGCAAACGATTACAACCTAATCCCGGATGTAATCACACACCTACCTAATCCCGGTATGAGTGAACCTAGTCCAATTTGCTTGCGATCTAAGCAACCTAATCCCGATTGCTACACACAAAACTTAGCTTCTCTTGAAGAGAATACAACCCTAAGTGAATATATGAAAATATCCAAAATGCAACATAGAGCAAGGGAAACCCTATATGCTTATCTAAGATGATTAATATGCAATTAAGAACAATCCTAGATATCAAAACTAAATGACATGTCAAATAGTTAAGCTAATCAATATCAAGTATGCAACCTAATATGCTAGCACAATACAACTTCTCAAACATACATCATACTAATCTCAATTTTGTATCTAGAGCATACAAAATAACAATCAAGTAATTAATTGAGATTTGCTAGATAAATTAAACACAAAATATGTAAGATATTAGTGAAAAGCTTACCAAGCAAAGTATGATGAAGATTCCATGCTAGATGACATCTAGATGATCTAAGATGATGCTAGATGATGATTGATGATCATGAAATTGTGTTTGAGTAATTAAAAATGAGTTCTTTGTGTATTTTTCTTCTCTTGAAAAATATCCTAAGTATGAAGCATGAATAAGAACTCTTGTTAATGACCTAAAATCAAGTTAGCATATATATAGAGGCCATAAGTGAAGTGAGGTCGTTTTGAAAACTCGCCAGAAAATCACTCTGTGCGCTGGTGGACCAGCGCAGGACCAGCGCACAAGCCAATTTTGGCTTGAGCGCTGGACGTCAGGCGCTACCACCAGCGCCAGTCCAGCGGCGCCATACTGGGCGATCGGCGCTGGTGGCCGGCGCTGGTCCACACCAGCGCACGACCAGCGGCGCGCCACTGGGCGATTTGCGCCGGTGAGCGGCGCTGGTCGACCGGCGCTGGTGGACCAGCGCACAGCCCCAAAAATTGCATCCCTCATGCAATTATGCAAGGGATACAAAGTCAAACAAGATGCATCCTAAAAGCCTAAATGCTATGATGTTTTCAACACAAGATGCAATTATAAAATCAAGCAAGAAGAGATGTAAATAGTCATTTATGCACAACAAAAAGAAACACAACATACAAAGATTAAACATATGCATGAGTTGTGAGTGTGTGCAACTATCTCTTCAAGACAAGAAAGCACTTAGAATATTACCTTTGGTGCTTGTCAATAATGAGGTCTTCAAAGGGCCTAATGCACTAACAACAACATTTAAACTACCCTTACAAAGTATCCCCATTTATGGTTTGATCACGAAATAAGCCAATTAAGAACAACGGGAATCCTTACAGAAGTTGCTAGCAAAAGGCATGCTGCTGGCTTGGCCAAGGAAGGGGTTGCTAGTCCAGATGGTGGTGATCCTTCCGATGACGAAGATGTTGGTGATGGTCATGGGGGAGGTGTCGAAGCCGGTCAGGCCCCCGTTCGTCAGGAAGTGGCTGCGAGTACCCCCAGTCACAAAGGCAAAGAGAAAGTGGGTACTTCAAGGGTGCAAGATGACATTCCCGTTTTTGATGCGAATGTCCCTGAAACTCTCCCCGATCCTGCAAGTAATTTGAACCCCAGGTTTGGCAGGGGAAAGCACCCTACCGAGAGCACCCCCGATCATGCTGTTCGACCCCCAAAGCGGGCATCAAGGGTTGTGTAGTATGTAATTTCTTTGTATGAGGAAAGTGCCGGTGAGCCTGTGTCCGCTGAGGCTGCCCCGGTTCAAAAAATTGCTCATGAGGCTTCTGTTGAAGAGGTGAACCCGGTGGTGCCTCCGCCACCTGAGGGGGTTGATGACTTGAATGATCCTGCTTCTGCCCCGCCAAAAGTGGCTTATCCTTCTGCGACTGTGAGTGAGCCGAATGTTTCTTCCGTTGGTCAACCTAGGCAACCTGGTCGATCAGGGTCAGCTGGTTAACCAGGACCGTCGAAACCGACCGGGGTGTTTACCTCTGCGTCTAGTTCGGGTGCTGCCCATGATGCTTCTCCTATGCGCTCGACTGAAGCTGATGAGGGATCCAATTATGTTTCCCTTTCGGATTTCTCAGCTGCGGAAATTTGCTCACACCTAATTAACAACGATGTCTATTGTGGTGAAGGTTGGCAGCATGTGAAGGGCAAGTCTTGTAACAGGAAAATGGAGTTTTTTTTCAACTGTCATTCTTTGGTAGGTTTCTTGCAACACTTCTATTATATCTCCGTTTGTGCATGCTTTTTGACTTGTATGTTTTCCTTTCAGATGATGTCTGAGTTAGCTGACAACTATAGGCACGGGAACTTACTTTCCTGGGAGAATAAATGTTTGCGAGAGCAGGCTTCTGTCTTGACGGCCGAGAAGCTTTCTGGTGAAGAGTCCCACACTCAACAACTTGCTCAACTGAATGAATTTGCAGATGGGCACCTGTTTGCTCGGCTCGCTGCCGAGGAAAAACTGTCGACGGCTGAGGAAGAAATTCGCTTGCTAAAAGAGCAATTGTCCGCTAGTTAGGATTCACTCGTAGCACATTTGGAAACTAAGCGACTAGCCGAAGAAGCTAGAGAGAAGGCTGAGCGAGAAGCGCAAGATTTGCACAACCAGCTATCCTCGAGGGACGCCATCTTCAGCGATTTAAAGGCTGTATTGGAGGTCGAAGCAGTCGACCATTTTAAAAGATCTCCTGCCTATGACGCGTTTTTGCTGCACGAGTTTGAAAAAGGCATGAGGCAGTCGAAGAAATTCTTTGCAATGAAGGATCATTCGAACGAGAAGGCTTTAAGGCGCTTCGACAAATCCCTTCAAATGCATATGGACGATGCAGTGGGCTCAATTAAGAAGCAGATATAGCGTTGGAAAGCCCACTGCTGCTATACGAGGACTGAACCTCATCCAATGCACTTAGAAGTTCCCACCAAGCATGCCTTCAACACTTATTATTCTGGTCAAAAAGGCAGCTTTTCTAGCTCCGGTGCCGAACCTGATTTGGGTCTTGTTGTGGGCAGGGATTATGGACCTTTCATGCCGGACGGGGATGAAGTGGTAGCTTTGCCATCAGAGGATGAGGTTGAGGAAGATGAAGAAGATGGTGGCGATACCCCGGCTGATTCTTAAGTGTTATGTATTTTTTTTTTTTCTGTGTACTCGCCTGTACTCACCTGTAAATGTTATTTTATTTATGCAATACATACTTTCACTTGTTTGCGCTTTTCTTTATGATTCAGTTTTCTTTTGGATTTATTCGCATTTCTCCAACCTCCGCCGAGTATCTCTATCCGTTATTTTTGTTCAGCTGCTGTTGCTGAGTTTTTGGCTTTATTATTTTGGTTCAGCTGCCGTTGCTGAGTTTTTGGCTTTATTATTTTTTGTTCAGCTGCCGTTGCTGAGTTTTTGGCTTTATCAGTGTTTGTCAGGACATGTCCGACCATACACCAAGTTTATTTTAGCATACTATTTGGGACGTCTCCCACTTTTGCTTTTGATTTAGTCATTTTGTTTATAGCTAGCTTTATCGTCCCCCAGCATTTTTCCTTGAGATGTCTCATGTACGCTCTTTGATCGGACGCTTCTCGCGTCTTTCCGGGGGTTTTGTTCTACCATCGATGGCGGTCATCGTTCAGTTTTATAATAGGTTCAGGCTGTGGTGTTGTATTCGCCTTTAGCCTGCTATAATTTTTAGTCATCTCGCTCGATTTGTTGCTGCGAGTATTAAACTCGTCTTTATGCAACGGCGAGTAACTTATGATGTACGATGGCGAGTAATTTTTGAATACTGGTTACTTTCAGTGGCGAGCCAAATCTTAAGTTCTCAGTAATAAATTACTCTTTATTGAATATCTCCTGCAACCTTTTAACAAAGTAAAAAGGGAAAGACAAAATGCTAAAAAGGAAAAAATGCTTAAATAGAAAACATCAAAGTAAATTCTGAAAGGTGGTGAAGCTGTCAAGGGTAGTATATTTTCAGGTACTGGGCATTGCATGGTCGAGGTGGTTCGCCGAAGCCCTCTCGAGTAATGCGATATGCCCCAGGACCAGCTATGCCCGTAATTTGATAGGGCCCTTCCCATTTATCTGCAAGTGATCCTGCAGCTTTGTCTCTGGTTCCTGGATTTACCCTTTTCAACACTAAGTCGCCGAGTGTAAATTTTCTTTCACGCACATGCAAGTTGTAATACCTGGCTGCCCTTTGCTGATAGGCAGCGTTTCTTATTTGTGCACGTTCTCTCCTTTCTTCTAGCTCGTCTAGACCACATTTTAGCATATCAATGTTTAGTTCTGGCTGAAATAGTTGTACCCTTGGCGAAGAAAAAGATGTTTCCACGGGGATGATAGCTTCAGCTCCGAAAGCCATGGAGTATAGGGTCTCACCTGTTGAGCTTCTTTATGTGGTTCGATACGCCCATAGCACCCGTGGCAACTTTTCTACCTAACTACCCTTCTTTGCAGCCAGCTTGGCTTTTAGGTTGTGCTTTATGAACTTGTTCACTGCTTTAGTTTGACCATTTGTCTATGGATGTACTGAAGTTGCGTAGTAGTTGTTAATTCCATACTTGTCACACAGCTCCCTAAATTTTTTGCCATCGAATTGGGTTCCATTGTCAGTTATGATAGTGTTTGGTATCCCGAATCTGTATAGGATATTTTTCTTCACAAAGCTTGT
The DNA here is from genome assembly GCA_030490815.1 of Acer saccharum. NCBI lineage: Eukaryota > Viridiplantae > Streptophyta > Magnoliopsida > Sapindales > Sapindaceae > Acer > Acer saccharum. The sequence goes on along the minus strand of CM059870.1, from coordinate 26,651,361 downwards.
AGTGTTTTCTTCTGTTATGTGCACCAGTGACTCGGCTTCTACCCATTTTGTAAGATAATCCACAGCCACGATGGCATGTTTTGCTCCTCCGGGTGCTGTTGGCATTGGACCGATCAAGTTGATTCCCCACATGGCGAATGGCCAAGGCGAAGTGATGCTTTGCAAGAGTTCAGGTGGTTGGCGAATGTTGTTTGCAATCCTTTGACATGCCTCACACCTTGCTGCTATCCTTTTTGCATCGGCGAACAACGTTGGCCAGTAAAAACCCTGTCTTAATGTTTTGTGGGCTAGACTGACACCCCCAGAATGGTTCCCACAGTTTCCACTATGTATGTTTTTCAAGATCCCTTCTGCTTCTTTAGGTCCGACACATCTCTGCAACGCCCTTGAGTATCCCCTCTTGTACAGTTCTCCATTGAGGACTGAATATCTTGTAGCTCTGTACTTTAGTCGTTTTGCCTCCACTGGATCACTTGGGAGTACATCATTGACAAAGTACTCTTTGATTGGTGTTATCCAGCTGTCTGTTTCGCCGAAGATTGCCCCAACTTCCATTTGTTTGATTATACTTGGCTGCAGTAGGTGAATCATGGGAATAGTTCTGGGCCAAATGTTGATTGTGGCGGATGCCAACTTGGCCAAGGCGTCAACCTGTTCGTTTTCTTCTCTGGGAATCTGGATAATCCTGTACTCTTTAAACCTCCCCAGCAGCTCATTTGCTAATTTCAGGTAAGTGATCATGTTTTCGTCTCTCGTCTGGTATTCATCTAATACTTGATTAACAATGACTTGGGAGTCGCTGAAAATTTCCACCTCATCGGCTCTTAGAATCGTGCAAACTCTTAGTCCTGCTATGAGCGCTTCATACTCGGCTTGGTTGTTAGTAGTTTTGAAGTCAAAACGCAAGGCACATTCTACTGAATCTCCTTCCAGGGTTGATACCACTACCCTTGCCCCGCTGCCATGCGTGTTTGACGACCCGTCAACGTGGAGTTGCCACCTGAATGTTTTCTTAGTTTGTTCCACCATCATCCTTGCCACTTCCATGTTTGGTTCAGTGAACTCTGCCACAAAATCTGCCACTGCTTGGCCCTTGATTGCTGTCCTTGGGAGATACTTTACATCAAACTCACTCAATTCGATCACCCACTTGGTTAGTCTATCGGATACTTCTGGCTTCTGCAAAATCAGTTTCAGTGGGCAGTTGGTGTATACTCCGATTTTATGAGCCTGGAAATATGGCCTTAACTTCCTCGCCGCTGTTATTAAGGCGAATGCCATCTTCTCGGCTGGCGAGTATCTTGTCTCAGCTGGTAACAGAGCTTTGCTTGTGTAATATATAGGTTTCTGAACCCCCTCTTCCTATCTCACCAGTACAAAACTTGTAGTTGCTTCAGAGACAGATAGATACATGTATATTATTTCTCCGGCTACTGGTTTTGATAATAGTGGTGCTCGCCCAAGGTACTCTTTCAGGGCTTGAAAAGCCTTCTCACAATCTTCGTTCCACTCAACCCCTTTGCCTTTCTTGAGAGCTTTAAAGAATGGTAGGCACCGGTCCGTTGATTTTGCTATGAACCTGTTTAATGATGCTAAGCACCCTGTGAGTTTTTGGACATCCTTCAGGGTCTTTGGGGAAACCATTTTAGCTAATACCTGGATCTTGTCAAGGTTCACCTCTATCCCTCTCTGATGCACTTGATATCCTAGGAACCTTCCAGACGGTATGCCGAATACACATTTTGCAGAGTTCAGCTTCATTCCGTATCTAGTTAACACATCGAATGTCTCTCTTAGGTCATCTACATGCTTGTCAGCCGTGATGCTCTTTGTTAGCATGTCGTTAACATATACCTCTATATTCTTCTCTATTTGTCTGGCGAACATCTTGTTGACTAGGCGTTGGTAAGTTGCTCCAGCGTTTTTCAGGCCGAATGGCATGACTGTATAGCAGTATAACCCTTGATCCATGGTGAATGATGTTTTCTCTTCGTCTGGCTTGTGCATCTTGATTTGGTTATATCCTGAGTATGCATCCATGAAGCTCAACATCTCGTGTCCGGCTGTTGCATCGACCAACTGGTCGATTCTTGGTAGTGGGAAGCTATCCTTGGGGCAAGCCTTGTTTAGATCGGTGAAGTCTACACACATCCTCCACTGATTGTTTTTCTTTTTTACAAGGACTACGTTCACCACCCATTCTGGATATTTAACCTCTCTGATTGATCCTGCGGCGAGTAATTTAGAGATTTCCTCTTTTATTGCTACGCTCCTCTCCGGGTTAAAGCTTCTCCTTTTCTGTACCACCGGTTTGCTTTTTTCGTCTACGACCAGGTTGTGCGAGATCACACTTCCACTAATCCCTAGCATGTCTTCATGGCTCCATGCAAAGATTTCCTTGTACTCTATCAGCAAGTTCGCTACATCTCTCTTGACTTGTTCGGCCAGCCTTGCACCAATCTTGACTGTTTTATCAAGTTCCGTCTCATCTAGAACAATAGACTCAGTGGGCTCTTCTTTTTCCCTGCTCGCTTTATCCCTTGGATCCAATTTGAAAGCTCCTGGATTTTCTTCTTGCATTTCCTTATTTACCTCAAATATGCTTAAGGTTTCTACTCCTGTCTTGTCTTTGAAAATTGAGAGGTTAGCGTGGCGGGCCATCTCCTGTGATCCTTTTAATTCCCCAACCCTAAACTCTGTAGGAAATTTTACTTTCAATGCGTGGGTTGAAGTGACTGCTCGGGCTTTGTTCAGGAATGGTCGGCCGAGTAAAGCATTATACGGCCAGTTGTGAATGTCGACCATGATAAAATCCAGTAGGGTCGTTTGCCGGCACAGTGCTATCCCAAACCTCACCGCACGATCCCTAACGATCTTACTTCTGCGCCCCCGAAACCTTTCAATGGTACATGGAAGGGCTCCAGATCTTTCCTGTCCAATCGCAGCTCATCGTATACTCTGGCACTCAAAATGTCAGCTGAACTCCCGTTGTCTATCATTACTCGGAGTACATCCCTGTGTGCAATTTGAACCCCCACTACAATTGTATCATTGGGCTTGGCATCAATCCCATCTGAGTCTTCAACCGTAAATGTTATGGGGTCATGTCCTTCTCTTCTTTTCTTTGGGTTTCTCTGCACAAAGTTTATCTCCATATTTCTACCCTCATACATTACTTCTCTGACTTCTGACATCCTCTCTCGATTGCTTCTGCCTGTATGGGGTCCACCGAAAATGGTGTTTATTGTAGCACCGAGGCTGCTTCTCCTTGGGCTTTTTCTTTCCTGCCCACTTCCTTAGCGGCTATCTTGGCGACCACCATGCTTGTCTCATTTCAGTGTAAAATCTTTCAGGTGCCCCTCTCTGATTAGACTCTTAATATGGTCACGCAGCTAAAAGCATTTTGAAGTGTCATGCCCATGATCTTTGTGAAATCGACAGTATTTGGTTGTATCCCTTCATGCATTATTTGACTGTTGCCGAGGATACTTGGCGAGTCCCTTGTCTTCTACTACAAAAAGTATCTCCTCTTGATCACCTGTTAGATGGGTGTAATGGCTATACCTTCCCCGGAACCTACTGGTTCGGTTGTTTCCTCTGCTTTCCCTAGGTTGCCCCTTTTGGTTCTTTTCATCTTTCTGACGATCACATGACTGTGTTTTCTTGTCATCCTTGTGCTCTGATTTTGAATCGGGCTTGTGGCCATGCACGTAGCTACCTCCTTGTGCTACTTCTTCTTCCTCCGCTAGTGCATAGTCGCCAGCTATTTCCATCATCTCTTCATAAGTTTTTGGCCGATCCCTGCGCAGGTCAAAAGACAGTCGACTGCTTTGCAACCCATTGGTAAAGGCAGTGATGACAACTACATCACTGGCGTCTTCGATTTGAGCAACCTCCTTTCCGAATCTTGCTAGATATTTCTTGATCGACTTATTACGCTCTTGTTTTAGGTTTGATAGATGGGCGAGCGACTTTCTTCTCTGTACACTTCCCATGAACTACCTTATGAATGCTTTGCTGAGGCTCGAAAAACTGTTAATGCTCCCCGACGGGAGTCGCCCAAACCACTTGGAGGCGAGGTCACCGAATGTTTGGGGGAACGTTAGGCACAGCAATCCGTCGTTGGATGAATATTGGGCCATGATATTGTGGAATCGGCAGACATGCTCTTTTGGATCTCCGTTTTCCTTATACTGCTCAATGGTTGGTATTCTGAATCTATCTGGAAATTGGGTGCGAGCAATACTTTTAACGAATGGGCTGTCTGACTCATCATTCGAAGATACGTTACAGCTATATCTTCGTGCCATCGCTGAAACCTTCCTTGATAGCTCTTGTAGGGTGACATCTCGCTGACCAGTTGGTTCTCCTGTTGGATCGAGTTTGCTCTTGATTGTCATTCTTCTATAATTACCTCTATCATCCGTGCTCCTTCGATCTTCTGTGCTCTCGGATCTTCTCCGTCGTGCTCCTTTTAATCGTAATTCCCTTCGCAGACAAGGACTCTTGTCTTCAGATGAGATAGAACGGTGTCTCCGCCGGTTCCTTTGGTATGTGTCACTAGAATTAACCCCATGTGTTCGCACCTAGTCTCGCCCCTCCATAGATTCTTCATTCAACACGCCTTTTCCCTTCCTTTGTTTTCTTCCTTCGAAATTCTCAAGGTGGTCATGGGGAGTCTCTTCAGTGGATTGTCTTGCTTGAGCATCGGGGGTTGCAATGTGAACTTCCGAACGAAGTCTTCTAGGTGACTGGATTCCAGGAGTGGTTAACTCATAGGGAGAAAAGACTCCTAGGCCTATGGGAAGCGAAAGCCCTATTTTACTAGCCTCGCTGATTAAGTTTACCAATGCAGTTTGGAAGTGCTGCAGAACCCCGGGGTCGGCTGCCCTAGTTCCTGGCGTTGCTGTCGATTGTTCCCCGATCGTCACCGCCCTATCTCCTGTCGGAGCGGTTGGTTCAACAATTAGATCTCCGCTGGAGTTACCATCCTTGTCGCTGTCATTGTTCATATTTTTCAATTCGCAAGGGTTCCTCAAAGTTTCTGTTCAAAAGACCCCTTCCTTCTAGCCCCAATTGTTGACGGTGAAATCTGGATTGCCATGCACTCAACAATTATATCAACTCAAAGTAAAAGCAAGAAAGTAATCAATGCATGCAAGAGACAGATTTTACGTGGAAAAACCCTTGAATGGGAAAAAACCACGACGCCCCAGAGGGCAGGAAAAATAATACTAGGTGTAAGGATTTCCATATCTTGATTGGCTTATTTCGTGGACAAACCACGTGTTGGGGATTGTATGTAAGGGTAGCTTAAGTGATTGATATTCAAGCTCAAGACCCTCTCATGTCCTCAAGGTTGATAAGCACCAAAGGTAAACTTCTATGTGCTTAATTTGCTTTGAAGAGATTAGTTGCACACACACACTCGCATCTCATGCTTAATTCATTTTCTTGTATGTTGTGTATGTGTTGTTATTATGTGCTCATTAATGTTCATTAACATCTCTTCTTGCATGCTTTACATGATTGCATTTTGTATGACCAAAGTCATGTTCATTCTAGACTTAGGATTGTAGTCATGGTGTTGGCACTGTACAAAGCGCTGTTGAAGGCGCTGTACGTACAGCGCCTATATGAGACCTGGTTGAAAAATGCATTTTTAATGCATCAGGTCTGAGGCAACTTTGGAAGGCGCTGTACGAGCGCTGTACAAAGCGCTATTCGTACAGCGCCCCTCTCAGACCCGAGAGACCAGTTTCTTGGCGCTGTACAGGCGCTATACAGAAGCGCTCTACGTACAGCACCCAAGGCAAAAATAAGTGTCACTTTTCAAAACGACCACACTTTGGTTTGACACCCTATATATATGCCACTTTGACTTTAGGTCAATTAAGTGAGTTGATTTTCTGATTTCATACTTAGAATATTTTTCAAGCAAAGAAAAATACAAAAGAACTCACATTTAACCACTCAAATCAAATCCTTTTTGCATCAAATTTCATATTGCATCTTCTATGACTATATAGAAAGCATCCATGTATGGGTTTGCATCATCACAACTTGCTTGGTAAGATTTTGATTAAGTTCATCTTATTTTAGTATTTTTACTATCAAGCTATTCTCTTTTAATTTACTTGTATGTTTTGATCATATGATAAATACAAGAATAGAGAATTAATTGTGATGAATTGATTGAGTGTTGTATTGTGATAGATATTTAGGTTTTTATAATCTATGTTTATCTAAGCTATTTGACATGTCATCTAGCTCTTGATATCTAGGGTTGATTTAATTGAATATATCATCATCGTAGATAAGCATCTAAGGTTCCCTAGCCTTGTTTGTTATTTGAATATTCATACATATTCACATAGGTTGCATAATCTCTTCTTAGAGAATTAAGTCTTGAGGCTATAAGATTGCTTAGGCCTCAAGCAATTGGACTAGAGCCACTTTTAAAGGCCCGCGTGGTAGAAGTGGGGGGTTATTGACCGGAGTGTTAGACGAGGTCTACATAGGTTGTAAACTCCATTTCAATTACTGGATTCCGAGGTTCGAGTGTGGCGCACTAAACAGCCCGTGGTTTTTCCCAATGGTTGGGTTTCCACGTATACATCAAGTGTTATTTAAATTCCGCACTATATTCACTTGCTTGTATTTTTGACTAGTAGGGGCATTTTCGTAAAATTGACTTGCATGCGAAAATTGGGTAATAATAGCTAAAATCTATTCACACCCCCCCCCTCCCCTAGATTAATATATTAGTACACACCTAGTTTATTTGAGAACTTTCACTAGGCTTATTGCTTCGTTACACACTCAGATCTCTCATACAATTGCTCTCTTCTTTCTCTAAGTTTTCGAACCCCTTCCTTATGGGATAGGTGGTTCTATTTATACATGATAATTAGGGTTTCCCCTTGTTTTTAGTCGTATTGGTGGTAGGATTTCCTTTTGGACTTGTATTGGAACTCCCACGTTGCGACGGATTAGGATAAGTCCCTATCTTTTCCTTTTATGACTCTTCGTTGCCATGGGTCTCCCGAGAATTAAGGTTCTATTTCTGTGTTTCTGTCGAGCCGGTGTGTATTTAGTAAGTTGATGTGGCGAGTACTTCCATCTCTGGGTATCACCCCTCGGCGACCAGGTTCTACCTCTGGCGACCACACAGTTGACTTATTGACTTGAGACTTGTTGACATGCTGTCTGGTCCACGTTTTCCCCTTTGACTTGGTCAACAAGTGATGTGGCACCGTCTTCCTCAGCATTTGTTGCTTCCTTTGATGATGTGTCCGTCTGGCGAAATTACACATACAACAAATATTTTAGCCAACAATTAGAGCAAGGATATATTGAATAATCAATTAAATCCTATTTGTCTCTAAATACATATACAATTGAATTAATCCTAGATTTTATCAATCAAAAGATTAAAACACATTTCAAAGATTATTAATCATAAAATGATTCAATCAAGTCACAAATAATCCTAGATATCAATCTAATCATAATACAACTCTTAAACATGTGAAAAACCTAGAATCTAAAAGAGTTCAAAAATCATATTTTTCCCTTAGAACATTTTTCAGAGAAAAAATTCACAAGAATTCACCTTTAAACACTCAAAGTCATTCCTTTGTGCATCAAAGTTCATCTTGCATCATCTATGACCATATAGGATGCATCCATGCTTGGTCTTGTAACATCACATCTTGCTTGGTAAGGTTTTCACTAATTTCATCTAATCTTAGTGTCTTTCTTAACAAGTCATCTCTTTAATTACTTGTATGCTCTTAGAATATATTCTAGATATAAGATAGAGATTGTTTGTGGTGTTTTGATTGAGTGTTGTATTATGATAGCTGTACCTAGGATTGTTTAATCTAAGTTAGCTAAGTTTTATGCCGTGTCATATAGCATTTAATATCTAGGATTGATTTAATTGTCATCTTATAATCCTAGATAAGCATTTAGTGTTCCCTATCTCTATTTGCATTTTGAATATCATTTATATTCACATAGGCTATTTTATCTCTTCATTGAGAAGTAAGTCTTGTGGCTAAGGTTGCTTAGGCCACAAGCAAATTGGATTAGGTTCATTTTTAAAGGCCTGCGGGTAGTAGTGGTGGGTTATAGACCGTAAAAGGTTGAGGTCAACCTAGGTTTTAAACACCATTGCAATTATTGGATTCGAGGTTCGTGTTGTTAGGATTATGCTCAATAGCAAGAGTGTAATGTTGTAATTGACAATCTTTTTCATATTAATAAAGTGATTTCTGGTTTAACAAATCTTATAGCATTTATAGTTTAATATTATAATTGTCAAAGTAAATAATCATAAGGTCTAAAGACTATGAGAAAAGAAGAATTGTTCGTACATCTGGATATGTATGAGGTAGACACAATTCTTTAGTTAGTCTTGAATAATGTTCACAACTTAAGTTAAAGGTTGGGCACCTTTATCTTGTTAAAGTTGTAGAATTTTTTTGCTAGCATTTGAGTGGGATCAAATGAGATATGATGAGTCTAAAATCATCGGAGTGTCTTCGAGTAAAAGAATCTAGTGCACTAGGTGCATTGAACTGGATCACAATGAAAAACTTTATCTAGAACCATCAATAGATAATAGTCTTTTCATTATCAGGACAATCGGAGAGTCTATCTTAATCCTGAGATAAATGATGGACTTATAGTTGCAAGTGATATCATTTGAGTTATCAATGAGTACGATTATATAGCATAGTCTATCCTCGATAGTTTGGTATATTCATTTGTTAATCGATAGAGGACTTTATTTATAGATATGGACATCGTGGCTCCATTTATTAAATGAGAGTATAATATCATCATATGGATGTTTTGAGGTAATTGGATATTAAATCTCAACGTTGAGTTTTTCATAGTGACTATTGAAAATATAGCTTCTGGACAAGTCAAAATATCCAAGTTCAAAACGTGGTCATATGAGTAAATATGGTAACTTGGAGAGTTATAGGCGGTCTATGAACTCTTGGCGATTACTGATATTAATCACGAGGATACGCTATCTCCAACATGATTGTCTAGGGTATGAATGAGGAACATCTTCTTATTCTATCTTTATTTAAGAGTTCAATTTTAGCTCTTTAGTGGAATGAGTTAAAATTAATGGATCGGACCTAAGTGAATCATTTGTTGATTGTGATTAGGTTATGTCTATTGAAGCTTAAATTTAGATAGCCTGCCAAGATCCCCAATCCACACGGACTTGCATGGATCACTTGATATATTCTACCGAACCAATTTATGGGTCCATCTAGAATTGCATTTAATATATTCAGAATATAATTTGCACATTATTTGTTTAATGGGCTGATCAATTATATTAATATATTAATGAAAGGCATGTGGGCTTGTTTCTTTTAGTAAGAATGGGTCTGGTTCACATGTGGGCTTTTTATTTAAAGTCCAATGGATTAAATAAAATAAGGAAATAATATTTGGCCCATATTTTTAATGTGGGGCGGCAAGGCTATAATATTAGTCAAAAATATTATTTTATTTTATTGTTTGATTAAATGAGAATTAATTAATTTATTAATTAATTATTTAATTAAGAAACAAAATCTTTTTCTGATTAGGAAATATGTTTCCTAGAATTATACTATTGGAAGTAGTATACTAAAAGTAAAAGACTTGTTTGGTAAGAAAATAAATAATTAAGTTTATTTATTTAATCAAATAAGAAGTCTTTTTATTAAGTCAATAAACGAATAAAAATACTTATGAGTTGTATTAGGGTTAGGAATCAAAAGTTGATGTAAATTAGGGTACAACACAAATCCTTTTTTGTAGAGGAATTGCGGCAACCATAATAGAACAACAAGTAGATTTCGGCAACCCTAAAAGGAAAAGAGAAGAAAATTTGGCCACCCTATATAAGAAATAATATAGGGTTCGGCCACCCCTAAGTTTCGACTGGATCAATTTTCTTCTTCTTCTCAACTCATAGAAAAGTTTTTGATTATTCTACCAAGACAAAAAAAAAGAGAAGAGATTATTCTTTTAATAGTACACTAATTGCTTATTCATCAATAAGCTTGTGTGTACAACATCGAATTAGGTTCACGCGAGTTTCGATCATTAGATTGAGAACTCAAAAGTGACCAGAATAATCTTTGTGATCTTTTGATTGTTTTGTGACTAACAAAAAGAAAAAGAAAGTTTGTTTGTCCATTCTCAGGTACGCAATTCAAAGAAAAGGGAGACCACGCTCCTAGGTGATTCACGTTCGTGCTAGGATTGAAGATCTTGCGGATTACCATCGACGTAAGTCAATCGGATCACGCGACAAAAGGTATTCTACTTTTTGTTACTTTATATGTATGGTTAATTAATTTAAAAGGGTTAAGGTTCATCAAAGGAAAAATTTTAAAATATACTAAACCTCCTTTTAGCCTCGCTTCCGCTGCGTTGACTGGTATTTTTCCCTACAGTGTGGCGTACATAACAGCCCGTGGTTTTTTCTTGTTGAAGGTTTCCACGTAAAAATCAAATGTTATTTAAATTCCGCACTTTACACTTGATTTATTGTTTTGTCTAGATTGGGGTTATTTTAGTAAATTTGACTTGTAAGGATTCCCATCTATTGATTGGCTTATTTCATGGACAAACCACATATTGGGGCTTGATGTAAGGGTAGCTTAGGTATTTGATAATTGGTGTTTTACATAACCAAGGCCCTCTCAAAACCTCAAGAGAAGAAGCACCAAAGGTAAATTCTAGTGCTTACTTGCTTTGAAGAGATCTAGTTGCACACACACACAACTTATGCATAAATCTTATTCTTGTATGTTGTGTGTTTTATATGTGTGCATGCATGTTCTTGAACATCTCTTCTTGCATGTTTTATTTGATTGCATCTTGTTCATTGAAATGGCATGACATGTTTAGGCATTAGGATGCAAAGCCATGAATTCTATTCATGCATGTTTAAGTGATTGCATCTTGTTCAATGAAATGCCATGACATGTTTAGGTATTAGGATGCATTCACTTCCCACACTCACACTTCATGATTAGTCTTAACTGTGGTGTAATTCGTTTCCGTTTGTGTGATCGAAAACGTCCGCGCTTGCACGATGGTGTGCATGTCTTAGCGCGATGGTTAACCACTTGAAAAGGTCTCATTCTTCTCTTAGATAAGTGGTAGTTTTGGTTTGGTTGTTTGGAGTAAAGTGTCTAGTTTCAAAAGATTAGATTTCAATGTTTTAAATGTTTTTTAAAACTGACATTTGTATGGTCGTGTGACCATAAATTTTTATAAAAAGATTTAAATTGAGTTTTGTAAAATTCTGGACAAACTAGACACCCATACCTTTCCAATGGTATATTATTCGTAATATTTCATGACCGTTTGAATTGGTTTTAAAATCTCCAAATTTACAACCAAAACAGGGCAACTCTGTTGTTGTCCGTTTCTGACCTTTGGTCACTCAATTGACCATAACTTTCTCTACAGATATCAAAATGTCATTTTGTAAAAACGAGTAGAAATTAGACATCCATACCTTTCCAACGATATATCATACGAAAGGTTTCAATATCGTTTGGTCATGTTTTGAAGCACTAGAATCTTGAGCCGCTGCACTGACGCGAGTACCGCGAAAATGCCCATAATTTTTCCATTTCTTCCAAAATGACATAGTTTCACTTGGGCATTATAAATACATATATTTCTCATCATTTTGAGGGCAGAGCCACAAAATCAAACCCTAGAGAGAGAGGCTCCATATTCTTGAGAGAGAAAGAGAGACTTGAGAGAAAAAGCTTAAAGATTACATCTTTATCTCTCTAAACCCATTCCCACATGCACAAATCATCATCTAGGCATCATCTAGGTTCATCTAGCATGTGCTAATGCATGGATTTTCTTCAACACACATGGTATGATTTGTTGAACACTTTTATCTTACATAATTAGTGTTTCTACTTATCAATTTTATCTCATTTATTACTTGTATGTGTTGAGATTAATTTCTACATACATGATTGAGATTATGTGTTGATTGGGTTAATTTTTTATAGCTTAATTGATTAGGTCTTTATTGCCTAAAAGCTATGCCATAAACATTCTTGTGTGATTTATTTATAACTAGGTTGATAAATTGTTTTTTAATCAACTAGTTAATCTTTTGAATGTTTGTGGGTTTTTTCTTATAGCTTTGTATCTAGGATTAGTTATCCTTTACTTAGCTAAAGTTGTATGACATGACATATAGCTATTTTCATATCTATGATTGATTTTATTGTCATCATATAATCCTAGGTAAGCATCTAGAGTACCCTAGCTCTATATTGCATATTAGATATCATTGCATATTCACTTAGGGTGTTGATCTCTTCGGAGAAGTAAGTCTTGTATGATAGACCAGGATTAGGTCGTACACCGGGATTAGGTGGTCACATGAGCAAATTGGACTAGGTCCACTTTTATAGGCCTGCGGGTAGTGGTAGCGAGATATTGGCTGGGATTAGGCCGTCAAACCGGGATTAGGTTGTATACGCTTTCATTATCCCTCGATTAATGCATGGGTTTTCTTCAACACACATGGTATGATTTGTTGAACACTTTTATCTTACATAATTAGTGTTTCTACTTATCAATTTTATCTCATTTATTACTTGTATGTGTTGAGATTAATTTCTATATACATGATTGAGATTATGTGTTGATTGGGTTAATTTTTTATAGCTTAATTGATTAGGTCTTTATTGCCTAAAAGCTATGCCATAAACATTCTTGTGTGATTTATTTATAACTAGGTTGATAAATTGTTTTTTAATCAACTAGTTAATCTTTTGAATGTTTGTGGGTTTTTTCTTATAGCTTTGTATCTAGGATTAGTTATCCTTTACTTAGCTAAAGTTGTATGACATGACATATAGCTATTTTCATATCTATGATTGATTTTATTGTCATCATATAATCCTAGGTAAGCATCTAGAGTACCCTAGCTCTATATTGCATATTAGATATCATTGCATATTCACTTAGGGTGTTGATCTCTTCGGAGAAGTAAGTCTTGTATGATAGACCAGGATTAGGTCGTACACCGGGATTAGGTGGTCACATGAGCAAATTGGACTAGGTCCACTTTTATAGGCCTGCGGGTAGTGGTAGCGAGATATTGGCTGGGATTAGGCCGTCAAACCGGGATTAGGTTGTATACGCTATCACAATTAGTGGATTTGAGGTTTGAGTGTAGCACACTTACCAGCCCGTGGTTTTTCCCTGTTGAGGGTTTCCATGTAAAAATTAAGTGTCGTTTATATTTCCGTACCATATTACACTTGATTATTGTTTTGTGAATTGGGGTCATATTTGTAATAGTGACTAATCCGAAAATTTGGTAATAACGGATTAACAACCCTTTCACACCCTTCTAAGTCATATTTTAAAAGACACGCATGCGTAAACGGAATTCATTATTCCTTTCATAACTAATTGCGAAAATTGGTAATTATAGGATTAAAATCTATTCACAGCCCCCCTCTAAATAGTTTTATACACACTGCATAATATTAGTTTCATGCAACATGTGTAGTTCGCTAATCCCCTAACCCGCGCATTGCGCTACTCGTCCAGCATTGGACCAGCGTAGCAACCAACGCAATTTGGGCAGAGGTTTGCCGCTAGTCATGCGTTGGTCGTCATTCGTTGGTCGTCATGCGTAGCTCACACCAGCTCAACTTTGACAAAGGTTGTGCGTTGGTCGTGCGCTACTCGACCAGCACACATGACAGGAAGCTGGAATGTTTTTTCTAAAACGACCTTACTTTGTATAGGTCTTATATATGTCTTGATGGCCTTGGTTCGTTTTTTTAGAGCCAAAGAGTGTCTTAAAAGAAAAGTTATCAAGACTTGATTTTTACCATCCAAAAACACAAACTCCCATCATCCTTTCATGATTCATACATCATCTAGCATCTTCTAAGTATGATTTTTCATGGGTTTTCTTTATTGCTCACATGACTTGTAGTTAAAACATTATCTTCATTCTTTTCTCATGTTCTTGCTTTACAAGATGGCTCTTTTATGACTTGACTAGTTTCAAGATTATTTTTTGTGTTGTGTTTTGTGATTTGTTTGTGATAGCTATTGCATATAGGGTTTTATTTGCACATATAGCTTAGTTGTATGCATATCATATAACAACATGATATCTAGGAATGTTTGACATGTTCATCCATGGCTAGATAAACTTAAATGTTTAACCTTGCATTTATGCACTTTGAATATTGCTCATATTTACATTAGGTTGTTTATCTCTTCTCTTTGAGAGTTAAATCTTGTATTTACCTTGAGTAGTTTACAAGCAAGAGCCTAGAATCACTATTAAAGGCCCGCAGGTAGCAAAAACGGATTAGTAATCATATAGATGTGATGTGGTCAACCTAGATTGTAATCGTATTTGTAAATAGTGGATTTGATGGTTCGAATGACAATTATGCCCGTGAGTTTTTTACCCTTTTGAGGTTTTCTCACGTAAAACAAATCATTGTGTCATTTAGATTATTTCCGCACTTATTTTTCATAATGATTTATATTAGAGATTAGGGGTGATTGCAATTAATATTGACTAACTGAAATAGTTGGCGATTAATTTGGTTAAAACCTATTCAGCCCCCCCCCCCCCCCCCCCCCCCCCCCCCCCCAATATTTAGACACTTAGTATATATATTTTTAGACACGTAGTATATATATTTTCACTTACCTTAAATACACATTTTAGGTTTGAAACAGTGTTTCATCCGAAGAAGTACCGAGATTATAAAGAAATTTTGCCCGGATAAAAATGTAAGCTTCTCTTGATTTTATTTTTTTAGGGTTTGTTTTCTTATATTTGTTTTTCAAGGTCGGAATCTCAAATTCGAGTTTCATATATTGAAAGTGTATTTGAATAAGGTATGATTTTTTTTTAATTTTTTTTTAGAATTGTATATATCTATTTAAAGATGTTTTTTAACTTTAATTTGTTTTCAATTTTTTTAAGGAACTCATTATTATTATTTCATGATTTATAGTTGTTTATTCTTAGATTTCCACAGTATATGACAATATTAGTTTATGTGCTTACTAACTGTTTGATAAAATAATTCTTATGGAACAACCAATTGTTTGATGTAGCATTGACAGAAAACTTTTAAGCTTCTCTTTCTCTTGATTTCATTTTTTTAGGGTTTGTTTGCTGGTACTTGTTTTTTTAAGGTCAGAATCTCAAATTCGAGTTTCATATATTGAATGTGTCTTTGAATAAGGTATAGTTTTTTGTTCTTAAATTTTCACAATATATGTCAATTTAGTTTATATGCATACTAACTGTTTGATAAAATGATTCTTATAGAACAACCAATTTTTATATGCATACCAATTGTTTGATAAAAGAGTTCAAACACTCAATAAGATATTTGATATTTGGATGGATGAATAGATTGACATTATAGAGGACTTTATATGAAGATAAATAGATTAACAATTCCAATAAGTTTTATACTTAGATATCAAACTTATAGAATTTATTTATACTTGTACGAAGTTTTGTCAATATTGTTGCATTTTTCATCGGTTTTATTTTGGTGACTTTAATTTGTTCTCACTATTTTTTTTCTTCATGCCTTCATGTATATAGGTTTCTCTTGCAAAACCTAAAGATTCTTTAGCTACCTGACAACTGACAACTGACAACTGACAACTGACAGAGGATCATTGGCTTTTAATACTTCACAATCAAGACCTCGGAAGTATCAAGTTTTTGGTTATACAGTTGGAAGTTATTGTGTATGACCTAACACTTATGTTAACTTAGACTAACCGACTTACATGTGTTATTTAGTAGTAGGCTTTGAAAGATGTTGGATTACTTTTGTATCAATTCCGATATTATGTTAATTTTTGGATATTTTTTTAATGGAATGATTATTTATGAAACTCAATGTCATTCAATGAGTGGCATGTTTTATTTGGTTATATTTTTATATTTGTTTTTATACAATTTAAATTTATATTAAATTTTGACAATAAATTAAATTGTTACTAAGTATTTATATAGTGATTTAATATTCATATTGTTAATTGTCACTAAGTCTGCGTTGTAGTGACAATTATTATATAGTTAACTTAATTATCACTAAGTTTGTCTATAGTGACATAATTTTAAGATGATTATTTGTTGCTAGATTTGTGAATAGTAACACTTTTTAAACAATAAATTATCACTAAGAATATGCACAGTGACAAAGTCTTCAAACGGTTAATTGTCACTAAATACTAATTTAGTGACACAATTTTTATTTTCTCACTAATTAAGGTCAAGTGATAATGTGTCACTAAAAGTTATAATTTGTGACAAGTACCAAAAAACTATCACAAATATTTTTAGTGACAGGGTCAAAAGTGACGAATTGTTAGTGAAACTTTTTTTTGTCACAATATTGAATTTGTAACAATTTCTTCACTTATAGTGACAAATATTTTTTGTTACTGTAGGTCAATTTTCTTGTAGTGAAAGTTCAATTCAATTTATTGTAAAAAAAAAAAAAAAAAATTAGGTTATTTTGCATTGTCCACATTTCCAATGTATATGATTAAGGAAACCATTTTTATTTTTTTGGTTTCCTAGTTCATATGCTCAAGAAATAAAATAAAATAAAATAAAAAGTTATTGATTATTTTTTATGAAATAGGTTCTTGAATTATATGCACCGGTCTCTATGAGAAGTGATTTAAGTTTTTTTTTTTTTTTTTTTTTTTTTCCTTTATAAAAGCCATTTAAAATAAGAAATATGTAAAAACTTAAAAGAAAGATCTCTACACCATATCAAATTAGGATAAATTTGGAAATATATCTTCTTTGAGAGGATAGACTTGGAAGATAATATTTTAATTGTAATCCAGTGATTTGCAATTTAGGAGAGGTGTATTCAATTAGGATTCTTGAGGACGTTTAAAGACATTATAAATACTACAAAAAATGCAAAAGAAATCGGTTTTTTTATATGGAAGAAATCAATTTTTGAAAATTTTAAAACCGATGTCTTTTTGAGTGAATTATAAAAAAAGCACAAAAGACATCGGTTTTTAACCGATGTAGAACAAGAGAAAAGACATCAGTTTTACTTAAAACCGATTTAAAAACCCTGATGTAAAATTGATGTATTACAAAAATTAATCCCACCGTCGCCAGCCGGCCACCAACTAGCCACCAACCAGCCACCAACGCCGGCCCGCCTCAACCTCTGATATAATTGTCATTATGAGGAATTGAACATAGAACCTCAAAGTCAAAGTGGTAAGCCTTTACCGCCTGACTACAAGATTGGATGTGTTAACAATTGCACAATATTTATATATAACCTATATGAGTTGTTAGAAATAAAAATTTAAAAAAAAAAACTTATTTGACAAATTTAAATTTACTCAACTAATCAAAATTCTAATTTCTACTACAAACATATATATATTAAATAAATTTTATTAGTGGGTTTATTTTTCATTTCATTTTTTATTGTGTGGTTTTGTGTTCTGCTAGAGATATTTTTGTGCAAACTTTTTCCTTAAAACTATATCTTTTTGCAACGAAATAATTTTTTTTGTCCACGTTGGATTCTTCAATTTTTTGATACGAATCCAACGGTATATAGAACATAAAATTCTGGGCGGTATTTTGAAAGTTATGATCAATTATTCAGTCAAAGGTCAGAAGCGATTGGAGATATTTTTGTGCAAACGTTTTCCTTAAAACTGTATGTTTTGGCAATGAAATAAATTTTTTCGTCCATGGTGATTCTTCAATTTTTCGATATGAATCCAACGGTATATAGAACATAAAATTCCGGGTGGTATTTTGAAAGTTATGATCAATTATTCAGTCAAAGGTCAGAATTGAAGCGATTGGAGATATTTTTGTGCAAACTCTTTCCTTAAAACTGTATCTTTTGGCAACGAAATAAATTTTTTTGTCCACGTTGGGTTCTTCAATTTTTCGATACGAATCCAACGGTATAAAGAACGTAAAATTCTGGGCTGTATTTTAAAAGTTATGATCAATTATTCAGTCAAAGGTCAGAAGTGATTCGCGAATCCGCGAGTGAGCTGTTTTCATCGCTCATTTTCACACTTTTCCAAATCGATTTTTGGAATATTTTCTGATTTAAAAGTGTTTTTTTGCATGTCTACTTTCTTGTGTCAAAAGTTGAGCAAATAACGTTAAGTATTTTTAGAGATGCACACTTGAATGTGGACATAGGTCAGATTTGCATTGTAGAATTTTGCTTTTGAATCCACATCGGTTTTTATAAAAACCGATGTCTAAACGCTTGTTTTTAATATCGGTTTTTATAAAAACCATTGTCTTTTCAACGCAAAATTTAAGACATCGATTTTTATAAAAACCGATGTCTAAACGTTTTTTTTTTAATATCGGTTTTGTTAAAAACCGATGTCTTTTGAAACTGTAATTTTTAAGACATCGGTTTTTATAAAAACCGATGTCTAAAAGCTTTTTTAAAATCGGTTACCAAAAACTGATTTCTTTTAGTGATATCTAGTGATGTCTTTTAACATTTTTGTAGTAGTGTATATATTCAATTCGGATATTTAAAGACTTTAAAAGAGTCTATATTAATCCAGTGGTATTCAATTCAGATTTCTATAGACTTTTAAGGAATCCTTCCAAATCCGGGTGTATTGAATTGAGACTTTAAAATTGTCTACAAGAATCAAGGTGTATTCAATTAGGACTAGATTTTAAAGGATTTTCTTAGGCCATGGATTTTGGTGGATTTGGAGGACTTGATGGTGAGAGATATAAATATCAAATGCTATAAAATGTTCGGCCTTCTCCCAAAATATTTTGATGGACTTTGCTCTCTCTCTCTCTCTCTCTCTCTCTCTCTCTCACAACAGAAACGTGTTGCTTCTTCTCACTTCCTCTCTACTCAAATAATCCTGATTGATGATCTTCCCTTGCTGATTTTTCGACTGCAATAACAACACCACTAGTGTGGTCATCATCAACATCATCTCCTTGATGCATAAACAAATTGTTAAAATCCCTAAGAAAATAACACAGTATATAGTCAAAAGTGTATACCCAGAAGACGCCAGCCCCTGTAGATAGTGTCGAGAATCGATTCACATCCAAATGTCAATGTCCTCACAATCTCTTCAAATTCGTATGTTTTTATTTATTTATTTATTTATTTATAAGTAATTGAAATTCGTATGTTCGGACTTGGGAGAAGAAGAGAAGGAAAAATGACCACTAACTAGTAAATTAATTTTATATTCAATATTAATGGGTTTGTTGAATTGCATTAATGAGTTTTATCAACAACAAAAAAAAAAAGTAATAATTTAGGCTTCTTAACATATAAATATATATAAGGTTATATACAAACCTATTTGTCTTTTTAACACATAACATCTCTTGGATTTTGATTCAAAGGTTGATAAATAGGTTTGTATATAACCTTATGTAAGGGCCTAAGGGGTAACTTTCTTGAAAAAAGAAAATAATAAAGACTAATGCAGTTGCTTGAACAAGCTCCCAAATTTGGTTATGGTGGAGAAAGATCGATCATAGATTTTGGTAGGGGTGTGCAGGATTCAACCCAATCCAATACGATCCATTGGATTGGATCTAGGGAGGTGATTAGATCGGATTGGATCCTTAATTCTTAAATTCATTAGATCAGATAGGATCGAAACTTGGATTTCCGTTTGGAAATCTATCAAATCCGCCAATCCACCTAAAATATTATGCCTTATTTCTAATGATTAAGGCTATAACGCATGCATGCTACCACCTGACCTTATTACATATACTAATTACATTGAACGAGCATATTGATGACATGATACATGATAAGCTCGTCCTATATATTCAAACATTTTTGAAAAGAATGCCTAATAATCAATCAACATTTATTTGCTTAAAAATGATGGTTTTTAATTAAATTCATAAATGGATGCATAGACGTATGTTATTAAAAAAATAAAAAAAATTAAAAAAAATAAAAAAAACTATAAGGAAGCCATAAGCAAAGTCCAAATGGAGAATTGGAAAGAGGAATAGTTGATTAAGGAGGTGAAAAGTAATAGAAAAGAAAATGAAGAAAGCAGAGATTGTTGTTAGTACTACAAATTGTATTAATGGATCATATTGGTTGAGTGTATATATTGTGTTATTGGGCCATATAATGGTATAATTTGTTAGAGAATTTTCAAATTGAATTTGAATGGAAAGGATGCAACTTTCCAAAGTGGTGTTAATTGTATATTTTGTATGAAAAGATACAACCTTACAAAGAGATGTAACTTTCACACAGAGATGTTTATGTGTTAGATTAAATTCAAAAGACACTATTTTAATAATAGTTGTAATGGTTTGTGAAAAGTTGTAATGATTGGTGAAAGGGTGCATAACACTCTATAAATTGGACCATGTACACCACTTACAAAAACATCATAAACATATCCAGTTTACTTGAAAATTTCTTTGTATCCTCCTTATATTCTTCTCATCTAATTTCTTTAATTTTATTCATTATTTTTCTTGCATAAAATTACCAATATTCTGTTAAACTGCAGAAACAAAATATTGTCTCTTGGCGGGTTTGTTATCAACAGTGTTCGTGGTTTAAATCGTTAATGCACAACGATATTAAACAATTGAGGCTTCATTGTGTCTTGGAGGCACATTTGCATAACCCGGTGCATCACTCAGTTGGTTGGGGGCAAATAGTGTTTTAAGGAAAGTGACTTCTGTAACGTGCCTTGAAGCCCACATTTGATATTACTGCAGTGATTTTTGTTTTCTACAAACAACAATAGTGACAGCGAACTTCAACAGATAAAGGTACACATTTCATATTTGAAACATATTTTTCTAACAATCTTAAGACACTATTTTTTGCTACTACAATGGCACCTACAAATTCTCTGCGAGAGTTCGCTATGGACTTTGTGAAATTGAACCGTTTTGATGGTGGCAATTTTATTCGTTAGCAAAAGAAGTTGCATTTTCTCCTGTCAACATTGCATGTGGTGTATGTATTGACAACACCAAAGCCGGTCGAACATGATGATGAAACCATGGCACAGATCCGTCAGCGTCGCAAGTGGGAGCAAGATGATTATATCTGCAAGGGTCACATTTGCAATGCAATGTCCAATGCTCTTTTTGATCAATATCACAATGTGGCTACTGCAAAAGAAATTTTGGGATTCTCTCAAGGCAAAGTATATGGTAGAAAATGCTACAAGTAAGAAATTCTTAGCCTCCAAATTTTTTGATTATAAAATGGTAGATAGCAGACGTGTGGTTGAACAATTTCATGAAATTAGACACATTTTAAATCAGTTTAGCAAACACAAAATGAATATGGATGAATCTGTTATTGTTTCTGCCATTATTGATAAACTCCCTCCCTCTTGGAAAAACTACAAAAGGAGTTTTAAACACAAAAAAGAGGATGTTACTCTGGAAGAGTTGGGCCAACACCTCCGCATAGAGGAGGAATATAGAATTAATTCTGTTGATGAGTAGGTCAATTCATCCTCTAAGGTTCATATGGTGGAGGAAGGGGAAGAGGCTAAGCAGGTCCCTCAATACTCCAAGGACAAGAAGCAAAAATTTGATTCAAAGAATAATCAAAGTTCTAAAAAGAAGGGTTCATGCCACCACTGTGGCAAGCCTGGCCATTTCAAGAGAGAATGTCGTCTTCTCAAGAAGAAAAAGGAGGAAAATACCTCAAATTTTATGGCCATGATATCTAAGATCAATGCTCTCGAGGATGATACTGCATGGTGGATAGATTCAGGCGCTACAAGACATGTTTGCAAGGATCGAAGCCTTTTTACTACTTATGAAAAAGTAGATGATGGAAATATACTCTACATGGGTAATTCCTCCACTGCTACTATTAAAGGAAAAGGCAATGTGCGGATAGAGTTTACTTCTGGGAAGATCTTGACTCTTACTAATGTATGTCATGTTCCTGAAGTTAGAAAGAATCTTGTGTCTGGAAGCCTTTTGAACAAACATAGCTTCAAACTTATATTTGAGTCAAATAATTTTGTATTGACCAAAGGAGGGGTATTTGTAGGGAAAGGATACTTGTATGAAGGCATGTTCATGCTAAATGTTATTAATAAAATAAGTTCTTCTCCTTATGTGATTAACTCATGTACTCTGTCTCTATGGCATAATCGTTTAGGCCTAGTAAAAGTGACATGAAAATTGTTCAAAGTGAACAAATGCGTCACTAAAATCACTTGACTAATTGGTAAATTGATCTCAAAAGACAAAACTGTAAATGAAAATTAATTTATTAATTTTCATATTATTTAGCACTACATGCTTATTTTATTTGCTTATATATTTTGCACTAGTTTTATCCACATGATTAGTATAGTGCAAATTGATTCTATGAAATCAAAATAAGCATGTCATTCTAAGATTAGAATCTATGAAGCAAAATTGAAATAGAATGCATATTGCATATGTATGATATGCGAAACACTGTATTTGTTAGTAACCGAAACAATAAATTTATTGAGATTAATATTTTAAGGAATCTAAAGATATTATTTTTGTGAAACTAGATTCATTGAAATGCATAAATTATATTTATGATACATACAATTGTGTGGAAACAGTAAATGAAATGCCAACTTAAGATCCTCCTGATATATGGAGAGGTAAATGGGTAAGGAAAAGAAAAATCCTTCAGCCCTCGAATTATTGTGTATCTAGTAAAATAAACTAGAAATAACATATGTGAGACAAATTATAGTCTCAAGTTGGATTCCCTCAACCGTGAGGAAGCAATGAAGTTATTATTAATTTTGATGATTATGAATTCATGAATATGACAAATGTATAAATATATATCACGAATTCTGTGTGAATATATAATTATGTCTTTAATTTGAATGACATGTTATATTAAAATCAGTGAGAAGTAAGGACACACTAAATTATTATTGTCGTATGAAAGACATGGTCATGTGGCTTGTGTATGTCATTTTCACTACAAGAAAATTGGGCTTTATTGACAGTTATTTGTTGACAGTTTTTAACTGTCAACAATCCTTGACAGTTATTAACTTTGTTGACAGTTTTTAACTGTCAACAAATAACAAACATTTTTATATATATTATTAATATATTAAATAATATATATTATATATAATAATATATTATATAATATATATTATATATAATAATATAATATATATATATATTATATATAATACATATAATAATTTATATATTATAAATACATAATATATATTATTTAATATATTAATATATATAATCTATATATATATATAATACATATAATACATATAATAATATATATATATATATAATACATATATTATATTATATAATATATACAATAATATAATAGTATAATATATATAATATATATAATAATACAATAATACATATATACTAATATATTAATATTATATATATTATATAATATATATTAAATATAATATATATATATAATAGTATAATATATATAATATATATTAATATAATATAATACATATATACTAATATATTAATATTATATATATAATAATATATATTATATTATATTATATTATATATATATGTAATAATATATAATATATATAATAGTATAATATATATAATTTATATTAACTTTGTTGACAGTTTTTAACTGTCAACAATCCTTGACAGTTAAAAACTATCAACAAATAACAAACATTATATATATATATTATATATAATACATATAATAATATATATAATATAATATAATATATATTATATTATATTATATTATATTATAATAATAATAATAATATATTGATATAATATAATATAATACATATATACTAATATGTTAATATTATATATATATTATATATAATATATATGTAATAATATATAATTTATATAATAGTATAATATATATAATAGTATAATATATATATATATATATTATATATATATATATGTTTATATATCGTTTTATATAATATATAATAATATATTATTTTTGGAAAGGAGGGTATTTTTGGAATGGAGTTGGGGCATATGAGGGTATTTATGGAATAGATTTCTTTCCATTCCATTCCATCCAACCAAACATGGTCCATAGGAGACTTGTGACATCAATTGTAATAAGCATGATTTGGAATACAACTCTCATTACATGGGAGATATTTCTCAACATGCATATTATAATTTAATGAACAAATGTAAGACTCAGATTACTAATTTATATGGATAATTGCATTGTTAACGTGTCTCTTAGTATGAAACAATAGAGTGCAAAATAAATAAACAATTTCTTTAAAATAATGTTTTTGAATTTTTTGAAAGTAAATGATTTAAAAGTAAATTTATTAAATTTAAAATTTTACTTATCCAATATCGGTTTGTCCAAAAACCGATATCTTACTGTAAAATAAATCCATATCGGGATTTTGTTTGGTATTGAAAATAGGAAGTAAAAGTTTAAAAAAATTATTAAAGATAAAAAAAATTATATATTATGAATGTTTTATAATATAATATATATTATATTATATATTATATAAATATTATAAATATTATTAGATGTGATTTGCTATATATATTATTTAATATTATAATAATAATAATAATAATAATATATTATAAAACATTCATAATATATAATTTTTTCATTATCTTTAATAATTTTTTTAAACTTTTACTTCATATTTTCAACACCAAACAAAATCCTGATATGGATTTATTTTATAGTAAGATATTGGTTTTTGGGCAAACCGATATTGGATAAGTAAAATTTTAAATTTAATAAATTTACTTTTAAATCATTTATTTTTAAAAAATTCAAAAAAATAATTTTTAAAAAAATTGTTTATTTATTTTTGCACCCTCTTGTTTCATACTAAGAGACACGTTAATAATCCAATTACCCATATACATTAGTAATCTAAGTCTTACATTTGTTCATTAAGTTGCAAGATGCATGTTGAGAAATATCTCCCATGTAGTAAGAGTTGTATTTCAAATCATGCTTATTACAACTGATGTCACGAGTCTCCTATATGCCATGTTTGGTTGAATGGAAAGGAAAGAAAGTCATTCCATTCGTTTGGTTTGTTAAAATGCAATGGAATGGGGATTCCACTATTTTGGTGGAATGGGTATTCCATCAAAAAACCAATGAAAAGTCATTCTGTTCCAAACTAAAATTTATATTCCATAAATACCCTCATATGCCCCAACTCCATTACAAAAGTACCCTCAGCTCCTTTCCAAAAATAATATATTATTATAATATATTATCATATATATAATATACTTTTATATTTTATTATTATTATCCATAATATATCATGCTATTATACATTCATACTTAGGGGTATTTTGGTCAAAATACAGTTAACTTCATTCTACTCTGTTGTTAACAAAACAAAATAATACTGATTTAGAGACTAATTCTAAAGTTCCAACCAAACAAAAAACTTAGTTTTCATTTCCTTTACATTCTCATTCTCATTCCCATTACCATTCTGATTACCATTTCACCATGTAACCAAACGTGACCACAGAGTATTGACCAATAACTCGACTATATATGTTTTTAAAAATATAATTTTATTAAAAGTTTTAATAAATATTTTTAAATATAGGTCTCTCGTGGAAATTAAAATTTTGATTAGTTGAATAAATTTAAATTTATCTAATAAAGTTTTTTTTTTTTAATTTCTAACTCATATGGTTTATATATAAATATTGTTCAATTGTAAACATATAAGGGTTTTAGTCAAGTGGTAAAGACTTGAACTTGAGACCTTTCAACTCCCACTACTAACATTTAATTGTTATTATTATCACAGGTGGCTGGACGGCGGCAGGCGTCCGGCGGCGGGGTCTAGCAGCGACAGGTGGTGGTGGTGGTCTGGCGGCGGAGGCAGCAGCGGCAGTCGGTGGGGCCGCGGGTAGCGTCAGGCGGTGGTGTTCCGGCAGCGAAGGGGGCCGACGATGGTGGTCCGACGACGGTAGTTGGTGGTCCGACGGTGGAGGTCCGGCCATGGTGGTGGCCGGTAGCGGCTGTGTGTCCGGAATCGGAGGTCCGGGCGTCGATGGTGGTCCGGCGACTGTTCCAGCAGTGGTGGTGATTCGGCCGCCAGCGACTTGCCGGCGATGGTGGTCTCCGGCGGTGGGGTTGTAGTGTAGAAAAATAAAAAATGTTATTATAATTAAATAATGAAAATTTAAAAATAAAAAAAATACATATATCTTAACAGTTAAAAACTGTCAAGAAAAAATAATAATAATAAAATAAAACTGTCATTATAATTCTTGACAGAGGCTTTATTGACAGTTCAAAAAACTGTCAAGAATACCATTCATGACAGTTTTTAACTGTCAATAAACCCTCTATTTTCTTGTAGTGTTTGGGTATTGAAATTATCATAATGATAATGACCTAGTGTTTACCCAATCATTCTATGTTAAGGAAAAGAATGAAGTACGTTCATTTAAATTGCAAGCTATAAATTACATAGGTTGTTGTATAATAACAAGGGGAGTGGTATCTCAAATTGAGTATACTCATTATATCTTATATTTATCATGATATATACTAGGCATGACAATATTTTGCCATATAAAGGCAGAATGTTTATCTACACTAAGAGTAGTGTGTAGGATTTTAAGTATAAAAACAATACTGTGAATTATGGTATACATTATTGACTATCTTTTAGTATTTGAAAGGTTGATTGCCATTTAGATCACCAATAGAGATGATCATGTAAATGCAATAGGTGAATTTTCACATTTGGTGGATGAGCTATTTTGAATTCAAAGAAGCATGCATGCATAGCAGATCCACCATGATTGTTGAAGAATATATATATATATATATAATATTGTTAACATGGAAAGACAATGGTTAAGGAATTTAATAATGGAAATTCCATTGTGGCCAAAAACCAATGCCTCCAATATCTATCCACTGTGACAGTGAGACAACTTTGTCTAAAGCATATAGACAGATGTACAATGGCAAGTCTAGGCATATTGATCTAAAACATAATTATGTGAGACAGTTGCTCACAGATAGTGTAATCACCATTGATTTTGTCAGATCAAGTCAAAATCTGTCAGACCCTCTTACAAAAGGACTCACAAGGGATTTGGTATCTAAAACTTCAAGGGGGATGGGACTGAAACCAGCATTTAAATATCACCAATGATGGAAACTCAACCCAACACTTGAAACATCAAGATCTTGGGTTCAATGAGCAAAGTACATCATATGATGTGATTGCAAGCACTATAAAATTTATATATGCGTCCCAGAGGTAAAAGTGTTTGGTACCTGTATGTACTAGGAAGGATAAGCTTTTTAAGCTTTTAATAAACTTATAATAGATTTATGTTGAGATGTTTTTACAAGGACATTTCTAATAACATCTACCTATATGAGCGTTGGGGATGGTGCCGTCCTCTATGTAATTTGGCTGATTACTAAAGCGTTCATGAAAATCCAAGATATAGACGCAAGGCCTTTACACGTGTCAGCAATTTTTGAACACTTGAGATATTGAAAGATTATGTGTGAGACATATCCGGTTAGTCAGATAAGGTCGCTGGTTCAAAGCTTGCCTACCATGCCACTTTGACTAACTTTGACATGTTTCGCTAAGTGAAAGGTTCAATCAAATGACACCTTCATCTATGCATAAAATTTCCAAGCCCGTGCAAGACAATTTCAAATTTATTTAGAAAATGGTGGAGGATTGTTAGAGAATTTTCAAATTAAATTTGAATGGAAATGATGCAACTTTCCAAAGTGGTGTTAATTGTATTTTTTGTATGAAAAGATACAACCTTACAAAGAAATGTAACTTTCACATAGAGATGTTTGTGTGTTAGATTAAATTCAACAGACACTATTTTAATAATAGTTGTAATGGTCTGTGAAAAGTTGTAATGATTGGTGAAAGGGTGCATAACACTCTATAAATTGGACCATGTACACCACTTGCAAAAACATCATAAACATATCCAGTTTACTTGAAAATTGCTCTATATCCTCCTTATATTCTTCTCATCTAATTTCTTTAATTTTATTCATTATTTTTCTTGCATAAAATTACCAATATTCTGTTAAACTGCAGTAACAGAATATTGTCTTTTGGCGGGTTTGTTATCAACAGTGTTCGTGGTTTAAATCGTTAGTGCACAACGATATTAAACAATTGAGGTTTCATTGTGTCTTGGAGGCACATTTGCATAACCCGGTGCATCACTCAGTTGGTTGGGGGCAAATAGTGTTTTAAGGAAAGCGACTTCTGTAACATGCCTTGAAACCCACATTTGATATTACTGCAGTGATTTTTGTTTTCTACAGACAACAATTTGGTTCAAACAATTTCACAGTGACAACAAACTTCAACAGATAAATGTACACATTTCATATTTGAAACATATTTTTCTAACATAATTCTCCATTTATAATAGATCGAAGTCAAAGATAACAAATCCATGAAAGTTCATGGATGTCTAAACAAATCTATAAAAGTCTGAGATAGATGTCTAAACAAATCAATGAAAATTCATGTGAATTTATAAAAGTTTGTAGAAATCCATGAAAATCTGTCACTTAAAAAATATCTTTAAATGTCCTCAAGAATCATAATTGAATACACCCTCCTTAGTTAAAAGCAATGTTTTAGTAAGCGCTAGGCGCTAGTCGGGCGGAGACCCAGTGCCTAGAGCCTAGGCCGATTAATCGAGGATTAATCGGAAAACACAATTACAAAGAAATTCCAATTAGAAATCCCAAGAAAATTCTTTCTAAATCCATAAATGCCAAATTACCAATCAAAATCCCCAAACACCCATCCAAATGCAATCTCAAACCAATCCAAATCCAAACATAAAGTTCAAGGGCATTGGAGTAATATTGGTCAATTAGGATTTAGGGGTATAAGTGTAATTATTGAAGGAAGATTGAAGCTATTGTGATTTTATAAGAGATCAGGGAGCGTTTCGTAATTTGCCACCAAAATCAGAGCTCACGCCAAGAGCCTAAATACAAGCCCAAACGTTGACCCAACCTAACTCAAGTGAAGCCTACATGCACCCCAGCCCGCTACTAAACGCACCCCACCTTCCTCAACTTCATCTTCAACCTCCCGCCTGCCTCCATTGCCAACCAAACCTAGCTAGTCCAGTCACCGAAAAAGGCGATCCTGTGCCTTATTCTAGCTGATTTCCGGTGCAAAAGAACAGCGGAGTCAATAGCTTGGACCCGCCTAGCCCGATTACTCAGCCATGTGTCCGATTACGCGGCCGCCGCGAAATTAGTCCGATTTTCCCCTTTTCTCCACAGTTGCCGGCCACCTAACTGTATTACTCCGAGTAATCGGCCGACTAGGCCGATTACTAGAACACTGGTTAAAAGTCAAGAATTCTTACTTTTTTTTTTCTTTTTTTTTTTTGATATTTTAAAGTTGTTTGACCACTTAAAAAAACAAACAAAACAACTTAATGAGTTCAATTTAGACCCATTAAGTTTTAAGTGGAAAAAACAAATAATCCTTTAATCTCAATTACATTTCGGGTCATGATTGTAGTTGATTGAGATAGGTCTCAGCAAATTCCTAACCCGACAAGTGTTAGATTAAAAATAAATAAATAAATAACTTAAGTTTTGTTTCGACTCTATTCTATAATTAATCTCGAATACAATTGCATAATTTTTTTATTATAAATTTTTTGTAATATAACCCATACATTTGGAAACAAAAAATCAGACTTAAATTAAAGAGCTTCTTTTGACAATCCAATTTTTTCCTTTTTGCACTTCTTTTCTAAAGACACTCCATTCTCAAAATTTAAATTTAAAAAAATTCTAAAGACACTCCCCTTTATTCCAAGATTATCCTTTTTATCTTTTAGCACTCCTATTATAAAGACAATCCATTTTAAAAATAAAATTTCTAAAGACACTCCATTTTATTTTAATAAAAGTTAGAATGAACAATCGTAGCCTTTGGATTCATCCGAGAAGTATTCTTTTTTGAATTAAATTATTTATAAAAAAAATTATCTTTTCTAAACCATTATATTAAATATTACATATTTTCTCTCTCCTAAATTTTTAATTACCATATTAAACTCTCTCCTCCAATACAAATCTCTAATTTCCTATCTCCATTCTTTCTCAAATAAGACTAAACATTAAGGAAAAAAAAATTAAAAATAAGCTTGATTTTTAGGAACCGTATATATGTATATATATTTTAAAAAGAACTTACCCTTTTTTTAAAAAAAAAAAATCGAAATATGAAAATGTTTTTTATTACTTTTGTAGGTATGTGATTGACTAGAGAACTTTAATTTTTTATTAGTCTTAGAAATTTTGAGTTTAATCTCTAGTTGCAACAAATTAAATTTTTATATCTCTATTTTTTTTAAACAAGGTATTTGTATTGACTTTTTAATACCAAAATATTCATAAGATTTTTTTTCTTTAACTATTAATTAGAGATTGATTGAGAAACAATATATGGAGATAGGATTTTTGTTTTTAAATGGAGAGAGAGAGAGAGAGAGAGAGAGAGAGAGAGAGAGAGAGAGAGAGAGAGGAAAGTTTAATATGGTAATAATAGATTTAGTATTTAATCTAATGATTTAGGAGAGAGAATTTCTTTTTTTTATTAATTTAATTAGTTTGGAGTGTCTTTAGAATTTTTTTGTCTTATTTAGTAATTTTAATTCAGGTTAAAATTGTCATTAATAAAAAAATTTAAATCAGAGTGTAAATAGATAATTTGTGGATTGTAAGGAGAAGCTCTCCTTAAATTATATGTAATACGACTTAGAACCTCCTTAATTAGTTAGGGATGCGATTAATCAATAAGTATAGGATGGAATCGTGGAAAATATACATCAATTATCCAAATTATAAGAACCTAATAATCTCATGCAGCAAACAAGTTTAGGAGAGGCGGCTATGAAATCACTCGATTAAATTAATTAAAGCATAACAGTATTTATTATAAATATAATAAATATATTATTTAATTTGTACATGACATCTTTGTATACTATAAAAAAAAATATTAAAACAAAAACAAACAGATAAAAACCATAAACCCTAACTATACTGACAAAAGCACGTACGTACAAGCTTAATTTCTAAGTTCTAACATACAATCAATAATTAACATGACTTGTCCCTCAAATCCAAATACCACAAATTAATATATATATATATATAGAAATCACAATCAACAAATGGGTATGTATTTAATTTGTTTATCCTACTATACGAGTGGATATATATATATACTTCAGAGGAAAACCAAGCTGTTATCCATCTGATCAAATCTGATGCCCTCCATGTTTGAAGCCACCCCATTTTCCAAGTTGGTCTCCTCCAAGTTCATGTCCCACAAGAAGCCGTAGTCGTCGTCACATTTGGAGGTGATTTCAGTGATTTGGTTGGTATTTTTTTCTTGGGAAAATTGGAGGAGGTCTAGGACAGAACTAGTTTGATTGCTGTGGTTTTGATAGGGAGGAGTTGATGAGGAGATTTGGTGGGGATGGTACCCAAAAGGCATGGTGCAGGATCTGTCTGTTAATGGAGGAGATACGGCGCCGCTGGAATTGATGCAAGAGGAAGCATTATTAGCGGCTGTGGTGTCGAACAGGAATGGTGGGCTGAGTTGTGTGCTGTTGTCCTCGCTTTTGCTCTTGTGGAAAACTCTACACAGCACCCAATCCTCCTGTTTTGTTCAGATAATGTAACGTATATTATTATAGTTACCAATAAAAATAAAACATGCATAAAGGAGCTTCATCATCAAAATAAGGTTAGGTAGGTGGCATACACATAAGTACAGAACACACTTTCTTTGTATGAATATTCTCTCTCAATCAACAAGAATCACTGCTCAATAAAGTGGTTACACGTGTAACAGCCTTATTGGACAACTCGCATGCTCACTTTTCTCTCTATTCTAATTATATAATTATTAATTGGGTTAGGCTAAACAAAATTAAATTCATGATTTAAAATTTTAACTTCAAAATATCAACTACACATGAGCTCTTAATCCAATAATTGTAAATGCATTCAAATCTCAACAATTAGATTATTTGAAAAGTTAAAATCAATTTATTTTATAACTTTGACATAAAATAGTGTTTGATAAAACTTTCAAAAATGATTATTTGATAATATGGCAAGTTTTAACAGTGATTTTGAGAAGTATGTAAAATATTACTTTTTGAAAGTGATTATAGAATAATTTATTTCAACATTTAATGAATCTTTTAAAATATCATTATTACCCTTATGAAATCAAATTAAAATCATTTATATACCTTATTTCATCTCAAAATTAAATATTCTACTTAAATATTGATTTGATTTATAAAAGCTTTTAAAAATAATTTTATTGTTCTTACGGAATTTTTTTTCTAATTTAAATATTCTACTTAAATATTGATTTAATATATATAATTAATAAATAAAAAATGAAGTTGGGTACTAAAATCAAGTATATTTTAGTCATTGTAACTGATTTCAGCACTTTTGCAATAAAATTATCAAACATATGTATATTGCTTTTGAGCCATACAGTAGTTTTAAAAATACAATTAACCAAACATCTGCCGATTAACTTCACAGTTGATTATTCTTTCAGTACAACTAACAGTGATTATTATAAAAGTTACAACAATACCAAACTGACCTTAGCTTGAAAATTATAATTTTTAATATTGATGGAATGAAATCTATGGTTTTTTATTTTAATTTAGTATGAAAAATGTCACTATAAATGAGAGTGATACACTTACTCAAGGCTATGTATTGTCGACCTCTCTCTGTCTCATTCTATTACATTCTAGATTATAATGATAAAAATAGTTGAAATTAAGAGGGGGTATGAAAACTTACCTTAGGAGGCATATGTGGGCTCTCCAAGCGGAATTCATGCATGATCCATCCGGTTTTGATTCCATTAGGAGCTCGGTTCCTGTAAAACACCAACGTCTTTCTCATCCCTACAAGCTCACGTGTCGTGGGATCAACCACCATTCGATCTTTCCCTGTAGCTTTCCAGTATCCACATGTTGTCGCACGATTTGTTCTGAACCCAGTTGCGTACTTTCGGTCCCGGAAGCTGAAGAAGTACCACTCAGTTGCATTCAGCTTAGCCACCTCTGCAAATCATACACATATAAATTAATTAATTAACAACAAATTTCACTCAAGAAAAGAAAGTGATCTTCCAAGAATTTATTCACGTTGGTAATAAGTCCATATCACTTAATAAGTCCAAAATATGTCATGGAAATATCGATCTGTCCAAGTATAGAGTTATCTTTGGTGGAATATTTAGTGAAAATGACACTGCTTTCAATTAATTACGTTTGCTTGAAAGGTGGTGTCCCAGTGAAGCCATATACAGAATATATATCATAACTCTGTAAAAAGCACTCTTGTTCAAAAGTTACTTGTGCATAGTCTGGAGCTGATAAAGATTTTACTGGTGACTGGGGTAAAAGCTACACCTTGTAATAAGTGCTTTTGTAACAAGCAAGCAGCTAGGTCTGGCCCAACTTAATGCTTGCACCGCAAGACAAAAGGTTGAGCTCATCACATAGAATATTTCTCTCTTTTCCACCAAATTATCAGGTAAGGTCCACAAAGTCAAAGAAAAAAGAAAGAAGAAAGAAGAAAGAAGAAAGAAGAAACTATGGATTATGATTGGAAGTCTCGTAAAAACATATCCTAAGACCTTAAAGCCAAACTTTAATAAAGCAATTACATAACCGCGGCTTGCTTTTATTGTCTAAACTTTTTCCTAATAATTGTGCATTAATCCACATTTATTTATTTTCTCCTTGATAGTGATGTCTCATGATGATCACAGCAAGAGGGACCATATATATAGGTAAAATGAAAGATGATCATGATCATATGATGATCTAGAAATCTAACGGCCCTGAATGGAGGCACATGGCAACTACGCGTGAAAATTCAAAGTTAGCTGGAGATAGCAGGATATAGCTTATGTATGTATTTGAAGAGATATATATATATATATATATATATATATGAGAGGGGACCAGCTGGCGGCTGATATATTCATGAACTCAACAATACTAATTATAGAGTTACGAGTATGCTTGTAGGTGTGTTTTAGGTATCTATGTGTGAAAGGGAGAGAATATGTTGAAACAAATGGAAGAAACGTACGTAAGAATGCCAAATCCACAGTTGTCTTTTTTTATGTTTACATTATGTAAGGTAAATGAATGATGACTAAACAAAAGTTAAGTCTATTCTATAGGATAACTATATCAATACAAAACCTAGGTTGATATATGTCATAATATAGTATTCTAGGGGCCATTTAATTTATAAATATTCTTCATTCAAATTGCCTTATTTTTTTTTAGCTGTTTTTTAATTTGCTCATAAGAATTACAAACAATCATATATCTTATCCTAATCAAAAATCATTTCCGTCATTTAATGATTACCATTGAATCACAACCTAGATTACTAGGTAGGAGTTCATAATCATGCATATTTGAATTAAAAGATCAAAAGAATAAACCAACATATTCGAACTTCAATTTTAGTTCAAGTATTGCAAACCTCAAACACTATTGCATGTGGGGTTGGGTTAGTAATAATAATTTGCAAGGAAATTTAATCTCTCTCTCTCTCCATATAAAGAATTATACGAAATTGGGCTTTTACGGAATCCTACAATCTTTGACAAACATAAAAGTATGATCTTTTACTATATAGGTACCCACGAGAGGATTTGAACCCCAGACCATGTCTTTTGCTTCAAATGCTCCAAAATTTAAAAGGACAAGCAGAGATTACCGAAGTAGAAGAGATCATGGGAAAACTAGATAATCTAAGCATTTTTATAATGTTATCGATGTGGTAAGTTGCATTAATTACATTCAAACAAATTAATAAATTAGCTATAAATATAGACTTAAAAGAAGTACTCTCTCTCTCTCTCTCTCTCTCTCTCTCTCTCTCTCTCTAAAGAGAAATATGCTTGTTTATGTCTTGTTTTACAATTACAGCCATGTCTGTCTATGCCTCCTGCTTAAACTCAATCCTGTTTTGTTTTCTGTATGTCTTCAACCTTGCTAGCTAGCTAAACCCACCAACAAATTGTACTTGTACGAACTACCCTACTTGCCTTTAATTAACAATTTTTTATTCATCCAAGACCCAAAACGATAAATATATATATATAGTTTTTTATTTATTAAAAATTGACACACTGAGAAATTAACAAACAAAGAAAAGAAAAACCCACATGGAAGTATAATACAAGCAAACAAGGGGACATACCAGGAAGCTGCCATGGCTCACAAGTATGCAAGTCAATTTCCACCAAAGTTCCCTTCAAAACCTCTTCATTTGCAATCTTTTTGTAGAGATAATGGCAAACCAGCTCCTCATCACTTGGATAAAACCTAAACCCTGGAGGCAGTGTAGCTCCAATGTCTCTCAACCCCATTTTTTTTTTTTCTTAATAACTAAGCAAGAAAACAAGACAAGCTAGGCAAAGACAATGGAATTTTAAAGATTCCAGGAAAGTTTTAATTACTACTTAAAATATATATATATATGGGAATGTAAAAGAAAATATGCATATATAAAGAAGCCAAATGGGTTTCTTAGTTTGGGAAATGATATATATTATATATATGGAGGAGAAAGCTGTGTGTTATATAGTATATATAGCATATAAATATGTGTGTATATATATATATATATATAAAGAAAAATAAATGGGGTGGGGTGGGGTTATTAAGTGGCTTTGTGAGTTAGAATTTCTTACAATATTGTAGCAAAGGCCATGCTTGTGAAGGTAGTTAGTTATAGTAGGAAGTTTCAAGAAAAACCAAACTCACAAGAAATCTAATTCCTCTCTTTAGAGAAGGCTGTGTGTCTGCGGATAGAGCAATCGATGCAACATAAATGGACAAAAATCCAAACGATTTTATTGAGAAACCCTCCAAAACAACCCTTTTTTTTTTAATTTTTATTATTAAATTCTCTATTAATTGTCTTGGTTTTTACATAATTAATTCATTTTGGACTGGATTGAGATGCACGTAAGAGTGAGAAAGTAACAGAGGTAACTGTATATATAGGATATACATATATATCACGTGGCATACACGTTGCTACCATATTTACATGTACCAATTAATTAATCCTCAAATAAAGTAATCATTTCTATCTAACGTGTAAAGCTTTTATGGAAAGTAACACTATACAATCCAACAAATTAACCTAAAATTCAAACCAAATAATATGCAAATGAATTGTTATTACCACACAAATCATGAGGTGATGTGGTTAATGATATGGTAAGGACAAATCAATTGATACATCATTTGAGTTGATTTTTGAGCTAAATTTTAGGGTTAGACTAACATCAGTGTTTTATGGATGATTTAATTTCATTTACCTTTTGATTTGTTGATCATCAAGGGATTTTTTACTCTCTTCTGTTTATTCAAAGTATTTTTTTTTTTCTTACTTTGATTTGATTTCATATGGTTCCAATTCAAACCTAATATATAAAGAGTAAAAATTATGTTTTCTTGGCATTTCATATTTAAAACTAATTTATATTATTCTATTTGAAATTATTTCAAGAATCCTAATAAATCAAAAACTTTTTTCTTAAACCAAAAACAAAATTGTAAATCTAGATTACAAATCAAACAGAACCAAATTTAATTTTATATATTTAAATTATTATACAATTTATGTGTGTTCTCTCTCCCGCCCCACTGAAAAAAAAAAAAAAAAGTTTGAAGGCATGGAGAATTATTTGGCTAATTAATATTTTAAAAAAACAAAAAGACACATAAACAAGAATATCTGCAAATTATATGATGCTGTCAACTAATGTTTTGTGGTTTAATTATAGAGAATAATGAATATATATATATATATGCTTGTTAAATCTAAGGTCACATATCAGCGATCTTAATTGCTTATGTGGGTTTATAATTAATCAGAGCAGAGGGGGGCCATCCTCTTGTCCAAAACAGGAGGAACATTTGATTGATCTCATCTGGAAACCTCAAAAAAAAAATCTAAAACAAAATAGCTGGAAAATAAAAAGAAAAATAAAAAGATATATATGCCAACAAGGGCATAGTTCAGCTGGTAGATGTACAAGATTGGGGCTTGGATAAATGACTCCCAGATCAGCGGCTTGAATCCTATCAATGGCGAAAGCTTTCAAAAAAATATCTGGTCCTAAATTAATAGATATTGTCAATATATATATATATATATATATATATATATATATATATGTGTGTGTGTGTGTGTGTGTGTGTGTTAATGATGAACTCATAGAAGTCCAGTCCTATCTGTTCAAATTTTGATCACAGAAAGAAAACTTTGGATGGATGCAATAGGTAGGTAGGGTCCACAAATGATCAAGTACATGAGAGGCATGATGCCCATCATGAACTTATCAGAATTAATTTGGTGATATTTGTTTTGTGCGAGTAATGTTTTGAAAGGCAATAATAATAATGGAAATAGGGACAAAAGGATATTTGTCATAATATCAATCATCTGACTGAAAATAATTAAGGATGGTGTATGTATCATGTATGTATTCTAATTTGTATACCAGATGATGATGACTAGAACGTGGGGTCGCCCCCAACACGTTCACCAAAATGTTACACTTTTAAATAATGGAGTTCAATTTTCACTGTGTATACGAATGCGACCCATAACTCTTTTGTGTAACTGTGTACCAAATAAATAATAATAGAGGGAATGGGGGAAATAGAACCAAATGGGTTTGGTTTAGTGAGAATATCACCAAGTTATTAATTCTATGTTTTTTAGTACCGAAGCATGTGGTGATACTAAAATACCCTCACTTATTCTTTTACTTTTCTTTTTACTTTATAAATTTCTCTCTCTCTCTCTCTCTTTTTCTCTCTCCTCTGGTTTTTTTTTTTTTCTTTTTCAAAGACCTCCATTGATCCATCAATAGAGGTCGAATAGACCTCAAATGGAGGTCGAAAAGACCTTCATTGGAGGTCCAAATGACCTTGACCTCCATTGGTGGTTGATGAAGAAGAAGATAAAAATAAAAAATAAAAAATAAATCTGTAAATAAATTTCGACAATAAGTCTCAGGAAAGGCACCCGAGACTTATTGCCCTAGGGCAACTTATTAACGAGACTTATTTCCAGATTTTTTTTTTTTTTTTTTTTAACTGCTTCATCAACCTCTAATGGAGGTCATTTCGATGACCTCTAATGGAGTTCTACCGTTTCGACAACCTCTAATGGAGTTTGACCGTTTCAACGATCTCCATTGGAAGTTGTTTTGACCTCCATTTGAGGTGAGAGGTGAGGTCACCTCCATCAATGGAGGGTTTTTGAAAAAAAAAAAATCAAAGAAAAA
The DNA here is from genome assembly GCA_030490815.1 of Acer saccharum. NCBI lineage: Eukaryota > Viridiplantae > Streptophyta > Magnoliopsida > Sapindales > Sapindaceae > Acer > Acer saccharum. Next base: position 26,612,811 of record CM059870.1, on the reverse strand, counting down.
AGAGGATAGTTAAAAGAGTAAAAGTAAAAATAGGGGTATTTTTGTTCATCACCATACTTTGGTGCCATTTAAACTTGAATTATTAACTTGGTGACAATCACAAAACTAGGGGTGAAAAGAGTGGTATAAATTTAAACAAGCCAACATAATAATATAGGGTTAATTGCACTAACCTATTCTTACTTTATTGAATCTAACAAGATTTTAAAACAATTAACACAAACACCCATTGCCATCAAGTCAATCCGTTAACTTTAACGGTTAACTAACCTGGACATATCATTCCAAACATAAAATATTTTTTAATTAAAAAGTGAAAAATAAAATAAAATAAAAAACAAGATAATTAATTTGAGGAAATTACATCCTTAGTTCGTGGAGGAGCCTCCTCTACTAACTGCTGAAGGCCGATCTCCTCCAGTTGGAGGAGATCAAAGATGATCTCTTTCAGTAGGAAGAGATCATCAAAGATCTCTTGTTTCCTTCGACAGTGGAGATCCATTGCCGGTAGATTATTATTATTATTATTATTATTATTGATTTTTCAATTTTTAATTAAAAAATATGTTATATTTAGGATAATGTGATAAAAGTATATTTGGCTTTCTAAGGGACAAGGTTAATCAACCGTCAAAGTTAGCGGATTGACTTGATTGCAAGGAATTTTCGTATTAATTTATCGCGTCTTTTTTTAAATCTTGCTAGATTTAATAAACTAAGGGTAAGTTAGTGCAATCTACACACAAATATACTCTTGTCACTGAAAAGTCCAAAATATCCTTTCTGTTCTGTCTGGGTATCTTGTAAATGTAAAACTGGCCAGTCAATTGCTTTTCCAGATGATACATCTTTTTGGCCTTTTATAATATATAACAGCCTAGTTCCAGTTATATGGCACGGGTGCAGAAGGCCATGTCATTGTTACATTCTGATGCTACCTGCATGGGGAATATATATATATATATATATATATATATATATATATATTTAATGTGTTAATGAGGTATATAATGAGCATATTCTTGCCTAAACATTTTTAATAAACTTTTAAAAATCTTATGATATATTAACATTATTAAGCATTATTAATAACTTTCTACTGTCAATATATAATTAATAAATTTAAGTAAACTTAGATGAGAAGATGATTCTTGCTCCAAACAAACCATAAACACAAGATAGACTACTATAAATATATGACGATTGATACTATGCATCTCGTGGTTGAATCTTATTTTTAATTTAAGTTTTTTTTTTTTTTTTAAACAATTACAATTAATTCAAGGTTTAATGGAGGGGAAAGGTTCGAATTCACAACCTCAATGGTGTAAATGTGGGGGACAAGGGTGTATTATCGATTCGCAGGCCCAGCCCTCTAATAGCTTCGTCCCTAGAGAGGCATATCATCCTTTGTCACAAACTTATAATGACGTGTTTATTCATTAAGAATAAAAATAAAAAGAAATCAAATACCATTATTTTAATGAATGATATATTGTATTAGAACGATTATCTCTATCACATGAAAATGCCGTTTAATAATTAACAGACATAAACAACTGTGTGAACTTGAAGATTAATCATTCTAAGCTTGATGACAAAATTCTAAGAACTTAATGAAAAGAAGAAAGCGCGTAAATTAATAAACTTTTTTGAGTCAAGATAAGTCATATATTTTCTTCACTTAACCTACGTTCCACAATATGAACTAAACTAAAACCATACTAATATAATCATTAGCAAAAATAACTCGAACTTTATTATTAATCCCTTTTATTTGAGATAACGTGGACCTCCTCTTCCATATTAGCGGTGAGGGTTCGAGTCTCACCAAATTCATTTTACAAGTATTTGTAGAGAGTTTTCTCCCCAATGTTGTAAGAGTATATATAGTGTACCTCGGTTGTGGGAGTATAATAGATATTCAAACCACATATGTAATGCTTGATTTCGGTACGTTCTAAACTGTTGAGTGTCAAATATATAAATATATATATATATATATATATATACACAATTTTTCTACTGTCAGTTCGTCCTGATGTAAAATATATCAGAACGAAGAATGTAAACCATTAGATTTACATATTTTGACTCAAAGTGTATGCACTTGTCAAACTTCTTCATAATCAATGGTCCACATTCTTCGTCCTGATATATTTTATATCGGGACGAACTGACAATAGAAAGACTGTATATATATATATATATATGTATGTATAATAATTATGTCGTATATGAGTTGTAAGTTGTCAACACCTTGAGATGATATGATGAGTGGTCTGTTTGAGAATCTCCAATACTAAATGGATTGTGAAAATAAAAATTAGATACCAAATAGGACAAATAAATAATGTTAATTTTAAAATATGTTTCTTCAATGCAATCATGACTATTCAATATCAATTTATTTGTCAAAAAAAATATATATAAACATTTTCAAAATGACGGTCTATTTTCAAAGGATCGGTTGGACATCTATTTTACCGTTTGATTCATCAAACCATAATAGATGCCAGTGACCCACTCAATAAAATCAGTATGCATTATTAATAAATTGTGTTCCGAATAGAATTGCTCTTAGTCACATTTCACATTACCTATCATTTAAGCATAAATTTGTATAAAATACATGGATAATCTAACATTAATAATAATAATTAAAAATTGTAATAATGAAATGCATAGATTACGGGAGAGGAATGCGCCGGAAGACATGTGAAACCACAAAGAAAGGTACACGTCATAGAGAGATGACGTATAGATTGTTCTAAAACAAAGGCCAACCAAACCAAGGAAAGCTAACACAAATGATTGTCAGTTCTCGGATTAGGGTTTTTTTTCCTAGCTTGGAATTTTTTTTTAATTTTTTTTTGAATCTTTTCTCTTTTTAATTTCTCATGATCATCTGATCATCATCACAGCTTCTCTCATATTGTTGGTTGGACAATGAGTGACGGCTCCATATTCCTTCCAATAATTTCATCTCTCTCTCTCTAGAAACCCAAAAAAATAAATAATAAACTGCACTTTTACTTAATCATACACTTGTATAAGCTATAAGCTATAATAGGTTTTCTTTTGTGGGTCCGCGTTGTTCTATCCAAAGGGGTTACAATACAATATCTCTGTCAATATTAGAACCAAACAGTGACCAATCATGCCCTGCCAATTCAACGTGAAATAAACATTCAAATCCACGTGGCATCACCATTTTCTAGTGTTTTTTTTATATTCTTTCTTTGGCAAAATTATATACTCTTCGATTCCTGATGATTTATGTGGCCTACAATAATACTTTTGATTTAATATAAAATGCATTTGTGTTTTAATATAATATTATCGTTTCAATGATTATCCTAAGATTTGTACACAACTAGTTGACAGAATGTTTTCTTTTATTTCTTAATTTTTAATATTATTTACTCCTTAGTTAACATGCATTAACGGTCTCTTCTTCTCCTTGCTGTACTTCAACTTCTATGAATATATGTCGAATTTAACAAAAAGAAAGAATAATCTTAATCCAAGTTGACATATTCTTGAATATGGTCATTCAAAATAGTGACAATTTTAATTAAGACCATTCACAATCATGACACAACCAAGACGGAATTTTGCTCAAGAACATGCACGACCTTACGCAATCAAGTCGAAAGACCGTTTGTTTTTTAATTCATGATTATATTATTGTTGCAATTCAACACTCAATAACCCACCTCTCTGTGATATTTTCAGTACTGTTTTGGATTTAGCTTCTCTCTATGGGGACAAAGAAATTGAACTCTAGAGGTTATAATTTTATTTTATATTAATAAATATATATATATATATATATATATATATATATATATATATATATGAAGTTTCAAGCCAACACGAAAGCAGTTAAATGTGGACCAGCCAGAGAGATGATGTTGCTAAGTTGATGAAGAGAGAGAGAGAGAGAGAGAGAGCAGTGACAGTGACTTACTTTTCAAGAATTGCTTCCAGATTTGCAGCAATAGAAAAAGTTTCTTGTTTAACGAAACGGGAAACAGTTGTTTACTATACAAAATACAACCATTCATAAAAACGGAAACCTTTTTTTATTTTTTTATTTGTGGTGTATAAATTGATGTTCAGCCTACTTTTTCACTTCGAATCCACGAACACCTTTTTGAAAAGAAAAAAAGAAAGAAAGAAAAGTATATGGTCCACTTTACGCTTTTGAAATTTGTGGTATTCGATAAGATTTTCATAACTCAAACATTATCAAGGTTTTCTTTTTCCTTTTTTAATTCTAGTTGCTTTTCTAAAACACTATAAAATAGCAAAAGATCATTCATCGTTTCCAGTCGGGCTAGATATATATGCCCCAAATGAACGGTTGGGGTTAAGAATATATATCAAATATCATATTCATATGATATCTTTTGTGATTTCTTGACATTGCACGTAAATTTCATTGACGAAAACCATGAAGAATGACAAAATTTAATAAATTAATATTATTTGGAAAATGATCGATCTATTTGCAAATTAAGAGTAGAGTGTACATAGTATATATATATCTAGGGTTTAGCTACAATACATGAACTGTATTGTTAATGGGCCTATGTGAGAGAGAGTTAGTTTGTTTTTGTTTTAATTTTTAAATTCTTAATTTATATAAATTAACTTAGCAACCATATAATCCTGTATAGTAAATTAATAACTGAACCCAGTAAATATAATACACCTCAAATAAGATAGAAACTTGTGCGAGGTAGGTGTAATGTGACGTGGATTCAAGATATGATTGATTATTGGCATCAAGAAGTGCGATGTGAAGAAGACGGACTACACCAACCTCATCGAAGTTCCAGTGGGATAATAAAGCTTGGGATATGGATGAAATAGTAACATATATAAAGGGATAAAAAAAAATTGAAGAAGTCTTAACTAATTAATCACATGTAAATAGTAATAAAGCTTACGTATTATTAATTATCACGATCAAGATTCTTAAAAGCTCAGGATATATATAAATCAAGATTATATATAGTAGTGTTTAAGTAACTAAATATTATTAATCCACATAGAAGTACAATTACACTGTTAAGTAGTCTAAAAAAACCTAGATAGCTATTTCTTTTGTCAACAAAGCAGACGTAGCATCTAATTACCTAAATGGGATTTGTTGGAAACAAGCAGCATCAAAATCAAAGGGAATTTCAAACAGTAGATATATGAGGGTGATTTGGAATGAATGGCCCTCTCAATGGCCTTATGATTAGTCAGAAACAACCACGATTTATTACTTTATGTCTTCTTCAAATTAAAAATTAATATATAAAAAATAGAAAATTTGCAAATATACACAGTACATCAAAAGATTCGGTTGATAACTTGAAAACGTGGAAATTGTTATCTACAAGTATAAGCATCCATCGTTGATATATCTCCAGTCCTAGCTAGATGTGACTCAAAATCATCAACTAAAAACTCTATATCATCTAAATTTTCTTAAGTTTTGAAAAATCTTACGACACATTACGTGACATATATATTTAACTTCTCATCAAGATCGTAATAATCTTCATTATATTTCTTCTTTTAACTATCAATAAAATTCCTAAAAAAACTATCAACAAAATTTATATAGCTGCATCGAGGACTTTCTCCAGTTAAATTTATGACTAGTTAAATCAAGAGTCATATTAGGCTGTATAAAATATTTGTCCAAAATTATGTCCAAATGATGTGGCACGTGAGTTATTAAAATCATATCGTTCACATAAAAATTTTATGATTTACATGATCTTGACAACTCACGTGCCACGTCATTTAAGCATAATTTTGGATAAATATTTTGGACAACCTTCTTAAATTAATTGTAATCTAATAGCCTTGCATGCAAATTCAATTGCTAACCCTTCTTCCATCTATCTCAAAACTGTGAAGTGTTGTTAATGGATTAATGGTGATCATTATTGTAGACTCGTAGGGTTTATTTTTCAAGCCACGATTAGCTATACTACTGTTTATTCAGTCAAAAATAGACTGCTGTTATGGGCGTCGGCTAGTCATCTTCTCTCTTTATATTTTTCTATGAAACCAGACAAAGAGACACGATATATTTTTGCTTTTCGGATTTGACGTGTTGAAATTTAATCAAAACAGAACGTTGCATGGTTCTTGTGGCGACAGCTGGCCTGAAATTATTAGCAGAGGCTGATCAGAACGAGAGAAAAAGTTGTGTGAGATCCGATTCATACGATGATACCATTGATAGCCATTGATATCGTGACACAAGATAAAAACATTATATGTAATTTTAATCACAACTCAAAACACCTTATATCTCAAGAGGTGTATCGTACGTCCATCCTATACAAGTTTTTTCTTTTTTCGATTGATTATTAAAGGAGAAAACGTGTTGAGGTGGCAGAGGTGATGATGAAATAATTATAAATCTAGCTTGTTATTGTATTGCGCCGCCAACGTGTGAGAGACAACATATACAAAGAAAGAAATGAATTAAAAGCCAGAATCCAGCCATGCATGCATAGGCACAATTATCACATGAGAGATTTGAGAAATAATTATTCAAGTAATCAAACTCCAGACCAAACACAGCTAATTAATTATTGGTTTATATCATTTTTGCGTGGATGAGATTGCTCCATTTAATACCATTCAGCTACTAGTAGTTGCCTGCCTATTCTATATATCATGTTAATTTTTTTCATTATATCAAATTATAAATCAAATTCTGAAGCTAATTAAACTAGTTAGTACTCGCAAAGTCGCAAGCTTTAATTTCATGTTCTAAGTTCCTCCAACAGTGTTGTTGGAAATCAATTTTTGTTAGTAGTTAAAAGTATTGAGGAGATCTAATTAAGAGAAGTCCGTTTTTAATTATTTAATTAAACTAAAATTCAGGAAATATGAACGGAATCTATTGTTTTTTTTTTGTTTGTTTGTTTTGAAAAAGCTCATTTTTGATAAATTTTTGGATGAATATACTATTGTATAATGGTTTTAGATCATATTGTTATAAATAAACAAAACGTTTTTAAAGAGTAGTTTTGAGTAAAAACACTAGTAAAAGCAAAATACTCCCAACATGGATGTAACTAGCTAGTATCGATTGAAAGCTATGTTTTAACTAAATTTTGATTCTCTCTCCCTCTCCCTCTCACACGCTCTGTTTAGTGTAATTGGGACCCTAATCATCTGATTGAAATTTTGGAAGTTCCTAGATCACCTGGCTATTAGCTAGGCAACTTAGCTCTGACTGATGATGATGAGGCTCTTTGTTCTCTTTATTTTCTCTCCTGTTTTCCTTTTCACCTCCCAATAATGGAGAGGCATTGTTGCTGTCAAATATTAGCATCCGTGAATCGTGATCTATAAGCTAAAAGGAAACCTTGATTTTCCCCTATATTCAAGTCTGCAGGGGCGGAGCTAGAGAAAACTGTTTGGGGTTAATATACTAATATATAATATTTAGAGGGGTCAAAGTAAATTTTTTAATAAATATTTACATATATACTTTCTAAAAGAATATTTATTTATTTTTAGCCAGGCCCTTGCCAACATCCGCCCCTGGTTACATACACTACTATTAGAGAAAGTGAAACTTCAACTTGCATCCGTAAATAAGACAACGATATCATAATTTACCGCATCTGATATGTTTTTAAATAAATATGAGTTTCATACAAGATTTTCTCGTTTGGGTGTAGACAAATACTGACGAAGATCGAAGAATATAATTTGAGAGGCAGCTAATATACAACTATCAATCATTAGTCTAATTTTTGTCAATCTGAGATTCTATTGGGAATGGCTTGGACCTACTACGTACCTCTACATTTTTAATAATCAATTAATAATTAATTAGTTTGCATGGCAACTTCATGCATCATCAAACCCTGCAGGGGCTTGCTTGATTGCTTTGTGATTGAACTCTGCTGGGAGCCACATGCCCTAATTTAGAGACCAATTATTATTATTATTATTATTAATATTATTGTTTCAAGTTAATTAGTTTGTCATTGGTAGCTTTTCCAGACTTGCTCACAATTATATTCGTATAACCAGTCAGTCTTCAGCCTTAATTCATCATCTACTTCTTTTCTCCACTTCACCTTGGTTCTGATACGCGATGCTTACTGATAATCTATAATTATAGAAGGTGATAATATATATATATTAACTTAATCAGATAATGTTTTAATTTTATAAATATTCCAACATCCAACCATCCATTTATCTCACTCTCTAGTCTCTTCTATTTTACAATTAAATGGGGTACAATATTATTGGTGGGGGAGTTTCTAAAGATAGAAACCCAACTCCATATTCTCTAAAAAAAAACGTTTGCCACATCACCTCCATAGTCAGGTTAGATAATTGCATTGTAGATGTTTTTTCTACCTCATTATCTAACTAATACTATATGGCACTAAATTTTCTCAAAATACATAACAGCAATGGAGATGCTCTTAAGTTTTTGAGTAGGTTGATAAACACTTAAAAATGAATCTTAATTATCCTCTTATCATACATTAAAGTAGGGATGGGCATTTATCCCTGGGTATCCAAATCCCCACTTCCTCATGGGAAATTTTTGGGGAAAATTGGGGAAATTGGTGGGGATGGGGATGATTTTCATCCCCAAATTGAAATGGGGATGGGGGGAGGTCTCCCCATCCCCATTTCCCCATTTCCCCAAACTTTATATATATATATATATATATATATATATATATATATTCTTAATATTTTTTTATTCTTTCTATTCTTAATATTTTTGTATTTGTATTTGAATTTTAATGGATTTTTTTAGTAAAATAGGGGAAACAGGGAAACATGGAAAAATGGGAAAAATGGGGATACATCCCCCCAAAACTCCCCCATCCCCATTTTCCCCAAATGAGGAAATAGGGGGGAGGAGGGATGGGGGGACTTATATCCATCCCAATTTCCTCAATGCCCATCCCTACATTAAAGTGATTAAACTACCAAAATACTTGTATCATTAAACAAGTGAGAGCATCTCTAATGCAAATAAGTATTTTTTTAGTTTCTAAATAGTGCAACATTAGCATTTCTATTTATTAGAGAAATGCATATTCACATCTTCATTGTAATTATCTAAAATCTAATATACATCCATTTTATGACCAATCATAATAAAACAATTATTTCACTCTCGCTCCTCTTTTATTTTACAATTAAATGGGCTCTGGGTGGAAAGGGTTAGAAATCCTAATTAGCATTTCTAGGAGAGTTTCTAGAATTAAAAACTCAATTTCATATACTCTAACCTTTTTTTTTTTTTTTTTTTTTTTTTTTTTTTTTTTTTTGCCACATTATCTCCATATTAAAGTTAGATAATTGCATTTTTGAAGAGAGTATTTTTTGTAACTTTTTATCAATCTATCTTATGTGACATTCAATTTTCTTCAAATGCATATTTGTATCGGAGATGCTCTATCTCTTACCTAAACTAATTAAGTAAAAGTAAGCATTCAAACATAAACCGTTCAAACAACCGTAAATGCCTACCTTATCTGCCTAACCCTATCTACGTACTCGGCTTAACAATTGTCCCAACAAAATCAAAAACCTTATAAAAAAAATAAATAAAATAAAAATAAAAGAATAATGATTCGGTCATACTTCCATTTGGTCATCATTCCGAACGAACACCTTAACCCACAAGAAATATATAATTATATAAATTACAAAATGTCATTAACAAGAGCATAGCTTTCACGAGATATTTAAGTATCCAATTAAGATCATATACATATACTCTCAATTGGAATAAATTTAAAATATAAACTACTTTTCTTGTATGATAATTTTTGCAATTAAATATATAATGATTGAAATTAACATATTACACGAACGTGGTTCTGAGGCAGATTGTAAAACCGATTGATTGTGATGCATTTCAAAAACTTTTTTTTTTTAATGCCTAAGCAAATTTAATTCACTGTTATGGAAGATCATCAACAGTCTCCATGATGTACCTATTCCTAGTTTTTTTTTTTTTTTTTAGAGGAAAACTACAGCGCAATCACTATTAAACAATTCCCTCAGGTGTTCTGTTGATATATATTCTTAATGAACTTATCGATTTTGTTAAGATACGGTCCGTGATCGATATCATGTTAAGTCTCTGCAGTTCATAGTTTAATTATTATTATATTAAATATGTCCTTATGTATTTTGTAGTAAACATAGTTAACATCAGTGGCGAGGGAGGGGACCATAGGGCAATAATCTTTTAATTTACCTTAATATTACAAAACCTTTTCACTTTGCCTTTTCAAATATTTTGTTTTACTGTTAATGGTCTCCAAATAAAAATTACTAACTCCGCCTCTGGTTAAAATCAATGTTCAAAAAATCGGTCTATGTGGCTTATTAATCGGTGAAATTCCTCTAGGCAGTGCTTCACCGTGGCAAAAAGGCCATAATCGGCCATATTTGGCAGGGAACGATTAATCAGTGCTAGTAGCCAATTACTCAGTCAAATCGACTAGGGGAGGAATGATTAATCAGTGCTAGTCGCCGATTAATCGGAAAAATCGAAAATTGATTATTTTATATTTTGATTTCAGTTTTATGTTTTAGTGTTTTACACTTTTACTGTTGATGAGGGTGATAAAGAAGTAGAGCCCGGTTCAAGAGCGGATGGTGATACGGATGAGAAAATTGAAATTCAGTTTAAGTAGCGTGCCAATATCCTTGGAGGAGGAGACAAAGACTTAGAAACGTAGATAGTTTCTTCATTTCTTGTTTTATAATTTACATTTTGAATTTTGTTAACTTGTTGATGTTTGTTAGAACTCGGAATTTGTCATTTTGATTATTTTGTGTCTTTATGATTGGATTTGGATTGGTTTGTAATTGCATTTGGATGGGTGTTTGTTGATTTGGATTGGTTTTGTGATTGGATTTTGATTGGTAATTTGGCATTTTTGTTGATCTGGAAGGAATTTTGTTTGGATTTGATCATTGGATTTTTATGTAGGAAAAAAAAATTACCGGCCAATTAATCACCGACTAATCGGTCTAGGCGCTAGACGCTGGGTCTCCACCCGACTAACGCCTAGCGCGTACTAGAACACCGGTTAAAATTAACAATTCTGAGATTGAATGTTAAAATTTTATATAATTACGTGAAAATTGTCAATTTTAACCACATAAATTTTAAGAAATATTTTAACCAATCTAAAAATTAACACCCCTTTTCTTTCTTTTGGAATATCGGTCTTCTCTCACTGATTTGTTACACAGAAAAGGATAAAACAATCACACTCATGCATATGATTAAAAATAAGTTTTACTATTTCTAAGTGCTATTTATAAAATTATTGTTATAGTTAATAGGAAGAATGTCATCATTGTATAAATATATATATATTAATCCTTATGTTTTGTCATGAAATGGTAGCAAATCCCCCAACTTATTTATCTTCCGGATGCGTGTCGGTAATATTCATGTAGTAATACGTATTACTAATGACGTACTTAATATCAGCTTAAATGGATATACTAATTATTATAATAAATTTTCAAATTAAAAAACAAAATGAAATTAAGGTCTCCATCTACTCACCTAGGCATGTTGGGAATTAATTATACTCATATTGATCACTGTCAAAATTTGAAATCCAAATAAGATCTCTTCTAGCTCTGTGTTTGTTTATTTGTTTTTAAATGATATTTAATTACAATTAAAAACACTATGTCCTCAAATTATGCACATGCTTTAACAGTTGTTTGGCGACTGAACCGGCACCATTACAATATATGATATTTTTGCATCTTATACGATTCAATCATTCAAATCTAAAAGCATATTAATTTAGAATTTGGCCTGTAATTATTCTCTTGTTGAATTATTAGTTTTAGATTTAGGCTCAGTTTCGTATTGATTCCTGAGGTGCTTTTCGGAGAAGCTACAAAACGTAGCTTCTTATTTTACCCTTTGGGAGAAGTCAAAAATGACTAAAAGCACTTCCCTAAAATTTTACCAAACATCCTTATCATTTTTAGTCATTTTTGGTTTCTCCCAAAAACCAAAATGTAGCTTCTCCAAAAAGTACCTTAGAAAGCAATGTCAAACTGAACCTTAGCAAAGTCTCACGTGAGAAAAAACCAATTTTATAAGGTGTCCTACAAATACAATTGAATAATTGAAGGGGAATTGTTGAAAAGTGTTCGTCTTTGAAGGTCTCTTTATCCGGCCCCATTTCTGATGTCAAATTCCAAGTTTCATCAATTCAGCTTCAGGTCTTTTCCTCAGCACAGATGAATAAGTTGATATTACTATTATTTTATGTTTAATCTACTATTAAATGGCCATCAACTTCATACAAGCTTTTCTTAATCCAATAACTCGCATCTTCTTGGTAGGATTTTCTACATAGAGACAGCAGCCATCTGATCTGGTTGGATGGGGTTTATGCACTTAGGGCCATCACTGTTAGTTGTGCTGAAAGAATAATCAACTATGAAGTTAATTAGAAGATGTTTGATTAATTGTATTTTTAAAACTACTGTATAACTTAAAAGTAGTATACATATGTTTGGTAATTTTATTACAAAATGTTGTGATTAGTTACAATAACTAAAATATATATGTTTATGATTCTATTTTTTTTTTTTCATTAATTATATATACTAAATCAATATTTAAATTGGAAAAAACAAATTCCATAAGAACAATAAAAATATTTTTTTAAAGATTTTATAAATCAAGTGAATATTTAAATAGAATATTTAATTTTAAAATGAACTAAGGTATATAAATGATTTTAACTTAATTTCATAAGGATAATAATGATATTTTAAAAGATGTATTAAATAATGAAGTAAATTATTTCATAACCACTTTAAAAAATAACTCCCATCTACTTTTCAAAATCACTGTCAAAACTTATCAGATTATCTATTAATCACTTTTGAAAGTTTTACCAAACATCATTTTATATCAAAATTATAAAATAATATTATTTTAACTTTTCAAAAACAATATCAAACTAACCCTTAATTTTTAAAAAGAATTAGACTAAAATATACCACAAAGTCAATTAGTTTTTTTTTTTTTTTTTTTTCTCATTAATGACCTTTTTGAGAATGTTTCTAATGAAACTACGAAGCGACTAGAATCTGTTTTTACAAAAGTTGAGTAACTCCTTGCAGCAACTTCAAATTTGTACTTGAAAAGATTAAGCAGTAGTAAAAGTTAAATTTTTTAGATATAAGTGAACCCATGTGGATGTAGTTTTATGACAACAAACACGTGTAATATTGGAAGCCACGATTACCTTGGCTTGGGAGTATATATCTCTCGATAGCAGAACAAGACACAAGTTCAAAATCAGTAAGAAACAATTAACATCCATGACTTGTAAATCATGTGATAAAGCCTATAATCCTAACAGATCCTGACAATACAAGCTTTATTCTGTGAGTTTCCACTTTCCACATGAAATTCGACCAGAAAGACTTGACTTCAATTAGGCGTGCAACATTTACCTACATGTTATATCTTAAAGGGATTGATGCGGATTGATTTTGAAATTAGACAAAACACAGAATTGACCTACATTATTCAGATGAGGCCACTCGAACAACCAACAATGCCAAGACTAATACACCGGTCCACCCAAGAGAATTTTAACTTCCATGAGTTTTAAGTACAAAGCATGGAGCTAGGCAACAATGGTAAATGTAAGCTCCTGTGAACTCAGATGCAATCGTGCAAAAGAGCAGTGGAATACAAGTACCTGGTTGTAGCATTGTGGTGGTGGAACATGAACGGCAACGAGGCTGTGCATGAAGTAATGACTAGTCATGAAATTACTCCGCTGCTGAGTTAGGCCGATAGTGAAGATGATAAAGAACACCCAACCTGACCAGACAATTTACTGTGAAAAAATTTATAAAAAAATTAAAAAAAAGAGTATATATAATGGCTGAAATGGCTTGAGTTTAAATTACAGCACAATCCAAGCCATGTGCAATAGGATTAGTGATTGTTCTTCAACAGGGCTGCAATCCAATCATGAGAATTCACTCATACCGGGTGACATTCTACTAATTTGGTTACTACTGTCACTTGCAAGTGAGTTTCTAACAACACGGTCCCTCGAGTATAATAATTCAACACTGCCTTGTCCTAATTATGTGGAGCTGGCAAGAATAATCCATCCCCTATCTCAACCTGTCAAATTCAAAAATCCCTGTCTCAATTTGTAACATTGGATTCTAAATTATTGCTATCAGCTGAAGTAGTCCCAGCCTCTCTCTCTCTCCATCCTCTCAACTTGAGTATGACTATCATGTATGTGAATTGTGATGGTACCATTCAGAGATAGAGATCATCACGAGTGTTTATGTATATAAACTTATGTTAGATATAAACGTAGATCTTACCATTTAAATGACTATTAGTAATACTATTTGTTTTGCTTGATTTGGTTCTACTTTTGGATTAGGTCAAGGCACTATTTTATATTCCCACATGAAAAGCCTCTCTTCTTCTCTCTTTAGAAAAATAAATCCAACCCACCACCCACCACCTCCAAATTGTTTCTCGCAAGCTGCAAATCAAACATACAACTAGTAGCATTCATCAAGCTGGAGTAACCTAAACCATAACTAGCTAATCAATTTAGCAAATTACATCATCCCTCCAAAAAATTTCAACTTCCAAAATTAATCAGACCTACAGATATGGCACTCAAAGAGCTGTAGTTCAAATCTATGAAGTTAATTTATGGTAAATCCTACTTTAAATCATAATCATACTAAATATAGGTTTAACCAAATAAGTTTTAATCAAGCCACAACTCAGACACATTTATATACCTCTACCAATAAATCTTAATAAAATTATTATAAGGTTACATTAGAGATGGGTTTGAAAATACAGAACCATAACCTCTCAGTCTCCCTTCCTACTTGTTCTCAATTTTGATATTTTTCTCTCTATTCTCCCTTTATTTGTCTTCTGCTTCTGCATTAATTGTATTAAAAGACATATTCTATCCTAACCTTCAATTTCATTGAAACTATCCTCATGAACACAGTCTTATGCATTTAGACACACCCTTTCTAAAGAGTTTCTGGTTCCAAACTTCTACTCTTCATTCTCTATATCTAGCTGTCACTTTCTTGACTCTTAAAAACTCATCTTTGTGATCTACAAAGGTTTTTCTTTTTCATTCCTTTTTATGTATCTATTACACATCTTAAGTGCTTAATGAAATGCTACAAAAGCTATGGATCCAAGTTATGTCAGTTCATTATTTAGTCCAGAACCAGTCTGGCCTCGATTCAATTCAGTCCTTAATAATTACAGGTTTTGACATACTTTGGGACTTGGTTAGACACCTATAAAAATTTGATTTGAAACCAAAACCATTAATAAAATAAATTTATATTCAATCATTTAAAAGATATACAACAAGAACTAAAGAAAAGTTTTCGGAAAGAAATCATGCATAAAAGTAATCCTACATCTCATCATACAAAAAATATACATCATGAACTATAGAAAAGTCATTTGCAACAAATCATATGTAAAAATCAAATGACATCTATCCATCTTTTAATTGGACAATCTTTTGTCCTTCCAACATAAACATTCTTCTTTCAGCTATGAATATAATAGTCAACTTCATGAGCATCACCCAACACCAAAACCCATGAACAATATTAAAAATGACATCGGTAAATAATATTAATCGTGGCTGTGCCAAAGAAAAATGAAAATTAGGTACAGCTATCCCGAAACTTTATGTAAATCAAAAACAATTTGACCAACATTTTATTAAGAAGATGATTCTGGAACAGTAATGCAACAAAAGACAGCAGTGACAACCAGTAAGAAGAGAAGTCGTTGCATGCCTCTGTATGCAGTGACTTGAAATGTTTTTACTGTACACTCTCAAAGTTGTTTAATTAATCATAATGAAGTTACAACATGGCTACCATTAACTGAAGAAACAAATCAATTAATAAATGAATTATACAAGACCTGGTACAGAAGACACTCAAATCATCTTGCCTTCCTTTATGCCAATGCACACAATTGCTTGAAATTCTTCTTTGATCTAATTTTGCCAACCTTTTCAAAACTTATACTCATGTAAGTGATAACTTATATAAAGGTTAAATGCTAATTTATGTAAAGTATGAGGAATTAAACCTCTTCTCGTGATTGACAACCCAAAGAGGAGCATTACAATCCAATTGGAGCTGGTATCTTTCTATCTCTCAATCCTTTGAAACCCGAACAACTAAGCCAGTTGGTGTGTGAATGGTTTTGAGGTGACCAGATCCAATCAAGTCACGAAGATGAAATCTCATATCAAGCGGAGACAATCGGAGCCGCTTCTTCTCCAGAGCAGCCAACATCATCTCTTTGTATTTCCTACGGTTTAAAAAAGAAAGAAGTTCCTTTCTTCCCTAAATAGTGAGTAAAAGAATAGATAAATCATAACTGAAACTCAGCAAGAGGATTCAAAACATAGATGTTCATTGATTTATATTCTCAAACACTCCGACTTCACAGTATCAGAACCGATTGCCAAAGACAATGAGTTTTTTGATCTCCAAAGACAATTAATTTTTTTACACATCCAGTGAAATTCAACAAAAGCTTTTTGCTATTGCCATTTAAATTTATGTATCATTCAATTGAGATTCACATTTTTAAATTTTATCTAGCTTCCTTACTTCAGGACTTAAAGCTCCCTTCATCTTTTTATATACCATTGAGTGATTGAGATCAATTTAAAATGAATAGAATCTATCGATTTCCAATTTTTTATAGACATCTCCATTAAATATTTTACAGTAACTACAATAAATTAAATTCCAATAAGATAATAAATAATTAAATCCCAAAAAGAATAGCACAATCCAATTTTGAATCCTTCTTTTTGAGTTATTAAAAGAGGATTCTTCTTATGTTTTATTTTTCTCTGTTTTGAAGCAATAAGTTAAGCCTAGGTAGTTATTCCAAAAAAGAAATAAAATAACTAAACCTAGGTAGTGCCTGAGATTATATTTATTTACTCTTTCCTTTCCTAAGATTTTTTTTTTTTTTTTTTTTTTTTACAATTTTTCCTTTTTGTCATAAAGGTTGGAAAATTTTTTTTTTTTAAGTCATTGAGAGGTAAGGTAAAGTGAAACCCCCTTCTTTCTTCTCTTTGGTCAATAATGTAAATTTTGTGGAATGGCAAATAGTAAAACATGGCAAACTCAGTCACATAAAATTACAACAATATCAAAGTATCCTAACAAAGTTACAAACTCATAACAAGGACCACAATTCTTTCTTTTCCATCATCTGCAAGATCATATACCTAGCACTGATATTGTATTTACATACCCATGCCTAGGAACATAGGAGCCTAGGAGCCTAGAAGGTTACCAAAAGAAAGACCATATGCGTCAAACAAACAATCAAGTGAATGGTCTTGTCATCAAGTCATGAAAGATATGAATATAACAATGCAAAAATATATAATTACCCTACCAAAAAAATATATAAATACCTTCCTATACACAGATCTGAAAAAAAATAAAATCTATATACCTGAGAGAGGCCCTTTAATACTGAACCAATATTTGGAATTGCAAACCAGTACATGTCTGGATCAATGAGTTGGCGAGTCTGTTAAGTAAGCATCAGTATTAGGAAGAACGACACAAGACATCAAAATGTTTGGACGAATATACATAAACAGCAATAGAAATACTTTTTGCATAATATGTATTAGTAATATATAGAATGACTACACATTCATTGCATATCCAACACTGTTTCAATGACAGAATAATGCATTCCAACTAAAAAATTATCTTCTCCAACAGAAAAGGAAACAAATCCCTTAAATTTCTTCTTCTAAGGTTGAGTTATCAATGGAGCCCCAAAAGCCACTCCACCCACACCACACCCTCAAAAGCAAACAGGACACTTCCACAGATATATCAAATTCAAATTGTTTAATATAAACCAAACTGTCAAATAATTCAGTTGGTGCTGCTGCTGAAAAAATGGTGTACAAGTGGGGCAAATTTGGGACACATATAGAGCACTCCTGTCTTCTACTCTGTTTAGTTAAATAACAAGGATTATAAATGTCTTATTCCAATGACTAAAATACATTGCACAAGTGGCAAAAAAGATAATACAAAAGTATTGAGAATTGAGATAAACCCATGTTCACATATATAAGATACAATTCTCATCCAATATAAACTACTTAAAAGATTTAACAGGATCATATCACTGCAAAACAACCACTAATCCTTACTATGTATGAATGATGGAACTTCAACAATAAAAATTAAAAAATTAAAAAAAAACTGATGAATGAGAAGCCAAATTTCACTTCACTTACTAGAACTCCAGCGTTAATCAATAAGGAGATGTGCTCATCCTTCACCTTTCCCCCAAGTGCTAACAGTTCACACTACAGCAAAGAGCAGCAAAATCATAAAAAATAGTATAAATACTACACACATGCATATGATCCCCATTCTCCGATGAAGGTGGTATTAGGGCCTTTCTGAGAGAAGTTGAGTGGAGTTAAAGCTTATAGTAGAAACATAAGAAGCATTTTTAACCATTTATAACAAATGACCCCCGTAACTTGCAAATGATATAAAGCCTTTATAAGGGAGAAAAAGCTACAATTAAGTAGTCTCAAGGGTCAAAGTGTTCATTCAGTAGTCACGCAAATCAATCATATTCTTACATGACAATGAATTTAAGCTGAAATTCTGAATAAAGGATAAAGTGATTTAAAATTTCAAACAAAAAGCATTACCGATACAGGTAACTCGCACCAAACATTCAAAAAATTTGAGCATTGAGTTGCTGAATCTTTATGCTTAAAACTAAATAACCCTTTCAGATGAGAATCATGAGATCATCAATGCTGAAAACTTGAACCTAAGAAGAGGTAAAATAATCGATTGATGCATCACCATAGAAAGAAAATAAACATGTATGATGTATCTACTACAAGTGTGGCTTTTCAGGCACGCAAACATAGAAAATGCAGAAGTTTAACACTTGGAGCACTGCCAATACATAGCAGAATATCCATCTCCAAAAAGCCAAATCTCAGGTAGAATAGACTTTCACTGGCCAAGAGAAACTACATATATACAATGTTTACTTTAAAATCTTATGTTTTTTAAGTAAAACAAGTGTATACACAATGCAGTGACACTAAGATTCATAGAAAGACTAAAACATACAAAATTACACTCACACAAAAAGGCAGAGAAGTGTATGTATGACATGTTATAGCACCCAAATGATCATCAGGGTTTTATAACAAGTACTATAAACGAAGTAAAAATGAATAAATAACAAGTAGATAGACATAAGAATCACTCACGAGCTCTTGATGTCCAATACTAGGATCTAGCTTGGAATCAATAACACTTGTCTTAAACCACTTAAAAACTTCAAGATCGCCTTGTTTCTTTTCTTCCATTCTTTTTTCGACGCGCTCTATCTATAACATAAATTTTAAACAAAAGAAAAAATCGTTACCAATGACTTAGGAAGGGTTTAGACATTATGTTGCCCAAAATTTGTATTTCTACCACTCAATCATTGAATCAACGAACCTGGTTTAGATAATCGTCCAAAAACATTATAGCGTGATCATCTTGTCCAGTGTTTAGTTTAAAAACTCGCAGTACTTTTTCCCTCCTCAAAGACTGCACACGTGAAACTAAATTTATATTCAACACTTATTTATTCTAAATAAAACCGAGCTTCACAAATTTCCGGGTCAAGGAACCTGACCTCTAATTCCCTATCCACTTGTGTTCTGTCATTTACACTACTGTATATCTGTGATTGTAAAATGATGGGTTGAATTGAAACCTGAAATTAAAAGATTAAAAATAATAATAATAATGCAATCATGAATACAAATTATTGCTGCCTTAAACAAAATTTATTAGTGCTAAAATTGAAGCAGCTAACCTTGTCAATCCGAGGAAACTGAGATCGCATTACGCGAAGCGCCACCAAAGTGTCGCTAAAGGTAAGATTTTCCTCTGTATTTAACAACAATTTCAATAGAATCCAAATTATGTGAAGAAAAAAAAAAAAAAAAGAGTAACCGAATTTACCAAGTGAAAGAGCTTCTTCGTCTTCGATCTCTTCGTCTCGTCGGCGTTTTTTGGAATTGGATGAATCTGTAATGTTGTTCATCTTATAAGTGACACACTGAATTTTAATAATAATAAGTAATAATAAAAGACCTAATTTTAATTTAGTATTGTCTTGTATCAACTCAGTAACGAATACGACTCGCCCGACTCACTCCTTCACGGCGGCGGGTCAGCCTAAATGGATTTAAATATGGACCCGAGAAAACGGTTGGCCAAATAAATCGACAAAAGGAAAACCGTTGAATGTAATTTTGATTCGATTTGTTTCGCGTTTTATTTTATGGGATTAATTGCACAAAGACCCTGATTTTAGGCGCAATTGCACTCTCGGGTAACTTTGCGATTTATTACACAAACATCTCTGGAAAACGTTCACCAACGATTAAGGCTTCATTTGGAACAGCATCTCTCAAGAAGACCTTTTAGAAGTTAGAAGTATGATTACCAAAATATTCAAAACATATTTTAAATGATAGGGTTATATTAGACATTTTAGTATAAAAACTCAAAAAGATTTATTTGGAAATAGTGGAAAGAGTAATACTAGGCTTCCCAAATTTTTTTCTAAAAAACATCACAAATGATGTTGGTATATGAGTTGTCAATATCACACCCCTCATCACATAAACTCATGATTTATAAGATGTTAACACCTCACATGTCAATATGATTTTGGAAGTTTTTTGGAAAAAAAATATTAGGAAGCCTAACATTACTCATTTTGGAAAAGCACAAAATTTGAACTTCTTCCCGTAGACATAAAACAGTTCTACTGAGTTACAATTAAACGATAAAATAAAATAATAATAATAATAAATATAAATAAAAAAATTGAAAAGAGCATATTCAATTAAAAAAGCTCTTTTAGTTAGTAGAGAATCTCTTTTAGTTCTCACTCTAAAGTTTGTAAACTTTTGTTTCATTAGTAATAATTATTCTTTTGTCTTCATCCGTGGATGTAGGTCTCATGAGTTTTCATTAGTTTCTCTACTGTTTGAGTTTTTGTTAATTTATACACACAATTCCATGCCAAAAAAAAAAAAAAAAACCCAATAATTGGTAGAGATGTACTTAAAATTGGTTCTAATATTGATTTCAAGAGAGTTTTAACATATTTAATTGTTTACATAGTTGTATATACACAAATTTATTTGTATTCATCGTTTTTGGAAAGAATACTTGGTTGTCTATACTTTATTACTTTTAAAAGTAATTGATATCGGATACATCCAATTTGAGATTTTCTGTTGGATTAGTTTTGAGATTTTTCAAACAATATTTCATAACAATAAGAAGAATTTAAAAATAAGGATTATTATAATTAACAATAGGGTACGGCTATTGACACCCATAAATATGATAAGCACACTCATATTTATAAGTACACCCATGTCTAAAATTTTAAATTAAAACATTACTATAAACACCCATCTTAATGCCAATAGTACCCTTATTTAAATGAATATTTTTATTTTATTACAATTTATTTATAAACCCTCATAAGTTATTAATATACCTAATTTTACAAATGTTAATTAGAGTTGTTTGCAAAATAGAAGCAGCATAATATTTTTTTTTTTTTACTTTTAATATTTTAAATTTAAATTTAGTTTTAGAGTATAGTTTATATTTTAATTATAATCATTTAAAAATAATGAATGTTATAAATCACTAAATTAAATTAAATTACTTAATTCAAAAGAAAATATATAAAATACTATTATATTGTAAAAATGTAAATTACTACCTTTTTTGTAATATGTATAATAAGTTCGCTCCATATTTGAAATCAAATTATTATTTCAACAATATTCTCTATATATTAAAACCTATATATTACCAACTTTATATCATATTTTTCTATAAGAAGAAATAACAAGTTACTAATCAGAAATAATGAATCTTTGAGAATTTGACTTTAATTTTTAATTGGTGGAGAATCCCACCATATGAAATTCTAATACTCCAAATCCAAACAAGGGGAAAAAAAAAGAGGTAGATGCAAGCATTGCGCTGAATTTTTTCTAAAAAAAAAAATGCAAGCATGTTTTCACTTTATCTTCCGTAATATATTGGCAACCGTTTCAAAAAAAAAAAAAAAAAGTTTTGCGGTTAAAAAAAGAAAGAAATAGAATTAGGGTTTAACTAGGGTTTGGTTTTTTTTTTTTTTTTTCTTAAATAATAAATTAAGTGATATAGTTGAAAATATGGGTGTAATTAATGGGTGTACATAGTATTTTATTTATTTTTAATTAAACTAATTTGTCCTTATTGGTAAAATCCTATTTGGATATTTTTGTAATTAAAATTTTTATTAAAATATGGGTGTGCTTATCATATTTATGGATGTCAATATCGGCTTCCTTAACAATATATTAAGTAAGAGATGAATTTAAGAATTAAAGTTGATATTGATAATTAAATGCAAGGCCGGCCCTAGACCTTTTCTGGAGGGGCGGAGGGCTTGGGCCCCTTTTTTAAAGAGGCCTAGAGTTATTATTTTGAGTTAAATGAAATGCCTATTTTTTTTATTTCTATAAAAATAAAAATAAAAATAAATAAAAAATAAATAAAAAAAGGCCCAATCGCTTGTTTTTTTTAAAAAAAAGTCTAAAAACTTATAAAAAATAAAAATAAAAAAAATAAAAAAAATTGAGCCTAAACAAATAGAGTTCCAAATGGCACAATACAAACATTCTTTTTATTTTTCTAAGGGAGCTGATATTGACACCCATAAATATGATAAGTACACCCATGTTTTAATAAAAAATTTAATTACAAAAATATCCCAATAGGAATTTACCAATAAGGATAAATTATTTTAATTAAAAATAAATAAAACACTATTTACACCCATTAATTACACCCATATCTTCAAATACTATTTCCCTGATGTTTTTGTTTCTGGTTGTTGTTGTGGAGTTGTTGGGTGCTCGTTTTGCTTTTCTTCGGGCTCTGTTGTGCCTTGTTTCCTCTGTCTTGCTGCCTGTTTTATCAGGCTTGATTAATATATTTTGTTTCGGCTGTTAAAAAAAAAAATCAGTAATCTACAAAAAAAAAAAAATATTATATTTAATATTCCAATACAATTCATTAGAGTTAAACTTCCATATTGGATGGTGCTGTGACAATTTTTCTTCTACTTTTTGCAATTATACATCAGAGTGTATTAAAAAACATGGTTATTCTGAAATCATTACAAAAATTATTGAGTACGTTGTTTTTCTTGTCAATGTTTGGGTTCTACCAAGTTTTGTTTCGATTTCTTTATTAGCTGTGAGTTAGTTCATTTAATAAGGTAATTATCTTATAATTATTTCCCGAGACTGTGTTTTCGAGTCTAGAGAACTTAAAAATTTATTATTTGTAAAATTGAGTGTGTTAATAACTTATGAGGATTTATAAATAAATTTTATTAAAATGAAAACATTCAGTTAAATAAGGGTACTATTGGCATTAAGATGGGTGTTTATAGTAATGTTTTAATTTTAAATTTTAGACATGAGTATACTTATAAATATGGGTGCGCTTATCATATTTATGGGTGTCAATATCTGTACCCTTTTTCTAAAGCCCTATTAGATTTTTGTTTTTTATTCAGACAAATTACCTAAAATTTAAGGTTTAATCTCCGTTATATATTCTCTTTTGAATCTCAAGTCTCACTGTAGACCCCAGGTAAGTTCTTTTTGTTTTCAATTATTATTTTAATATTATATTTATAATATATTTTTTTTAGCCTTTTGATTTTGGTTTAATTTTTATATGCATAAAATAAAAGATAAATTAGTTTAGGGGTCGTTTGTTTTTTGCATTTAAAACTTAATAGGTCTGAATTGAAATTATTAAGGTTTTTTTTTTTTTTTTTTTTTTTTTTTTTTTTTTTTTTTTTTTTTTTTTTTTTTTAAGTGGCCAGACAAGTTAAAAATGCCAAAAAACAACTTAAAATAAAAAGTGAGAAAACCTGACTTTTAACTTAATTTCAAATCACTGAATTGCATTTAATATATATATTTTCTTCCAATACTATCCTACCAAAGATAACATATTTCCAATTTTATCATAATTTTATATTATACATATTTATTTCTTTTAACCTATTACTTATGATAAACATCTAAAAAACATTAATCACTAAATCAAAACCATTTCTAAATCAATATTTATCCTTTTTTTTTAAATAAAAAATTATTTATCATATCTTAATCATTAATAATATATTGCGATTATTACATAAAAATGGTTTAAGATTTATTAAATTATTTTTATTTAGTTGTTTGTATCATATAAAATGAAAATACATAACAATTAATAGTAACAAAGATGTACATGTCAAATTACTTGTTTTAAAACCATTTTATATTTAAAAAATAAGAAAATTGACATTCTATTCAGATGTGATAAAAAAAAAAAAAAAAAAAAAACATGTCATTCAGATTCAGGTTTCAGTCACTATTCAGTTTTCAGTAAAATTCAGGACTGTTCACTCTTCAAATAAAAAAACAAACGACCCCTTAGTCATTAATATGAGGATTACACAATGTATTAGGCATTCCTAATATATTGTTCATGTTTTTGTGACTTTATGCTAGTTCCATAGACTATCCTTGAACCTTCTTTTTTCTGTATTTGAAACAAAAAGGCTTGAAATTCACACAATTCTTGTATGAGAATTCTTTTGTATTACTTTTCTCATAGTGAAGAATTTTAGATGTAATTAAAGTTGTTATAAGTGTAAATAGAAAATATGAAACACTATTAAATATTAATGAATATGGTAGATAATTACAAATAGATAATATGAATGAGGGACCAATTTTAGAATTTCGCACCAAGCCTCTAAAAAGTTAGGGCTCACATGCCCCTAACATTTGGAATTTTTTTTCTTCTAGGTTTTCAAGATAATTACAAAAGTGTCACTTCATATTTGTTATAGATATTACGTAATTATATATGAATGAATATCCATCAATCCATGGAAGAAAATTCCATCCTTTTGTATTCTCACTAGCTCTACCATAATGATCAATTTTATTATTCATTATAATATAGTTTATGTATACTTAATGTAATGTGGGATTGTAAGGCTATATAAAGAATCTCTCACCATTGTATTTGATACACTTTTGATGAGAACAATTAAGGAATAAAAGACTTCTCTCTTTGATATATTCTTTCTCTCTTCTTATACTTTAAGTTTATGCTTTATATTATTGTTTATTCTTATTCATTTTATAACACGTTATCAGCACGAGTCTCTAGCCATGTTGTTTCGATTTCTAGATTTGAAAGCTTTCTACCCAAAGACAAAAATTATCTAATTCAAATTTGATACGTGATTACAGAGAGAAAATTCTTGTTGGGATCGAGCCCTCCAACAAACAGTAAAGTACTATTTCTAGTTTATTATTTTTGTTCTAAATTGTGGTTTTTATTCTTCTCCCACTTTATTTTTGTTTACAAGATTATTTGGGTTGCCAAGAAATAAAAATAATAATTAATTAAATGTATTGCAACCTAAAGATTGCAATAATAAAGTGAATGAATTACAACCAAAGATCGCAAAATCAAAGAGCCTGAAATTCGATTTGATATTTGGAAATTGTGAAATCAAAGAGCTTGAAGCTTGATCTGATGTCTGGAGATTGCAAAATCAAAAAGTCTGAAACCCAATTTAGTGCAATTTAGTGTTTTGAGATTGCAAAATCAAAAAGCCTGAAGCTTAACATAATCTTATTGGAAATTATAAATTGCAATAAAATCAAAATATGAAATAACGAATTTCAATCGAATCAGAACTTGAAGTTCTAAATTCCAATTGAAGTGATGATTATTTTTGGAATATGAAGTTCTAAAATTCATTATTCTCAATTATAAACTTAAAGTTTATATATGCACGTGAAGTTATAATAAAGTTTTAAACTTCTATTAGAATGAATTTTATTACAAACCTGAAGTTCTCAAAATGGTAAATTATGAACTTAGTGTTATGATATAATCATAACCAATATCCAATCGTTAATGGATATTGTGCAATCATTTTTGTGATTTATTTAGGAGGACGTGGACTAAAAATAAAGTCCAAAAATTGCTAAAGGATAAATATATTTTATCTAATTTTGAAGGGTAAATATATATTATCTCATTTTGAGCACAATCTAAGTATTTCAACATGATTAATTTTGTTGTTATTTTGATTTAATTTATTTACACAACTACATTTATGACTCTATGAGTATGCTCTGTGGTTGCCAATATGTTGGATCTTCCACATCAGAAAGTAAATTTAGTTTTTATATTTAGTGGTGCTTATTTCAATTATGTGATTGGATTTGATCAATAAACATAGAACAAGAAGTTCTAAATCGAATCCAATTGAGAATTTAAAGTTCTTAATTTTAAAGTGTCGAATTGAACCTGAAGTTCCATACTTTTGAACATGGATTGTTGAATCAAAAGATAATTCAATTTTACATTGTTAAATGGATATCTAACAATCAGTATATTGAAAAAGGAAATACAAAGGCATGAAGCTCTAAATATTAATACAAATTCAAAACCTGAAGTTTTGTCTATCGACATTTTTAGAACCTAATATTCTTAATTCTAAGTTAATCAGATTTGAAGGTATGATGATATCAAATTTAATTAGAATTGAAAGGTCTGAAATTGATCTAATATTGGTCCTTATCATTTATAAAAATTAAATTGTAATTTCCATTCAGAACCTGAAGTTTTGAATTTTTCTAAATTTCAGTTACGAACCTATAGTTTATTAACAAATCATAAGTTCTAAGAATTTGAATGATTTTATTAAGAAGTTGACGTCTTTAAATAAGAGACTTCAAAATGTGAATGAAATATTCATAATTTTCGCTTCTTCTCCTCCCGACAAAGGTACGTAGATGTGAAATCTTATATTTTCATATACTAGAATTTTCATATTTCGTACATCTATTAATCACAAATTGCTTATGTTATTTATTCACTGACATTTGAATTTATTCGTTTTGAGATATATAGTTTTATGGTCGCTTGAATTTTGTGATTTTTTAAATTGGTGGTTTTATTATGTAATGGATTTGTATTTACATGGTCTTATTAATATAATATTATATTTTTGGTGCTTAAGTTGTCTAAAATTAAGTTTTTGTATTGCTTTGAATTATATTAAAATATTGCATTAAACTTGTAATTGCAACATTCATGAAATGTTTTGCTAATTCATAAGCTTTGTTGTAGTATCTAATAATTGATATGATTTATCTGTGAATTATATTTGACTTTAATTGCTCTCTTTTTTTTAATTAAAATATCTTATAACAAAATGAGTATTATTTCTTTTATAATTCCTTCACTTAGTAAGGTATGAAAGGTAGAAAATAGTCAAATACGATATTTTAAAATTCCTATTATCATATGTACATTTTAATTTATTTACATTATTCATATGAGCAATATTACTTATTTGATTTATTTGTTGAATAAAATATTACTTATTCATAACTGTTATGATATATATCCAGCATTTTTATTAAGATTAAATATATTTTATGCTTTGATTTTTATTGTTTAAATGGTTATGTCAAATTATATTAATTTGTTTTTTAGTAATCATTCTTTTTAATGATGACTTGAAATATAAATATTTCATGGTAAAGGTTCAATAGTCTTTTTTTTTATTCGATAAGAGGAATGATTTGATTACTAAATGAAAAGACAAGATTAAAATATCTTACACTTCATGATTCAAATATTTGTTCTTGAAGTAACAGTATATATCATGATAATTACATGCCTCTAATTTGCTCTTGAAGAAGCAATATTGAGATTATAAATTTGAGAATATTTGAATTGATATCATGTCTTATTTCAACCATAAAATATCACCCAGTTAGATTAATATCATTCTCTGAAATGAATGATGTTTCTTTTAAAAATATCATGGTTGTGATGCGAATGTAGATAGTTGAAATAATTATTGAAGTTAAGGTGATCACTACAAGAAATTTAATTCAATTCACCAGAAGTGAAATAACATCAAAACAAAGCAAGAAAATTAAAAGGATTTTGAATACACCTTTCAAGTATTATAAAAAAAAAAAAAATTGCTTGCTATAGGTGTTAAATATAAGGATAAAGATTATGTACATGCGGTACATCTTAATATTTTGTTAATCTTTACCAAGTAAAATGGACACTCTTGAAGAGCTAATAAATTTAGATGAAAACAAAATTCTGTATTTGTTAGATCCAGTAGATCTATAACAAAAGAAATTATTTTGAGTCCATTAAAATTATTTTATTATTTTTGTCTCATGCCAGAAGCATGTGTTCTTTTATTGTTTATTCTGCCATATGATCATATGCTTAATATGAGAAATGTTATGAACTAGAAGTTCAAATAAAAAAAAACGATAAATCGTGATATTGAAATTTTTTTATATGGATATCTAATTCATAAATAAAAATTATTTTTGGTATCAAATGTTCCTGAAGAATATAAGATGATATAAGTAAGTACTTAAAAAATAATATGATAGAATAAATGAGATCATGCAGAAAATTACAATGATGCAAAAGATTTTCTCAAAGAATAAAAATTTAATTTTCTCATCGTTAGGGGGAGAATTATTATAAATTGATAAACGACGTGAAATTACATGGCTTACATCATCTTGTGATTTGCATAGTATGCAAATAATTTTTCAGATGATTCGAAGAAAATAATAAAATTACATTCTGCCAATATACAAACTCGAGTGGTTGTTTATGTAAAACAATTTATGAAATGACAGTAAAAATCATTTGTTAATGGAAGACAATTTAGTTCAAATGATAAGATTCCCTAGAAGTGGAATTTGAAATATCATAATAATACTTGAGTGAAAAATAAATCATCATCATCAAAGACTCCCGAAGAGTTAGTCACACAAATGAAAAATAAAATCCTGAAGATACATATAGAAATGTTAATCCCCCCTATAAGACTACTAAAGTTGAAAATAGAAAGATCTCAATTATCCATGTAGAGACACATGTACCAAAAATAAAGAGATTATATTTCTCTGAAATGAATATTTGTATAAAGAGGCATGTGTACTGGACATTAAAGAGATTTCAATAACCCCTGAAGAGGCACATGAATTACGAAATGCAAATAAATTATATTGATAATATAGAAATTGAGATCATATATTGCTCTGTATATTATAAAAAATATATGATGATCTTCAATTATAAATTGTATATATGTCGACATAGTGGTGAAAAATAAAAGGCAAAGTTATGATTTTGAAATTTTTTGGACCTGTAGTTCAAATGTTTGATGACATCAAACTTATTGAATATAATTATTTTTTCGTACGAATTAAGATAAAAGGTTTACTGCAGAAACCTAGGTTGACAATGAATAAAAATCCTATAAAGATTTAAATGCCTGAAGCAAGTAATTCGATGCTACATTTTGTATATATTGAATTTAATAAAACAAAATGCATGTAGTGCATACGCCCTTGTGAATATTATGTTGAAAGAATCAACAAATTTGATTCCAAATAAGTATATGTTAATCTTTTGAGACTTATTAATACTCCCGATAAGCTTGCAAATTATACTTTTATAAGGAATAATTTCTAAGTTGAAAAATCTTGGAAAATAATATTTTGTCTCAATTAATGGCCGGGATGAGTGTTTTTAAATTGGCATAATAATACATGAATCATCATATATAAGAAAAGGTCTTGAAGTACTTTTTTATGGATAAAACACATCGAATGGGTTTCTCGATGTTTATTCCATAACTTAAAGTGGTGTATGATCTCCTCTTGTTATTAAAAAACTTTAGGTCCTGAAGCATCAAATATAAGTTCAACTTGTGTTTTTATAATAACACAACATGCGTGATGTCGTATATAACAAGTTGGACCAAATCAAAAAGCGATTTTATTAAAGTTCTTTACATATGATCTCTAAAAAGATAGTGATAAAAAATACGCTCAAGTTTCAATCCTGCAGATTTATTTATAAATACACTACTAATTTCAACAAGCAAAATCTTGGTACATGATATTGGGATGCAATATCTTTGCAAAGTATTGAAGCATCCACGTCAAAATGAGGGGGAGCGTATTTATCACTTTATGGGAGTTACTGATAATATTACATATTGTACTCTTTTTCCTTCACTAGGTTTTTATCCTATAGGGTTTTCCTAGTAAAGTTTTAATGAGGTAGTTTTACACCCCCATTACCATTAAAAGTTAATTTGAGATGTAGATGAATAATGTACTCTTTTTTCTCCGCTAGTTTTTTTCCCGCTGGGTTTTTACTAATAAAGGTTTTAACGAAGCATATTCAATGTATGATTGATGGACATTAATTCAAGGGAGAGTGTTATAAATATTATGCAATTATATATGAATGAATATCCATTAATCCATGGAAGAAATTTCCATCTTGTTGTATTCCCACTAGCTCTACCATAATGATCAATTTTATTATTCATTATAATGTAGTTTATGTATACTTAATGTAATGTGGGATTGTGGGGCTATATAAAGGATCTCTCACCATTGTATTTGATACACTTTTGATGAGAACAATTGAGGAATAAAAGACTTCTATCTTTGATATATTCTTTCTCTCTTCTTATACTTTAAGTTTATGCTTTATATTATTGTTTATTCTTATTCATTTTATAACAATATTAATATTATTTTCTTATATTTATATTCATTTTCAATTTTCAACCGCTTCAATTTCAATGTTATATATATATATATATATATATATATATATAATAGAGAGAGATTTTCCAATAGAGACATTTTACAATACACACTTTAAGCACTTTTGGTGAAATTTAAATAAATTTATTGAATCTTAATGTGATTTTTTGTATGGATATTAGAAAGAATGAAATACATTTTTGGAAAAAAAAATAAAAATTGATTACTCAAATTTGGGACATTATCAAGCTAAATAAACACTCTTTACCATGAAACCATGTTTGGCGGTTGTAACCATTTCAATTCCTTAGCTTCCAAATCTATATTTCACATTTAGGGTCGAGGTAAATTAATTTAAATTTATAACTTAAAATTTTGACTTCAACATCTCAATCACCCATATGCTTTTAATCCAATGGTTGATATTTGAATGAATTTGTAACTCTTGGATTAAGAGCATATGGGTGGTTGAAGTGTTGAAGTCAAAATTTTAAGTCACAAATTTTAATTGTTTTAGTCTAACCCATCCATTTATTTATCATCGTATCGCATGTTTCTATTCTACTCGATTTCATATGTGATGAATGAAGTGTTTGCTTTTATTTTCTTTTTATTAAGTGATCTTTATTCTCTTACAATTTTATATTTATAATATTCTTAATTAGAATTAATAATTAGGTAATGAAAATATGATTATACAATTTTTTCTCTAATATTTTCTTTGTTTTTATAATGTTAATCTATTTAAAAATCAATAAAAACAACTTGAAAGTTATTTGAATAAAGATAAAAATCAAACACACAAGTTTATAAGACCTTTTTGTTGACTTGGTCAAATCTATCAATTTGTCGCATCTTGATAGTAGATATGATTTTTATTATAAAATTTAGATTGTAAATGTGTAAATAGTAAAAACGTTTTTTTTTGAAAAAGTATAAATAATTTATGAGTAATGTTATGTCTGAATGATATGATTTTGACAACTCACATACCACGTTATTTGAGCATACTTTTGAAATTTGAACAAATATTTTGGATAGCCTCTAACATAAATTTCTGGATCCGCCATTGCTAATTGACTCGTTTGGTGTTGGTCTCAAAAAACAACAATATACATCGATTAGAAGATTAATTTTCTCATTTGAGCAAGT
This sequence comes from Acer saccharum, assembly GCA_030490815.1. Classification (NCBI taxonomy): domain Eukaryota; kingdom Viridiplantae; phylum Streptophyta; class Magnoliopsida; order Sapindales; family Sapindaceae; genus Acer; species Acer saccharum. Next base: position 26,580,721 of record CM059870.1, on the reverse strand, counting down.
AGATGGGCTTTATGGATTTCGGTCCAACCAATTCATTTTGGGATCTTGCATATAGGAAAGGCAATGGGCCCCAACTACTCCCACTATCGGGGGAGGTTACATATGGACTACAACTCTCGCATCCGGAAAAATGATTGCGAGTGGCGATAATGACACCCCTTAAAAACTGTATCTACACCCCTTTCGTAATTGCACCCATCAAAAATTTAAAAAAATCTCTAATTTGTAAATAAACCTCACTTAATGTCAAAAATACCATTTCTTTAATTATACTGTATTGTATTTTTGTAAGTACACACCACCTATAACTATTATTATGTTATTTAATCAACTTTATTATTATTTCAAATTTTGTTCTTTTTTTAAATTCTCTTACTATTCTTTCTCTTCCCTACTTCTTTTCTCTTCTTGGAAAATCAAAATTCATTTTTCGTTATAAATCCATTTTAAGATTTTTTATTTATTTATTGGAGAACCACTTTCTGTTTGTGAGAGTGTAGAGATACAAAATTTGTGCTATGTCACAATTGATGTGGAAGTAAATAGATGTGAAATGATATTTCAAAAAAAAAATAAAAAAGATAGGTGTTCGATGAAATTGAAGAACATCTAATATATATATATATTTTTTGGCAAATTTTGGCAAAAAAAAGAACATCTAATATTGATAAATAAATAAATAAGTCTAAACTCTAAAGTGTGTTTGAAAGAAATAAACTAAATTAGATAATATAGTTAATTTAAAAGTTAGTTTATACATATATAATGATTTTGTTCTTCTAATAAAAAAAATAAAAATTAATTTAAAACTTACTTTTTCACAACAAGATTTGTCTCATGATTTTGATTTTTTTTTTTTTTTTATACTTAGCAATCAATTTGTATTTCCTTAAAAAAGATTGAAAATATATTTAAAGATAATCTATGGTTTATTAAAATGGAAAGAGTTTTTATGTTATATGTTAATATCAAACCATTAATAGGAAAAACAATATTACAAAAGATTAAAATAGAAAACTAATTAATAATTATTGGTGGGTGTACTAACAAACAATTAGTCCTCTTAGTAATTTTACTCATGGGTATTATTGGATTTTAAAAAAATATACTAATTTAGGGTGTACATACAGTTTTTAAGGAGTGCAAATATCGTCACTCGATGGCTGCTCCCACTTTTGGAAGATGAGTCTTCACATTTTGGGATTTTATAGCCAAAGGTGGAATAAATATTTACAACCATTGAGGCTTGGTGGAATTTCCATTTAAAGACTCCAACCATCAAGGTAAGAGGCCATCGGTTAAATTTTCTATATTTGTTTCTACAAATATCTTGCTTTTTAATATTTTCTAACATCTTTAAAAATACTATTTTTAATAGCAAGGACTCTCTTGCCAAAAACCAATCTCTGAGACATAGTTGGTTTGCGTATTTTTTATTTAATTATTCATATTAAAACAAAAAACAATTTTCAAAACTGATTTCATTAGTTTCAAAAACAATATAAAAAAATTGCATATTTTGGCAGCATCATAGTATCTTCATTCAAGGTCACCTATGACCTAATTGACCTCTAAAATAAAATTTCCATGCTTAAACTTTTAAAATTTATTTAACTTCACATAATTATATATAATTTTGTGATGTAATCTTTTTCTTCATTAACAAGTTATCTCCAGTCAAACTCTCAAGACTCTTTTCCTTACGATTAATATAGCTTCCATATGTTCAAATAAGTCACCAATCAACTGTTTTTTTTTTTTTTCCTTCTGGAAATCTTGAAGAATCTGCATTGAACTATGATGGTTGAATGGATTTTATCTTTTCTATCAATTTTACAAATAAAACACAAGTATGTAGAATCCAATTAAAAAAAGGGAACATTTTGTGATGAGAATGATGGGTGTGATTCAAGTTGGAGACAAAATAAAAATCATAAAAACTAAAAAGAAGTCAAGTAGTAGTGGATGATGTTGTACAATGTGAAAGTACAGAGAAAGTGAGCAAGAGAAAACTTACATGTTTGTCTTCTAGGAACATAACTTGTTTTGGAATATAATTCTAGACCCAAAGCACCCCAAATTCCAGAATCATGATTTTGATTCATTTTATCAAAATTGCTAAGATCAGCTAACTAAAATAATTACAAAGTATTAACTGGGAGAAGATATATGAAACAAATCGAAAAAAATTCGTTCTCTGATCAAAGTTATCCATCTGTTTTCAATTTGAAACTACCAGAATATCAATTTGACAACTCACATACAGTCTATCTATCAAATGGACAACTGATTGTCCTCCAATAGTTTGATTGCCTATTGATAATCAATATGGTAGATATTGTCCTCAAATAATTTGTATCAACTGATAGATATTGTCAATATTATGTGAGTATTGATCAGGGCAGTCTTACACAATTAAACTACTGATATGAACATTATTATCACACATTTAGATAAATGATAGATATCTTAAATGTCATAACTGATATAGACAGTCTCATACAATTATAGATATCTTAAATATCACTGTCAATCAATCAATATCATATATTGATAAGAGCAATCTCACAAAATTAAACTACCAATATGAACAGAACTGATAGATATTGTAAATATCATATCAGTATTATAACTGTCAATAGGTACCATCATATATCTATCTATGATAATGATAGTATCACAGTTAGGAAGCTGATAGACATGAGCATATCAGTATCTATCTATGATAATGATAGTATCATAGTTAAACAAATGATGGTTATCATCCTATTAAGCAAATGATGATTGTATGTTTCCTTGTAAGCACTAATTAAGCAGCAATGGAGGAAGAACAAGTAGGGAGCTGACACGTCCAATACACGTGTACACAACCAGCATCCAACATCTACACCATAATGGACTGGATCAAGTATTAATCCTTGCAGGTTTCCTTTTCTTCCTCCATTTCTCAACACTCAAATACTCATTTTTTCTACTGGTTTACACTGCTTACTCTCTATATCTCTATATCTCTAGATCTCTTTGTTAGCAATTATGAGCAACGAAGATTCATTCTGGAACTTCGGAGCCAATATTGATGACAACAACCATATATTTGAATTTCTTTATCCTTATGAGCCTGCACCAAATTTTTGGTTCCAAACTCCGTCTCCTTTGATTACTACACCTCCAACTAATCATGTGGTTGATATTCTTGGTTGTTTCGGGGGCTTAATGGATTCTCAGACAACACCGTTATTTCAGCCGGTCTGTACCATTGATTTTCCAAATATTCCAGTGTTTTATCGGGGACAATCAACTCTTCCTCCTGAATTTGGACAAGCAAGTGGAACAATCAACAAAGCTCAACACAAGGTTCTCATCTTTTTTCTTTTTTCTTAATTTTTTTGTTAATTAATTGTTACTTTTGTATCCATTTGATTTATTGATCTATATGTTTCCATGTTAACTTGTGGTTGTAGAGGGCAAAAGTAATAACTGAGAAGAAGAAAAAGAAACTTGAAAAACGAATTCGTGCAGCTAAAATTCATAACTTGTCTGAGAAGGTACAAAAATATTTAAGCTTCAGCTTTTTTTTTTTTTTTTTTTTTTTTTTTTTTTTTTTTTTTTTTTTTCTGGTTGCAGTAGTCTATTTACTCTGTTGATCATAAACAATTTTTCGATTCATGTTTCGAGCAGAAGCGAAGGGTCAAGATCAGCACAAAGATGAATACTTTGAAGGAAATGATACCGAATTGTAACAAGGTCACTAGTCGTATTATAATTTAATTCCTTGTTTTTACGTTCATTTTCTTCAATACTAGCTAGAACACAATAACTCTGACTACTAAAATTGCTTATTTTCAGACTGATAGAGCTTCTATCCTGGATAATGCTGTCAACTATGTTCAGTTCATGAAGCTTCAAACAGAAGTAATCTCTCTCTGTTTTGTGTATTATTTACCTGCTTACGTTCTTCATCTATACATATGTACCTCGTTTGGCTAATTTGCTTCAAATTTTTCGTGTTTTCGCTTATTAGTTGATGTCGGGTAGCACAGTGACACCATACATAACACCAAGTGGGCTTCCAGGCGAACATGGTCCCCAATATTCACAATTCCTTCCAATCATGCCGAACCTAGACATGGTGATGCGGCGGATCAACTGGCATTAGATTATTTGGAGGGGTGGGATTTGAAACAAGCCAAGTAAGGCTAAACCCGGGCGGCGGAATCAGAATGACTTGAAATTTTGACAGCTGATGCGTTTCGGCGTTTCCGGAACTACTACACAGCTTTGCTGTGTAAGCACGTCTTTTTTTAGCCAAATTCCGTCATTTAGGCCTTAAATTGGGCGTTTTTGCCGTTTTAGGAAAGTTTCGTTTTAGCAATAAATTGGGTTTCCCAATTCCGTTTTGACTTCCGTCAATTCTGGAGTGGTTAGGAGTCTCAACAGATTTAGTTTTTGCTTTAATCTCGTTTTTGCCTTTTTTGGTATTTTTTCCTTTTTTGGTCGTTTTTCTTGCTTTCCAAGGAATCCGATTAGGTTTAGGATTTATTTTGCTTTAAATAATGATGTAGGCCGAATTGGCCATTCAGCTTTTGATTTATAAAATTTTAGAGTTTTCTCTAATTATTCCAACTTCGGTATTCATCTTGAATCAACGAATTGAAGCCTAACTTTCCGGTATTTGTGCGCAAATCAACGGAACTTTAGTAGGTTGTTTCTAATCGTTTTACGCAGGTTTTTCTCGACAGAGCTTCCGCTACATCAGTTGGTATCAGAGCCGTGTTCGTTCGGGACGACATCATCATGCCGCCGAGAAGACGACCAGACCAGATTCCTGTAGACCTAGCCATCGAACGTGACCGTGTGATTCAGTTGGAGCGACAGGTGGAGCAATTAACGGCGCAACTTGTGGCGTCAAGAGCCAACCAAAACCCGTTTCAGGCCTTACATCCTGAGACAAGTAGTGACGAAGTGGAAGGGGATCCGCAACCACGACGTCGACAGAGAGCGCCTGTGACAGATGACAGGGCGGATGACAGGGCGGATGACAGAATAGAAGATGTCAGGCGATGGGAGACGGGGATGCGGACAGAGGTGCCGGAATTCCGTGGAAGCATGCAGCCAGAAGAGTTTCTGGAATGGATTGGAATCGCTGACGAAATTCTGGAATTCAAAAGAGTGCCTGCGAATGAGAGGGTGGCATTAGTGGCCACGAGGTTTCGGGGAAGAGCTGCGGCTTGGTGGCAACAATTTAAACTCGCTAGGAATCGCGCAGGAAAGCCTAAACTTTCTGACTGGGAGAAGATGAAACGAAAGTTGCGTGAAGAGTTTTTACCTCACAACTTTACGAGATTGATGTACCAGAGGTTGCAAAATTTGCGTCAAGGTATGAGGTCTGTTGATGAATATACAACCGAATTCTATGAGTTGTTGGTGCGAAACGATATAGAGGAGACACAGGATCAGTTGGTGTCGCGCTACTGTGGTGGGTTGCGTACACAAATCCTTGATATGGTGAATCTTTTCGATCCAGTGACTGTAACTGAGGCGCATCAGAGGGCTTTACAATTGGAGAAAACATTGTCGCGAAAATCTAATAGTGGACAGACGCTGAATTTCGGAGGAGGAATGGGCAGTCGAAACAGAGCAAGTAGTTCCAGCGAAAATACTGGAAGTCGACCAGGTGTTAGTGCTAGCAGTGGTTCATATTCTGGTCCACGAAACCCAACAAACAACGTTCAAACTCCCAGGGCAACCACGGGCGGATTTCGGTGTTTTGGATGTGGAGAAACGGGTCACAGGCTGTCTGAGTGTCCAAGGCCAGCAAAGAGGGTGTTATTTATTGACCCGGCAGAATTTAATGAAGAAGATGCGGAAATAGTTGAAGAACCACAATCAGAAGCGGAGGAAGTGAGTGAAGAACTGGTAGATGGTGACACTGGAACGATGTTGATGGTGCGACGTACCTGCTTGGCCCCGAGAACTGGAGAAGGAGAGTGGCTGCGAAATAACATCTTTCAGTCTACTTGTACCATCCTTGGTAAGGTGTGTCGATTTGTCATAGACGGGGGAAGTTGTGAGAATATTGTGTCAGTCGAAGCGGTTCGAAAGTTAGGGGTGACGACAGAAAAACATCCAAAACCATATCGGCTAGCTTGGCTGCAAAAAGGGGGAGAGGTGACTGTATCGCAGCGGGCGCTAATTTCGTTTTCAATGGGAACCAACTACAAGGATCAGATGTGGTGTGATGTGGTGGACATGGATGCATGTCACTTACTGTTAGGGAGGCCGTGGCAATATGACAGAAAAGTGTATCATGATGGGTTTAAGAATACCTATTCTTTCGTTTTCCATGAAAAAAAAATTGTGCTCCTACCAAGCAAACCATCTGAGAAGATTAAGGCGCATGGCGATAATACTAACCTGTTATCATATGCAAAATTCGAGTTGGAGATAAAGGAAGCAGAAACGGTGTATGTGTTAATGGGAAAAGAAACACAGGCTGAGATGGAGGTTCCTAGTGCGGCAGCTCCTCTGATTTCGGAGTTTGCTGATGTGTTTCCGGAAGAATTACCTGAAGGACTACCACCTCTACGTGACATTCAACATCATATCGACCTAGAGCCAGGAGCTATGTTGCCAAACAAACCCCATTACAGAATGAGTCCCACTGAGCACGAGGAGTTACGAAGACAGGTTGAGGAACTTCAGTCAAAGGGGCATATCCGTGAGAGTCTAAGTCCATGTGCTGTTCCCGCCTTGTTAATTCCCAAGAAAGATGGAACATGGAGGATGTGTGTCGACAGTCGTGCAATTAATAAGATCACAGTAAGGTATCGCTTTCCAATTCCGAGACTAGATGATTTATTAGATCAATTGAGTGGAGCACATGAGTTCACCAAATTGGACCTGAAGAGTGGGTATCATCAGATTCGTATTCGACCTGGGGATGAATGGAAGACAGCGTTCAAGACGCGAGAGGGGTTATATGAATGGCTAGTCATGCCATTTGGGTTGTCCAACGCACCTAGCACCTTCATGCGAGTGATGAACCAAGCTCTTCGACCATTTATCGGTAAGTTTGTTGTTGTTTACTTCGATGATATCTTAATTTACAGTGCAAACCCCAAGCTGCATCTTCAGCACATTCGGGAAGTGTTATGTGTGTTGCGTAGAGAAAAATTTGTTGCTGCAGCCAAGAAGTGTGTTTTCATGACACCAAAGGTGTTATTTTTGGGATATGTTATTTCTGGAGAGGGTCTACAAGTGGATAAGTCCAAAATAGTGGCAGTGAGGCAGTGGCCGCGACCGAAAACAATTACTGAGGTACGGAGTTTCCATGGCTTGGCATCATTCTACCGCCGGTTCATCCCGCACTTTAGTAGCATTATGGCACCTGTCACTGAGTGTATGAAAGGAGTCAAGTTTCAGTGGACAACCGAAGCTGAAGAAGGTTTTCAGCAAATCAAAGAGAAATTGACAACAGCCCCTATACTCGTTCTACCAGATTTTTCTCAACCGTTTGAGCTGCATAGCGATGCTTCCAAGGTGGGCATCGGAGCTGTTTTGAGTCAAGGAGGGAAACCGGTGGCATATTTCAGTGAGAAACTGTCGGGGTCTCGAGTACGTTATAGCACTTATGACGTAGAATTCTATGCTGTGGTTCAAGCGGTTAAGCATTGGCGACATTACTTATTCCACCGAGAATTCATCCTATACACTGATCATGATTCATTGAGACACCTCCACAGTCAAGAAAAAATTTCTTCCCGGCATGCTTCATGGTCAGCTTACCTTCAACAGTTTACATTCGTCTTGAAGCACAAAGCAGGTGTTACGAACCGGGTGGCTGATGCCCTGAGCCGAAGGGTCACTCTGTTATCAACAATGGTTGTCCAGGTTCCAGGTTTTAACTCTTTTCGTGATTTATTTGATTCGGATCCACACTTTTCAGAGATAATGGCTGCTGTTCGAGAGGTAAGAAATTCGGAATTTGTATTGGTCGATGGGTTCTTGTTTCGGGGAAACCAACTTTGTATTCCCGAGTGTAGTTTGCGTCTGCAAATTATTAAGGAAATACATGGGGCGGGTCACGTGGGCAGAGATCGCACGCTTCAGTTAGTTAAGGCATCGTACTTTTGGCCCACAATTCGGAAAGAAGTAGAGAGATATGTGGAACGTTGTCGGGTTTGGCAAGTGTCCAAAGGGAAAGCGACTAATGCTGGGTTGTACAGGCCTTTACCGATTCCTACTCAACCTTGGACGGACTTGAGCATGGATTTTGTTTTGGGACTGCCTAGAACCCAACGAGGATGTGATTCCATCTATGTAGTGGTTGACCGATTTTCCAAGATGGTTCATTTTATCCCGTGCAAAAAAACTACTGATGCTGTCAAGGTTGCCCAATTATTCTTCCGAGAGATTTATCGCCTTCATGGTTTACCTTCGTCAATTGTTTCTGACAGGGACACTCGATTCCTTAGTCACTTCTAGCGGAGCCTTTGGAAGATGGTCAATACGAGGTTGGATTTCAGCAGTGCTTATCACCCGCAAACGGATGGGCAGACGGAGGTGGTGAACCGAGCGCTCGGAGACTTGCTGAGATGTCTGGTAGGAGAAAATGTTCGGTCATGGGACCTGAAGTTGAGCCAAGCCGAATTTTCCCACAACCATGCTGTCAATAGGAGTACCGGCTTCAGTCCTTTTCAGGTAGTGTACTCACTGGTTCCTCGAAGCCCCATAGACCTGATTCCTCTACCTAGCAAGACTAGAGTTCATGGGAAAGCTGAAGATTTCGTTCAAGGGTTACAAGAGGTTCATAAGCAGGTGCAAGAGAATTTGTTGCAGTCAGTAGAGAAATACAAGCTAGCCGCGGACAAGAAAAGGCGTCATTTGGAGTTTGAGGTGGGCGATTTTGTGTTGGCAGTCCTCACGAAGGACAGGTTTGCTGTGGGGGAGTATAACAAACTTGCTGCTAAGAAGATAGGCCCGCTGGAAATTGTGGAAAAAATTAATCCTAATGCGTATCGCCTGAAACTTCCCAGCCATATTAGAACTCATAATGTCTTCAATGTCAAGCACTTGATTCCTTTCCATGGCGACTCCTCTGATGACGATTCCGTGAAAAATTCGAGGACGAATTTTCTCCAACCTGGGGAGAATGATGCGGCGGATCAACTGGCATTAGATTATTTGGAGGGGTGGGATTTGAAACAAGCCAAGTAAGGCTAAACCCGGGCGGCGGAATCAGAATGACTTGAAATTTTGACAGCTGATGCGTTTCGGCGTTTCCGGAACTACTACGCAGCTTCGCTGCGTAAGCACGTCTTTTTTTAGCCAAATTCCGTCGTTTAGGCCTTAAATTGGGCGTTTTTGCCGTTTTAGGAAAGTTTCGTTTTAGCAATAAATTGGGTTTCCCAATTCCGTTTTGACTTCCGTCAATTCTGGAGTGGTTAGGAGTCTCAACAGATTTAGTTTTTGCTTTAATCTCGTTTTTGCCTTTTTTGGTATTTTTTCCTTTTTTGGTCGTTTTTCTTGCTTTCCAAGGAATCCGATTAGGTTTAGGATTTATTTTGCTTTAAATAATGATGTAGGCCGAATTGGCCATTCAGCTTTTGATTTATAAAATTTTAGAGTTTTCTCTAATTATTCCAACTTCGGTATTCATCTTGAATCAACGAATTGAAGCCTAACTTTCCGGTATTTGTGCGCAAATCAATGGAACTTTAGTAGGTTGTTTCTAATCGTTTTACGCAGGTTTTTCTCGACAGAGCTTCCGCTACATCACATGGGGATGGGGATGGGGTTGTTTGGGATGTGTTATCCGAATGGTGTACCGGTGCTACAAGCTCCCTCAGCTGCTAGCTTCCATCCTTCGTTTTCAGGAGGTCTAGGCATGCCTTTAATGCCTGGACCTGCAAATCTTGCAGTCCCTCAAATGCAAATGCCATTTTATCCTTCACAAGTCCCAATGGCGAATTACGTCTCAGGATTCTCTCCTGGGATAAACTTTCCAAGCCAAGGAGATCAGTTTACTTTTCAAGTTGCACCAAGCATTGCCATTGCTCATCAACAACAACAACTACAAGAGCAGCAGCAACAAAATAGCAACAGCAACTACAACTACAACAGCAACAGCAGCAGCAACAGCAACTGCCCGGGAAAACTCAGGTTCACTCTAATCTGTAAATTTTTTCTATCATTTTTAAGCCAACACAAATTGGAAACAACCAAATCAATCAAAGTAATCGAAATCTTGTAAAAGGGTCCAAGAAGATACAGCTAACCATCACAATTATATGGTTTCCAAATAATCCCAAAATTTGTGTTCATTTATCTAAAATCTTCATTTGACTTATAAACTTATTATATTTTGATCTAAATTTGATCAAATTAGTATGTGTGGTTGATTGATTGAATTTCTGCAGGAAACACGCCCACCTATTACATCTCCTTAAAGGCTAATGAGCAGTCATACAATTACAACTTCATGGGTGAGAATTAATGAAGTCTCTGGGGCTTCTCTTCTCTTACTTGGATTTGTTTTGTAACTGATCAATCTGTTTCATTATGTGTACTTTTGAATTTTACGTATTATTATGGTTTTATTACGTGTAACTTTAAATTTTTGAGTTAACTAGATAAGAATAGCTTTGTATGTTGTATATCTGTTTCGGTGGTCACTTTAAGCGGAGAAGGCAATATTTCAACTTCAGTTTTTAAGCGTAGTAGAAATGTTTGGCTACCAATGGCCTCTTGCGTTGGTGGTAGGAATCTCCCAAGTTTGGTTCTACCACCAAGGTTCAATACATTGGTATGTAAATAATTATTGTCCCACCTTTGGCTATTAATTCCCAAAGTCTGGGTAGCCCTATCCCGATATTATGGGATCAGCTCTCTCTCCAGTTGACTATGAAAGTTGTAATCCAGTTGTAACCTCTCCCCGATAGTGGGAGTAGTATTCCAGGCTGTGCTTGTAGAGTCTTATCTCGCCTGATCTTGGAGGTCCAAGCTTGAGGGCAAAGTTGGTATTAAATAATACAAAATACAAAACAAACTATAAAATATAATGGGTCAAAATTGAATTTATTAAATTGTTTTGTTTGTTTTTTTAAATGGTCAACCAACATAAAAATATCAACAAAAAAAAAAAAAAAAAAACCACTGGATTTAGTCCTGACACGGCTCTGGTTCTGGTTCCACGGTTAGGTGGACCTAGCGGTTCTGAACCTTTTTTTTTTCTTTGTTAATAAAAAAAATTAGACTTGTAATTGTAAATAAAATAAAATTCATTGGGTTGGGTCACCCGAAAATAAAATAAAATAAACAAATGATTTACAAAATTAAATTAAAATAAAACTAAACAAAATGATAAATTACAAATTACATTTCATTGGGTATTTGGATCACCCGAAAATAACATAAAATAAATAAATGACAAATTAAAAAATTAAATTAAAATAAAACTTTAAAAAAAAATAAAATGTAAAGTTATTAGCCTTGCACTTAATTTTTACCACAATTAAGTTGCTTACGTATCCTCTTGGGGGGTTTAGAGGAATCAAAGGCCACATAGTTCTCTTACCTTTATTGTAGGTTTGGTGATGACGTGGCATAATTGTTGTCGTGATCCGCATATGCTATTCCGGCTCCATTGCTCCACTTTCAGGTTTGTCATATTTGAAGAAATCGTACGGTTCTTCCTGCTCGATTTCTTGTTATCCGTATTGCGCTTTAGTCCAGTCATCTACACAAACTTGCATCTGTGGTGATTTCGGACTCAAGAATGAACTCTTTTCATCCAAGATATTCTCCCCGGTGCTGAACTCTTATTCCACCGTGAAAGTATACAAACGTAGTTAAATTGCTTAAGGCATACCTAGGGGGGGTGAATAGGTTTTTACGCCTTTTTTAATCCTTGAACAAACTTTCGTTTGTCCCTCAAGGTTGCCTTACATACAACAAATACACTAAGAAAAGACAACATACATAGACAATATGAATAGGTAATCATATAAGCATGGTCTACATACATCACCAAGTTGTATGAGGTAAACAAACAAATAAGTATAACAACAAAGAATACTTGTATTTCACTATATGTTCAATGACTTACAAGAGTGATCAAATATCACTATACACAAATACAATATACAAAAGAATCATAGAAATAAAATTGATCAATAAAAAGAGTTCACTAATCACACTATACAAAGTCTTGCTTCACAATACATCATAAGTGAATACTATGAAACAAGATAATAAAAATATACAAATAAGATATAAGAGATAGAGATAGGAAGAATTAACACAAGAAATTTTTTAACGTGGTAAAACCTCCAAGGAGGAAACATCCACGGGTTGAACTATAACCATTGGGTACTATATTATTGGAAAGTAAACATAGAACATTCACAAAGTGACCAATCTTTAGCTCACTCAACCTAGTGAAGTCTAAGCCTACCCAACCCTATTGGAAAGTGTGAATCCCTCAATGATGCGAAACCACCATATATTGGACACCACATAAAACCAACATCGATGGTAGATTAGAAATTCCTCAAGAGTGCATACACCTCCCGTGTACCCCGCTCTTTTGAAGTCTATGTCTAACCATACGCCTAGGCCTACAAATATAATAGCCAACTCCCTATCCAAGGCACTCTTGCCTCTAGGGAGCTTCCCATGCATGACTATCCGAGTCCTCCCGACTCTAGCCATGACTTCTTGCTTACCTATCCGAGTCATCCCGACTCTAGGCAAGTCTTCTTGCTTGGCTATCCGAGTCATCTCGACTCTAACCAAGACTTCATGCCTTTTACAAGGACTTCCTAGTGTGATCATGTGAATGCAAATGATGCAAACAATCAAATCAACATAGAACATGTGATCAATACATTCTATGGTACAAATAGACCTAAACATGTGATACCACAAGTAATAAAGTCTAGATGCAAAATACAAGAATAAACCTAAAGCATGTAAAACATCAAACACATAAGCTCAAAGTCTCATTCACACATACAACACTTGAATCAAAATATATTCATGAAGTACAAGTTCAAGATGCAATCAACATACAATAAAATGCTAGAAATATGAGATTTAATCAATCAATATTCTAGCCAAAAATATAGAACAAGGATTCAAGATATAAATCAATCAAATCCTAGATTGCTCTAAAATACAAATAAAATTCAATAATCCTAGATTTCATTAATCAAAGGATCAAATCAAATCTCAAGGTCATTTATCACAAATTGATTCAATCAAGTTACAAACAACCTAAGATGCCATTCTAATCACAATACAACTCACAAACATATGATAAACCTAGAATCATAGAAACTAGTCCACATTTGTCTATAAATTGACTTTCAATTAGAATGATAATCAAGCTATCTTCTCAATAGCTTTTACCAAACATAAACATACATATAGAAGAAGAAACCCCAAGCAAATTGAAGGTTAAAAAGAAAGAAATCCCAAAGATTAGTCCAATACCTTTGATTCAACAGCTGGTTCGGATTTCAGTGTGCAACCACTAGAAAACTCGATCAATCAGCTACCAAACCACTTGGAAATGATAGATGACTCAATTACGAACGTTCTCCAATTCGAATCACTCAAATCCGACTCCGGATGAGGGAGATATGATGTTTGGAAGATTAGAAAATGAGAGGAGAAAAACTGACGGGATTCAAGTAATTTTTTCTTCTTGAAAATCAAATGGAGAGACAGGGGGGAAATAAAAGGAGGAGAGAGAAGGGATTTCGGGCCAATCAAGTGAGGCCACGTCACCCCAGGCCATGGGGGGCGCGTGGGCCTCACGGGGGCAGAGAGCCCCTCTGGCCGTGGGGCCCACGGCCTCCCTCACGGCTTTGGCCAAGTGGCCTCACGGCCACCATGCTCTCTCGCGTGCTCCCTCGGTTCTTCAGCCATATCTTGGGCATCCGAACTCTGATTTTGAATCTGTTTTCAGATTACGAACCGTGACTCTCTTACGCACGACGAAGACTACACAACTTTGAAAAATGGTTGAGAAATCATCTCGAAAAACGACGATGAATTCAACTCAATGAATGAGAACGAAAAGTAGCGTAGCTACATCGTTTGGACTTGAAACCTTATGAATGAGTAACCGAAATGACCGGAACTCAATAAGGAATTATAATAGAACATATTCAAGTCCAAAAAACAAAAATATGGAAACATACAATCACAAAGACACACACATATGCTAATTTCCAGACATAGTCCTAGAAAATGCAATAAACAAAGTTTTACCAATATAGTATGAATGCATAAGCATATTTTGTCAAGTGTGTGAAAATGATACATAAGTGATGTTTAATCATGAAGGAACACACAAGAATGCCATGTGTGAGTGTGTGCCTGGCTTTGTAAGAGATATGAGGTCTTATATTACCTTTGATGATCAATGATGTACAAATCTCTTTAAAGCCGGCTTCTTGCATGATTTGTGGTCAAGACATTCTTCGTCTTCTTAAATCTTCAATATAAGAACCACTAAACATTACAAGAGAAACACGTTTTGATATGGAATTTATGCCAACACAAACTATAAACCTAACACACCGCCACCGTAGAAACTGGTGTTGAAAAAAAAAATTAGCTGTCATAGCCATGATTAGAAAGTACTTTCCATACTCTTTCCACCATTGTAAGATATCAAATTTTTTCTCTTCCGATTCTTCTATAAACTCAAAAGAGTTACTTAGATAAGATTCAAGCTCGGAATACTTGTTGGAGCCTGATGAAGAAGAACCTTGTAAATTTTTGGTTTTTTTTTTTTTTTTTTTTTTTATATATATAACAAATTATGTTAGGTTTTTGGTTTTTGTTGGCATGTATTCCATATCAAAACGTTGTTTCTCTTGTATTGATTAGTGGTCTTAGAAATGATGATTCAAAACTTCAAAGAAAGACTCGGCTATGGTTCATGCAAGATGATGTCTTGTAAAGGGGAATAAGCCTCATTGCTCAACAAAGGTATAATTGACCTCTTCCCTCTTACAAGGCATAGGCACACACACACACACATGGCATTCATTTGTGTCCCTGCATAGTTGTACACCATTAGTATAACACATTCACACACTTGGTAATGTATGCACATGCATTAGATTTAATTTGATAAACATTATGAAATTGCATATTCTAGGACTATGTTTAGGAAATGGCATACCAGTGTGATCTTGTGTTTATTTGTTTCCGTGTTATTGTTTTTGGACTTGAACATGATCTCATATGATTCCTTATTGAGTCTCGGTCATTTCGGTTACTCATTCATTAGGTTTTGAGTCCAAACTAGGATGCTATGCTACTTTACATTCTCATTCGTGAGTTGTCTTTGTCTTTGTGTATCGAGTTGAATTCTCAACCTTTTGTCAAAGTTTCATTGTTGTCCTTGTGTGTGAGGGAGTCATGATTCGTAATCCGAAGATAGATTCGAATTTGGAGTTCGAAGGCCCGAATACTGCCGAAGAATGCGAGAGGAGTGCGAGGGAAGCTGATCGAACCAAAATTGGTGCGATTTTTGCCCTCGTTTCCTTCTCTTCTTGCTTGATTCTCGGGCAAGATCCCGTGATTTAATTGTGTAAATTAAGTGTTTCAGGTAATTATGGAGTTTAGGGGCACTGGAGTAATATTGGCCAATTAGGGGCAAAACAAGCTAGAAAGCAAGCCAAAAGGAGCTTCAGTGCACAGGTACTGTGCTGGTCAGCACACCCGCGCACTACCAGCGCACCTCCAGCCAGAATCAGCATAAAGTGCGGGTCCTAACCGCACTCGACCCTAACTTCATCCGCACTCCAAACAAAACCTGGGGGTTGATTTCAGAAGAAAAGATAAAGTGCGGTTCAGTATGGGTCAACCAACCGCACTCCACCCACACTTTAAGGCGAAGACACCCAGAAATTGTAATGTGCGCTGGTACGGCGCTAGTCCATACTCGCGCACTACCAGCGCACTACGTGCCCAAAATCAAGCCAAAATGTGATAAAGTGTGGGTAAGTGCGGGTCCTTGAATCGCACTCCGCGTGCGTCAGCTTCTATTTCCAAGCTTAAGTGACCTATTTTTGCATCCCCTATAATAGAACCTTATGTATTCCGACCAAATCATCCCCATATACGTCTTTACTTAGAATTTTTGATATTTTGTAACATAAAGCTAGGAATACATTCTCCCTCTTATCCAAACCATATCTACTTGTTGGGATTCCCATATCTTGATTGGCTTATTTCGTGGACAAACCACATGATGGGGTTGATTGTGTAAGGGTAGTTTAGGTGATTGATCTTCAAGTTCGAAGGCCCTTCCAAGACCTCAAGGGACAAGCACGCCAAAGGTATAATTTCTAGTGCTTGATTTTCGTTGAAGAGATTTAGTAAGCACACACACTTAGCATATTTGTTCTTGTGTGCATACTCTTCACATGTCACTTTACACACTAGCACTTTGGTTGGTATATCTTGCTGTGTGTAAATGTGCTTTATAATTCGTTTCCCGACATTGTTCGGATACGTCCGCGCTTGCACTAATGAGTGCTTGGTTTCGCGCGAAGACCGCCTACGGAGAAGCCCTTGGCTTCTCCTTGGTTTTCACCTCTATTGGTGATCGGCGGCCTGGCCACCGAACGAAACCGCCGTTTCATACCTGATTGATTTAATCTCTTGGTTTGATTTGGCGGTTGGAACGGCGGTCACGAAACCGCCGAATGAAACCGCCGTTGTTCCCCTGTTCTTCTGGGTTCAATTCGGCGGTTGAGAACGGCGGCCTGGCCGCTGTTTGAAACCGCCGATCGGTGCGTTTCAGGGGCAAACTTGTCTTTTCACATGCCCATTTCTTAATGTCTATAAATATCTTACTTTCTCATTATCTGATTAAGTTCTTTGATCCCTTAGAACCCTAAACTTCAAAGAGAGATTTTTGAGAAAAAATCAAATCAAGAACTCAACTTTAAACACTCAAATCAAATCCTTTTTGCATCAAATTTCATATTGCATCTTCTATGGCTATATAGAATGCATCCATGATTGGGTTTGCATCATCACAACTTGCTTGGTAAGATTTTGATTAAGTTCATCTTATTTGAGTATTTTTACTATCAAGCTATTCTCTTTTAATTTACTTGTATGTTTTTGATCATATTATAAATACAAGATTAGAGAATTAATTGTGATGAATTGATTGAGTGTGTTTGTGATAGCTAATTAGTTTTTTAATTAATCTTGATTAGCTAAGCTATTTGACATGTCATTTAGCAATTGATATCTAGGGTTGATTTAATTGAATATATCATCATCCTAGATAAGCATCTAAGGTTACCTAGCCTTGTTTGTTATTTGAATATTTATACATATTCACATAGGTTGTATAATCTCTTCATAGAGAATTAAGACTTGGGGCTAAGATTGCTTAGGTCTCAAGCAAGTAGGACTAGAGCCACTTTTAAAGGCCCACGTGGTAGAAGTGAGGGGTTATTGACCGGAGTGTTAGACGTGGTCTACATAGGTTGTAAACTCCATTTCAATTAGTGGATTTCGAGGTCCGAGTGTGGCGCACTAAACAGTCCGTGGTTTTTCCCAGTGGTTGGGTTTCCACGTATACAT
Organism: Acer saccharum; assembly: GCA_030490815.1. Taxonomy (NCBI): domain Eukaryota; kingdom Viridiplantae; phylum Streptophyta; class Magnoliopsida; order Sapindales; family Sapindaceae; genus Acer; species Acer saccharum. Next base: position 26,563,096 of record CM059870.1, on the reverse strand, counting down.
CAAGTGTTATTTAATTCCGCACTATATTACACTTGCTTGTATTTTTTACTAGTAGTGGTATTTTCGTAAAATTGACTTGCATGTGAAAATTGGGTAATAAAGCTTAAAATCTATTCACCCCCCCTCTAGATTAATATTAAACACACATTGAGAACGTATTCCTTTCACTACTCAGCCTAAAGGCAACTAAGAGGATTGGATTAAGGCTTCAAGGAAGGAGATAATCTTCATGGGTTTTCTCTATACACTTTCTCTTAGTTTTATTGTTGTAATGAACATGAGTAGCTAAATCCCCACTAAGGGGTTGACGGATTAGTTTGTTGGATATTGGGCTTTTGTATATAAACTCTATTCTTATATATGTCTATTTTATTGTTTATTCAAGAGTATGAATGGCATTTCTTTGATGTGCTTGTATGTATACACTCTCTTTGCAAGTCTTCTTTGGGATTCAATTTGTATAGACAACTAGATATACACTCTATTTGGTTGTTTATGGTCTATTTGAATAGATAGGATCTCCGGAATCTCGGCTCGATAACCGCGCTCTTCACCTAACCTCGAATGGGTGTCCGTCACTATACACCTAGGATAGCTCTTGTGAGAGGATTAGAAGCCCTCTCTATACACCCTAGGTTGGCTAAACTAGTATCGGTTGAACCCTAGATAAATATACGTGCATTCATTGATTAGGGTCCTAATCGAGCAACTAACACTATACATCCTAGGTTGGTTGCTTGAGAGGGATCAATCACTAGTAGGAGGCCTTCTCTATACACCCTAGGTTGGCCCCTTGCTAGGGATAGATAGCCAACTCTATACACCCTAGGTTGGTTACAATTGTTTAAACGTGCTTATTTACGAGTTTATTGCTTTTGCCCATATGTTCGCATACGAGTCTATCAACACCTTAGTTTCCATCATATCACTCCATTCACATTCCATTTCGTTTGCATTCCTAGCATAGTTTTTATTGTATTTTCATTCACACTTCACAACACCTACCGTATACTTTACTTTAATGCATTTTAGTATTATTAATCTTAATCTAATCATAGCTACCTCCGATCTCTGTGGACAACCCTTGCTTGCCACTATACATGTGTTTTCAAAACCCTTATAGGCATTGCTAGGTTTATAAATATTGTTTGACAAGTGGATTTAAATACACACAAAACGACTTTGTCAGAAGCAAGCATTGACCAACGGCCAAGCTTGGTTGGGCACGTGAAGAGGCCGTAAGCCTCACGGCCTCACCACCTCTCTGCCCCGTGAGGCTCACATGCCACTCACGGGGTAGTGAGATGGCTTCATGTGATTGGCTGCCCCTTCCCTCTCTTTCATCCTTTTTAAATTCCTCCATTCCCTCTCATTCATTCTAAGAAGAAGAAAAATTAGAAAATGCAAGTGCATAATTTACTCTCAAACTTCCTCACCTTCCAAACACCATAACTTTCTCATTCAGACTCTGAATTGAGTGATTCAAGTTGGAGAAGTTTTGTAATCAAGTCCTCTACCTTTTCCAAGTAATCTTGCAGCTGTTTGATCGAGTTTTGTGGTGGTTCTACATTCAAAACCGAACCAGCTCGTGAATCATAGGTATTTGACTTATCTTTGTGTTTTCTTCTTTTATAACCTTCAATCACCTTGAGGCTTCTTCTTCTATATGTATATGTATGTATGATGAATGCTATTGAGAAAGATAGCTTCATAATCAAACCTAATCAAGTCTAATTAGAGATATATATGAACTAGTTTTCTTAGATTCTAGGTTTTCACATGTTTGAGTATTGTATTGTTATTAGTTTGATATATAGGGTTATTTGTGGATTGATTGATTCATTTTATGATCAATAACTTTGGCATGTGCTTGGATCCTCTAATTGAACAAATCTAGGATTAGCACTTGTGATTTTGTATTTAGAGTATAATAGGATTTAATTGATTATTCATTATATCCTTACTCTAAATGTTGGTTAGAATATTCATTAAACACATTTATGATTCTAGCATTTTTGTGTATGTTTCTAATATCTTGAATATGTGCTTCATGTATATGATTGATTCAAGTGTATTGTATGAATGAAACTAGGAGCTATATGTGTTAGCTGTTTTCACATGCTCTAGGTTTTAATTTAAGTTTAATATATAGACTATTTTGACTTGCGTTCTCACATGATTAAGTCTAGCTTCCACGGAATATATTGTTCACATGTTCTATGTTGAATTGCTTGTTTGCATCATTTGCATTCATGGATCACACTTAGGAAGTCCTTGTAAAAGGCAAGAAGTCTTGACTAGGACAAGAGGTCCGGATAGTCAAGCAATGAAGTCTTGGTTAGGACAAGAGGTCCGGATTACCAAGCAAGAAGTCATGGCTGGGAGGAAGGTCCGGAGAGCTATGCAAGAGAGGCTTCCTAGAGGCATAAGTGCCTTGGATAGGGAGTTGGCTACATTATTGGTAGGCCCATGCGTTTGGATAGACAAAGACTCCAATAGAGAGTGGTACATGGGATGTGTATGCACTCTTAAGGAATTTCTAATCTTCTAACGATATTGGTTAGACATGGACTCCAATATATGGTGGTTTCGTATCATTGAGGGATTTCTTATCTTCCAATAGGGATTGGGTAGACATAGACTCCAACAGAGAGTAGATTATAAGTTGGTCACTTTTTGAGGAATTTCTAATCTATCATCCAATATAATAGTACCTAATGTTGTAGTTCAACCTGTGGATGTTTCCTCCTTGGAGGTTTTACCACGTCAAAAAATCTCGTGTCAATTCTTTCTATCTCTCTCTCTCTCTCTCATATTTGTATATGTGTATGTTTTAATTTTGTTGCATAATATTCTCTTTTGATGTATATTGTAACAAGATTTTGTTAAGTGTGATATGTAAGCAAATCATTTTAATCATTGTTATATATGTAATTCTTTTGTTCTTTAATTCTTTTGTATAGTTATATTTTGATTGATACTTGTAACACATTGAACATTATTGGAAATATAAGTATTCTTTATTGATGAGTTTTTAATGTTATTCTTCCTCTTGATTCTTGTTGATGTATGGACAATGCCTTAATGGTCACATGCTTATCTTGTGAAAATACCTATAGGTTATGCTAAACAACCTAGAGGGGGGGTGAATAGGTTGACGCACTAGTTTTAAAAAAACTTTTTCGTGACTTATGTCAAAACCTCGGTGAGCATACATATTAACCTTAAACGAGATTGTTATGAGAAAACAATTATCACAAGTATGCTCAATTCACCACCCTTAGTCTACAAAACATATATCAATAAACAATGTATCTCTTTTACAAGTATATTCAATAATGAGCAAATTTAAATTCCACAAGTTGTACTTTGAATATTACAATGCAAACTCACCAAGTTGAGCTTTACAACTTGATATAGAATCACAAGATACAATGTTCAAGCACTTACAAGATACAAGAAACAAATGTTGATTCAATCAACAATGTGCACAACTCTTTCTTTATCAATAACTTGTTTACAAGGATGTGAGGAAATGAAGAGCTTAAACAAGTTATATAGATCATACATACAAATATAAAGAGATAGAGATAGAGACATTTGACACATTGATTTTTACGTGGTAAACCTCCGAAGAGGAAACATCCACGGGTTGAATCCACAACCACCGGCAAAGCAATCCACTATGATGAAAAGGACTTACACACTCAAGCTACCAACTCATGATATCCGCTCAAGCTATCAACTCCTAGTCTACCCTCGGGCCTAGTGAACCACCTAGCCTACTTCCTATCCGAGATGTGTCCTACACCTCTAGGAAGCAACTTCCTATCCAAGACGCTCACGTCTCTAGGAAGATTTGTGCTTAGCTATCCGGATCACAAGATCCTAGTAGCTCTCCTAGCCACCATCCGGAGTACCACACTCTAGCTAAGACTTTTGCTTGACTATCCGGACCACATGTCCTAGTCAAGGCTTCCTTGCTCTTTCCACAAAGCTTCACTCACTTTGCAAGAGACTTCCACCTTTTACAAGGCAATGATCTAAGTGATGCAAATGATGCAAACACATGCAACATAGAATATATGATCAATACATCCTATGGAAACTAGAAATAATCAATGAGCACACAATGTACATTTTTCTAGTTTATGATCCAAAACATGACACCATACAAAATGATGCATGAGCATATGAAATGTATGGATAAGGTACACTTCATGAAGATCTAGACATAGGCAACAAAGTTCACAAAACAAAGTAGTCTAGATCTTAAACATGAACAAAAATCTAGAGCATGCAAAACACCTAAAACATGCCAAGCCTAGATTCTATTCATGTTTCTAAAGCTTGAAAACAAAGCATGTTCATTAAGCACATAATCAAGACTTAGAACACAAACAACAAAAAAATGCTAGAATCACAAAATGTATACAATGAATATTCTAGCAAGTATTTAGAGCAAGGATATAATGAATAATCAATTAAATCCTAATTAGCTCTAAATACAAAATCAAATGTGCTAATCTTAGATTTGTTCAATAAGAGGATCTAAGCACATGTGAGGATTATTAATCATAAAATACATCAATCAATCCACAAATAATCCTAGATATCAATCTAATCACAATACAACTCTCAAACATGTGAAAAACCTAGAATCTAAGAAACTAGTTCACATATGTCTCTAATTAGACTTTTGATTAAGATTGATTATGAAGCTACCTTTCTCTATAGCATTCATAATACATAAACATACATATAGAAGAAGAAACCCCAAGCAAATTGAAGGTTATAAAAGAAGAAATCCCAAAGATATGAACACTACCTTGGATTTTCGAGCTGGTTCGGTTTTCTGTGTGCAACCACCAGAAAAGTCGATCAAACAGCTGCCAAATCACTTGGAAAAGGTAGAGGACTCGATTACGAACGTTCTCCAACTTGAATCACTCAAATCCGACTTCGTATGAGAAAGTTATGGTGTTTGGAAGTTGGGAAAATTTGGGAGAAAAATTCTGACGGGAATTCTAACTTTTTTCTTCTTGAAAACAAATGGAGGGAATGGAGGGGTTTTAAAAAGAGGAGAGAGGAGGCAATTTTTGGCCAATAAAAGAGGGCCACCTCAGCCCAGCCCCGTGGGGGGCGCGTGGGCCACACGGGGGCAGAGAGTCCCTCTGGCCGTGGGGCCCACGGCTCCACTCCACGGCGTGGGCCACACGTGGCCTCTTGGCCACTTACGCCCTCGCGCGCTCCTTCGGATCTTCAGCCCATATCTTGAGCATCCGACCTCCGATTTCGAATCCGTTTTCGGATTACGAACCGTGACTCCCTCACACACGATAACGACTATACAACTTTGAAAAATGGTTGAGAAATCATCTCGGAAATCATCGATGAAGTCAACACAACGTAAGAGAACGTAAAGTGGCATAGTCAACACGTTTGGACTCGAAACCTTATGAATGAGTAACCGAAACGACCGGAACTCAATAAGGCATTGAATAAGAACATGTTCAAGTCCTAAACATAAAATACGGAAACATACAAGCACAAATACACACACATATGCTAGTTTCCGGACATAGTCCTAGAAAATGCAAAACACAAAGTTTATTAACTAAATGTGAATGCATGAGCATATTTTGCCAAGTGTGTGAAAGTGAAATGTAAATGAAATAAAATCATGAAGGGACACACAAGAATGATATGTGTGAGTGCGCCTAGCCTTGTAAGAGATAAGAGATCTTTAAATACCTTTGTAGACCGATAATGCCCGAATCTCTTAAAAGCCGGCAACTTGAACGAATAATGGTTGAGACGTCCTTCGTCTTCGAAATCCTTCATTTACTAACCACTAAACATTACAAGTAAAACACGTTTTGATATGGAATTAATGCCAACACTAATTATCAACCTTACATCTTGTTTATACTTGTATGTATGGTTTATGTGTTGTAATGTAAGTTACCTTGAGGGAGAAACTTGAGTTTGTTTCAAGGGATTGAAAAAGGTGTAGAAACCTATTCACCCCCCTCTATGTATGCTTTAATCAATTTAACTACGTTTATACATTTCAATTGGTATCAGAGCGCGTCGTTAGACGACACTTGACGAGATCCGGATTGTACTCTTATGTGTGAATTGCTTAGGTTTTTTAAGTATGGTTTTACAAGATGATGTTATGACTTAAGGGGCTTCAAGCTCTAGGCCTCCTCTTCTCAAAGGTCACAACTACGAGTTTTGGAAATTGAGGATGAAGGCTTATGACGCGCCCAAACCGGTTCTAATTAAATTATACTAACAACGGTGAATTAAAGAGGCGCGCGGGTGGTTCACCCATCGCAAGTGTACAAGTCGTACGAGTCGTACGAGTAGTAAAGGGTATACTAGTAAGGGTGGTCGTTCCCACGAGGAGGTGGATTAGCTAACAAGTAAGCTCTAGGTTATCATTGATTATCGATTTCTAATTTCTAAACAAAATTACCAAATCTACTGCAACAATATGAGATTAAGCTAAATTAAAAGATGTTAGGGGATTGATTCATTCAAGTAACAACCATTTCATTAACCAATCATTCATTAAGCACATTCACAACATTCTAAGGCATGCATTTCATTATCAATAATGTAAAGTACCAAATCCATCATCTTACACATTATCTAAAATCAAAGATGAGTGATTAATTACAAGAGTTACATCAATCCATCAACAAAAGAGTTTAGTTACACATAGAAGTACATAAACAAGAAAATACAAAGGAAGAGCTAAACAAACCCATTTGGATTCATTTCTTGCGCAAGATGACTCCTCTTTGCAATCCAGCACAATATCCTTCTAGAGCAACTCGAAAAGATCAAGTCTAAGTAACTCAAAGTGGTGTTTGGCTACCTAGAAAATGATGGGAAAATGATAAGAAACTAAAACCAAGTGAGAGAGTTCCTTTCTCTCTAGGATTCTAAAAAAAAACTAACTAAATTAATTCTAAAGTAAGTAAGTCTAAGAATGTAGTAAGTACTCCAAGGTAAGTTATCTAGGTGTGTCTTATATGGTGGTAAGGTGTGTTCAACAAGATAAGGTGATGGGAGAGGCAAATGGGAGGATTTGACATCATTTCCAGGTGTTCCCGTTGGTTCGTTCACTCTGGCTCGCGGGTTATTCCCATCAGTGTGAACTCGCGGTGAAATACGAAGGTTGGCCGCGAGTTTAGGCTTTCTGCCTTGCGGGATATTTCTCTCGGCATGAACTCGTGGAGATTCTGCCAGTTTGAACGTGTTATGCGCGGGAATATGGCCGCTGAGAAGAGCTTGAAGCATGAACTCAGCCATAGAGGTTTGACGGTTTTTGAGGATTTGGTGGAGAGAGAATCAAGTGCATGGGAGGCTGGAATTGGGTCCATCGTGACCGGAGAGGCATCGGCCGTCAATCTGGGTGGATAACGGTCGAAAAAACCACCGAAAAATGGCTGGAATCACCGGGTCTTCTGTTGGGTCTGAACCGGGTCAATCGGGTCGACGGGTCGGCGGGTCGGGTCGGGGTCACACGGGTCGCCTCTACCCGTCTAAAGGTTAAAGACGCATGACGTCATGTTGACGCACGCAACACCCTAAAACAACGTCGTCCTTCTTGGTGACGTGGCTCTGATGCTGCTTTTGTTGGTGAATTACACAATATGCCCTTAGCTCTTCACTAATCACTAAATATGCAATAATTTCTCCAGAATTGCACTTTGACCCCTGATTCTCCATAATTACGAAATTGCCCTATTTTGCCCTGATTTTGCCCTGATTTTGCTACTTTCTTCCAGTTTGGTCTAAAATACCCCTGATGAGCTGAAATACCTGAAAAACACTTATTCCAGTTTGGTCTAAAATACCCCTGATGAGCTGAAATACCTGAAAAACACTTATTTACAACATTAAATACCTAAAAGGGCTCGAAAAACGGTTACAAAGCTAATTAAGGGAGCGCTAAATGTGAACATTTATTGCGCGATCAGCTTACATTCGCTCTATTGATGAGAGAGCTTGGATGACTGTGTAAGAAAGTTATCTCTCTCCCAATAAGAGACTTGAGAATGGATCCACCATTTCCAAGCCTAGGAGTGAGTGGTCTACTAATGAATTCGAGTTAGCAAAATGGCATCATCGGGCGGTGAATGCTATTTTCGGAGGTGTGGATAGTAGACAATTTTCCTATATCCAAAACCTAGATACCACAAAGGAGGCGTGGGACGCTCTCCAAGTCACCAATGAGAGGACTAAAGCGGTTAAGAATTCTCAGCTTCAAATGCTCACAACTCAATTTAAGACATTGCAAATGTGTGAGGAAGACAAGTGATCGTGCTTCAAATGTTTGCATTTAGCGCTCCCTTTACTTGGTTTTTGCAACCGTTTTCCGAGCATTTTAGGTGTTTAACGTTGTAAATAAGTGTTTTCAGGTAACTTAGGCGTTTCAAAGGCATATTGGTCCAAAGTGATGAAAAGAAGGCAAGAAGGCAAGAAAAGAGATGATTCTCTGCCACCACGGGTTCACGAACAAAATCCCATGGGAACAAACTAGCAAAGCAAAGCTATGGGGAATATCAAGGAGGACTGGCGATTTACAGGAAGAGAATCATAAGCAGATTTACAGGAAACAACACCATCTAGGGAAGAAGTCCAAACTAACGAGTCTAGGTTAGTGCTCACCACCACCTTCTTAATCTTAGAAGCAACATCCGAGTGAGAAGAGTGAAAAGAAGCAGGAATATCCCAATCCGTAGCATCTAAATAAATATCACCCACAACAGAATCTAGAGGAGGCTGTAACGATGATCTATCCTTGACCAAATCAATCAACAGATCTCTCAACTAGTTATCCATCCAAAAACGAACCTTAGAGTGACAACCAACCAACCAACCACCTAGACTCAAGCATCAGGGGAGTATAATGCAATTTTATCCTCGGCCAAACAGAAGAAACAACATACCACGTTCTAGATCTGTGATCTTGGGTGAAAAAACGAACCCGAAGATATGTGAAAACGAGGTACTCCTTAGTCAACATCTGTCATGTGAACTTTTTATGCATAACCTTGTTAAGAATACCAAGGTCTTTAACACCAAGACCACCACTATCCTTAGGCTTGCAGCAAGACTTCCAAGCAACTTGGACAGATTTACAACCATCAATCAAACCATTCCAAAAAAAATTCCGAATAGCAGCATTTAAATCTTTCAAAAGAGATGAAAACCCATGATAAACTTGAAATGAATGCAGGAAGGAACCCATAATCACTGAATTAATAAGATATAACATGCTTGCCATTGAAAGAGAGAAGCCCTTCCATGATTCAAATTTACTTTTAATTTTATTAGTCCATGGGATTATCCATTGACGTTTAGGCGCACCAATGAAAAAAGGAATAGCAGCATTTAAATCTTTCAAAAGAGATGAAAGCCCATGATAAACTTGAAATGAATGCAGGAAGGAACCCATAATCACTGAATTAATAAGATATAACATGCTTGCCATTGAAAGAGAGAAGCCCTTCCATGATTCAAAATTTTTTTTTTATCAATCCATGGGATCATCCATTGACGTTTAGGTGCACCAATGAAAAGAGGGACCCCCAGATAAGTCATTGAATCACTGCCTTTACGCATCCTAGACATTAAGAGAAAATTAGTAATTCGAGGCTTAGAGATGCCTCTGCCAAAGAAGATGGAAGATTTTTCCCAATTAACTCGTTGACCTGAGAGAGAGCCATAAACCGCAAAGCATCTAAAATCACTGGCAAATTCTGAGGAGAAGCCCGACAAAAGAGGATAACATCAGCAGCATAAAGAAAATGCGAAGGGGCACACATCCTAACCAGAGAAGAGATAGAAGTCATAGAGCCGAGTTTACTAGATGAGTAAGATATCAGCTCAAAAAATCTTCCGCTAAACAAAAAAGCAGGGGGGAGAGAGGATCACCTTGTCACACACCACACGAACAGGGAAAATAGCCTCGAGGGGAACCATTAATAGGAATTGAGATCCTAGCAGAATAAAAAAAACCGTAACCCAACCAATAAAACTCTCAAAGAAGCCAAAACATCGAAGGACTTCGAAGAGAAAATGCTAACTAATGGAATCAAAAGCCTTACGAATGTTTATTTTTAAAGCCAAATGCTCACCGCAACTACCATTACTCAACACATTAAAACATTCAAAAGCACCGGCCAAGTGATCAATAATAATCTTAGTGATAACCTTAAACAGGAAATTACCAAGAGCAATCAGGCGAAATTAATCGACCATGAGAGCGTTCGGAGTCTTCGAAATAAGGACCGAGAAATTAGAATTCAAACCCGAAAAAAACTCAACTAGTATGAAAAAAATCTTGCATAGCTAAACCACATCAGGTCCCACAACTTCCCAATAATGAGAATAAAATCTACCCGAGAAACCATCAGGACCAGAAGCACTCAGAGGATCCATGGTAAAAATTGTACTCTCACTTTATCAAAAGAAGGAACCCGGAGAATTGAAGCATTCACATCAATAGTAATCAATGAAGGCACGTGCTCTCGAATTATAGTGAAGTCTGAACTATCGTTGTCAGGATCCGAAAAGAGATGCTGATAAAATGAAGAAGAAACATGTTCACGAATTTCAGCTGGATCATAAGAGATATTCTGACCAATTTAAATAGAGGAAAGAGATTTTTTTTCCCCCTTTGCGCTTCAGCAATGAATGAAAAAAATTAGAATTCCAATTACCCTCAGCAAGCCAACTGACTCAACTTTTTTCACTCAGAAAAATCTCCTGTTTTTTTAACACAATCTATCCAAATCTGCAAGAACGGCAGTCTCAAAACGAAAAAGATCATCTGAAAAACCTTCAGAACCAATCCTGCCCTGAATAAGCATTACCTTCCCATTAGCATTAGTGACATTCAAGGCAATATCCCCAAATACCTCCCAATTCCACCTCCTCAAGGCCTTTTTTAATAGCTTCCACTTTTGAACAATAACACCGGTACCACTCCCAGTAATAATGGATGACCAAACCAATCTAACCAAATCAAGGAAGGAGGGATGAGAAACCTGAAAGGTTGTGGACCCGACGAAACACCCGTAAAACAAGAAACCAATAAAGGGTGATGATTTGAATGAGATCTAGGCAAGGTAACACAAGCTATATGTGACTAGGCATCCAAAAAAGAATAGGAACATACCGCTTTGTCTAATCGAGAAAGAACCATACCACGCCTACCCCGATCGATCCAGGTATGGAAAACTCATTTCATTTCAATGTTAAGAATATCACAAACCATCAAAGTAGCACATAAATCATCACAAGAGATAATAAAAATGTTACCAGTGGTCTCATGAGCACCTAGAACTGAGTTGAAATCCCCAAGCACAAGACATGGATCATTCAAACCAGAAATGTCCATAAGAGAGCTCCAAAAAAATCTACGGGTGATGTAGTTCACACTGGCATAAATAAAAGAGATCTGATGGACAATCCCACACAAATTAGCAGAAACAGTAACATGTTGAGAATAAGACAGAACAATAATAGTATCCTGAAAAGCAGTAGACCCAAAAATCCACATACTAGGAGTACCTCTAGTATTAGCACCAATAAAGTGTAACCCCATAGAGCGCCAAAAAGTAAGAGCAATCGAATCAAAAGCACACAACGGTTCAGCAAGGCAAACAAAATTCGGTATATGATGAGAACAAAAATCTTTCAAAGTATGTTGGGTATCACTATTTACAATACCTCTACAGTTTCAATAAAGGACAATCATTTATGTAACAATTTATTTTTAGCAACCTTAGTTTTGGGCGAAACAACACTGGTAACCTATTTTTATTCTTCTTACCTTTTTTAGCGGTAACCTCCTTCCAACCTGAATCTTCCAATTGATCTACCTAAGAGACTCCACCGTGAATACCTGTGATGTCTAAAGCTGCAAGGTGGCTAAAGTCTGATTCGGTGCCTTCACTATCAGTGTCAGAACTAACTTCACCCTAAAGAGTGTGAAAATGTGGGCTCTACCATGGGAGGATCTATCAAGGGCTCCATATGAGCAATAACAGGATTTGTCATGGCATCAACATCTACATGCTCAGTATGTAATGGGTCTGTGGAATCATCCAAATAAACAGCTTTTTCAAGGCCTCCCTTCATCTATGAGGGATGATTGGCCTGAGTGAACTAGAAGAGGCAGCCACGGGTCTAGAGTTGTCTTGTTTGGAAGAGAGGTTGCAGCTTCATCGGGCTTAGTCGCATTGGCATCAATACCCGATTTGATAGTCTCAAAGACTCGAGCAGTCGGAACATCACTTGACTTGTGTTTCGGTCCGTACTCTATTGAATTCTGAATCTTCCTCTTTTCGAATTCTTATCTTTTGGCTCGATGATGACAGTCGTTGTAAATCAGACTGCATGATGACATGAGGCAACGTATGACCAATAGAGCAATAAATCGAGCAGAAACTTGGAACATTCTCAAAGTAAAAAGTCAGAAAAAAAAAAAAAACAATTTTCCCTAACCTCTATCATAATGGAATCAAGCAAACGCTTAGAAAGGTCAACATCAATCAGCATGCGAGCAAAGTGGCCATAATCACCCTCTAGGGTGGCTCTGTCAAACTTTAGAGGAATTCTGATCCCACGTGCCATGTCTAAAAGGATTGAGGGTGCCAAAACTCCCAAGGTAAATCATAAAACCACACCCATATTTGAGCATTCGTCTGCGCTATGTATTGGCATTAAAATTCTAAGTCCATGGTTGAAGCCTTAGAATTCCAGGTTTCAAATGAAGTGATCTGATGCCCCAAACTTGTGCTTATCTTCCTCAAAATTCAAAAGAATTTGAAAAAATCCTCGTCTAAGAGAGATGAGATGCCATTGAGAGTTCAATTTCCAAATAGATTGAAGTTTTTCTTTAAGAGCCAATATCTTCCATGGTTCCTCCCTTTGACAAGACAACTCGACCGATAAGAGAATAACTGCAAAGTTTCAACGTTCTTCATAAGCTTTCGGGTTGACTTTGACTACAACATAATCATCTTTTTTCTTCGGAGCCGAAGACACTGGAGCAATGGCGGAAGAGATTGCTTGGGCATAAGATTTCATTATTGTTTTGGGATTCGAAAGTCCGTCCATGTGAGAGTCTGTTTGGATTGAAGGGGCTCTAGCCCGCAGTTCAAGCTCTGGAAAAAGATCCGATAACTCCATATAAGCCATAGGTCTAAACAAACATGAGAGAGCGACTAAACAACAATATTCGTTATGGTGTCTAGTGAACAGTGAGTTGGTGATCGATTAAAGCAAGCTCCTCTAACTCAAGAATCCAGGAAATTCGATGCTAATTTTTATATAGCCTCGTGAATCTGATTTGTACTAAATATATAATTAATTAATGACTTTCATTACAGATTTGCAAATGAACGGTGGCAGGGTGTGTGAGCAATGGAAGCAAGGAGGCTAGGCAGTGAGGCGACTGAAAGCAAGGAGGTTGGATGAGATCTGGCGGTCGGAAAGCAGTAGCACAAAGAAAGTCGCCCAAATAGCTCTCAGTGAAGTGGTGAAGTGCGAAACCGAAACCGAAACCGAAACCGAAACTGGTGTGGTGAAGTGCGATCGGAGGTCGGCGGTGGGGTTGGAGAGGTTTGACACCGGCGGCGGGTCTTAGTCGGTCTAGCGACATGGTTCTTGGTTGGGGTGGAACGGCAGCGGCTAGGGATTGAAATTGTTCATGCTGATATTTTTTTCAAATTCCCGTTATACCCTTCTACAGAGAATCGATAGAATCCTAAATAACCCTACGTGCAATATAACTCTTTAGACTCATATAATGACTATGACTGTTTTTATTTATTTTTTCATTATTTCAAGTCTTTTTTTTTTTTCTTTTTTCTTCATTGTTCTCCTTCTGACTTCTCTTAATAGCTTTTTAATATTGTCTTTCTTCATTCTCTTTATTCGGTTTTTTTTCTTCAATAGCTTTGTTTGCTGTACTTTTTCCTCGTTATCTTGATTCCATTTTTTTTTTCTAAAGCGTTTTTTTTTTTCCTCCTTTATTCGATTCTTTTTTCTTTCTTTTTTTCAACAGTTATTATGCAAACACTCAGATTGGTACTTCAAAGAATCTACTCAGTCTTTTCGAATATTATGAAAAATAAGAACTAAAATTTGCTTTTGATTTCTGGTACAGTTGCCCAATCAATCCCAATAATCATCCGTGAACAAGTATTTAAAATTATTTCCCACAAAAATATTAAAGGATTTGATAGAGTTCCAACTTCCAACATATAAATTGTACGTATATACTGTTTTATTTATTTCATATGTTTCGAAAGATTAATGGGTTGGGCGGTGTACTCGTCTAACATAATTGATTTTGGATATATCAAATTTGAGATTTTCTATTAATTATTATTATTTTTTTTGGGATTTCTTTTAAACAATATTTTACTAATTTGTATATTGAATGGATGATGGAGTACTGACAATTAGAGTTTATAATAATTACCACAGTGGTTTGATAGTTAAAGATACTCATTTAACCCGATGATATTAAGTTAAGTTTGAATTACAGATTCTGCAAGCTCTATATTAAAAAAATATAAAAATATAAAAAAATAAAAAATGAAAAATTGAACCTATATAGAATAGGTTAATTTAGAAAGTAAATTTTTTATGAATATTTAGGTAATTTAAAATTTATTAAAAAAAAAAGGGTATGGAGAGTTTTAATTAAAAAGACAAAGATCATCAATACCCCTCGAACACATTCTATAGGTTTATATGTATATGTGGGGTGACATGTGTACTGTATAGGATTGTTCATGGTCGGGGAAAGCTGATTCGAGTATATCAAGATCATTGTCTATTTTAACATATTTTAATATTAGAGAAAAACTTGCAAGTTGCAACATTATTAAAATTTGTTGACATATCCACATCAACATATCTTTTACAAGAGACAATTATCACAAAATGATAAAAAAACTCTGTTTGTTTTTCAAAGGATAGTTGATAAACATGCTTATCAGTTGTCATAGCCCTATTTTTTTTTTTTTTAATTAAAATATTTTTTTATGAAATAAACAGCTTGTGTATTGTTGTATTACCTTAAACTATTCTTCTGTTTATGCATAAGTCATAAATGTGGCTCGTGAAAGGTCTGTTAGTCAATGTAAAACACATTTGATTGATTATCCATATTTCATGTCATAACACCGTTAGGTAAACTGTATAGCACGAAGAGTGTCGGAGAATTTTTCCATTTATAGAATATTCAACTAGTAATTCTGCTTTCTAGCAACACTTGCATTGATGACATAAACATGTATTTATATTCTGGAGCTAACACTTGATGAATAGTTTCACACTCCATAGTTGAAGATAGTGATCATCACAATGAAATCTGTCTTCATGAATTACTTTGGAAGAGTAGTCTTTTTGACAGTTTTGTTCACATCATTTTCACAAGCAAAAAGTGATCACAAAAGCATTAAAAACTGTGACATCTTCACAGGAGAGTGGGTTATGGACAATGTAACACATCTTTTTTATAAAAAAAATGAATGCAAGTATGCAGGAGAGTGGGTGTCATGCTTGGCCAACGGAAGGCCGGATTCTTTGTACCAGAAGTGGAGATGGCAGCCCAGAGATTGTTCTTTGCCCAGGTATATTATCCCAAACTTTGTCGTATCAGATTCAGATGAATTCGATCTTTTCATATTATGAATTTGCTCATGGATTATTGTTCATAGTTTCAATGCGAAATTATTGCTCCACAAACTCCGCGGAAAAAGGCTCATGTTTGTTGGAGATTCTATTCATATGAACCAGTGGCAGTCCTTGATTTGTATGGTTCAATCTGTCATTCCTAAGAGCAAGAAGAGCTTGCACTATGTTACAACACGCTCTGCCTACTTCAAAATAAAGGTCGATCTCTTAATTTGAAGTTTGAATTGTATTCTAAATTGGTATCTCTATCTAGTGTTTGAAATTGACATTTGAATTTGCATGTAGAACTACAATGCTACATTGGAGTTTTACTGGGCACCCTATTTGGTTGAGTCTACTGCAGACGACACAGACTCTCCATCCATCGGTGATGACAAATCAGAACCTGTAGTGAAGCCTAAATCAATCTCAAAGCATGGACAACATTGGAAGGGTGTAAACTACCTTATTTTTGACACATATGCTTGGTGGACCAGATTTCCAAATTTGAAATTCCAGTAAGTACTGTTTTTCAGGATTTCGCTACGTCTTCGTCTTATCGAATTCAATTTTAATACCTTGCTGAACCAATGAAAATAGACACGGATCAAAGAATACCGCGAAAAGCATCTGAATAGCGTGTACAAAAAAGCTCTGAGGACTTGGGCTAAATGGGTGGAAAAAAATGTGGATCCCAAACGTACTACCATTTTCTTCAGCAGCATGTCTCCGTTTCACGACCGGTACTGTATGAAAAACACTTGCATGTCCATTTCTTTCTCTTCCATCAATCTAAACATAGTGTTAATAATGTTACAGGAGCTCGGATTGGAAGGACCCGAAAAAAATAAACTGTGCTAAGGAAACCATACCGATTCCAAACAAGTCGAAACATTTAAATGTGGGGATAAAGCAGGAGCTATTTAAGACAGCAGAGAAGGTGACTGGATCAATGAAAGTGGATGTTCATTTCTTGAATATAACAAGTCTCTCTGAGTACAGAAAAGATGCACATCCCTCCTTCTATGGAATATCTGAAGGAAATGCGAAGGTGTCGTTGCAGAAGCGAAAAATGGATCCGAAAACTTATGCAGATTGTATTCATTGGTGTCTCCCTGGATTGCCAGACACATGGAATCAATTCCTATATGCAAAAATCATTTCCGGTTCTTAGACTTCTTCTTCTTCTTCTTCTTTTTCTTTTTTCAAGTTCTTAGAGATGATGGCACAAATGCAGAAATGTAATAGAATTTCCAGTTGATGAAAATTAAAGGAAATTAATGTTAATTTTTTTGTACGGGTGGCTCTATTGCCATCAAAAAATAGTTCACTCCACACCCATTCTCTTTACATCCATTAAAATATTTTGAAGTTATTAATTTTCTCTTGAAATCCTCTAAAATACCAAAATTAAGCTTAAATGTTAACTATCTCATTCTTACCTCTCAAGCCATTTTATTATAAATATCTTGAAAGAACGCTGCAAACCTAACACAACTATTCCATATCTTCTTCTCTCCTCCAACTCATCTTGATACAAAGGTAGAGTTGGGGCTTTTTATTTTTCACATTCAATTATTCAAATGTTCTTCATTTTTTTTAAGTTCTAAAATTTCTTCAGCAACTTCATTTTTTAAAAGCTTTGATCTTATATTTTCTCTCAAAATTTCTGTTTTTCACAAAACTCCATTTTCGATACTCACAAAACAAAAGAAAAAAAAAATAACCATTATCAAATAAACTAAGCTTTAATCAGAACCCAAACAAAAAATTAAAAAACCCATAAAACCTTCAAATCCAGCTCTCCATTTTCACCATTTCAAGTCTTCTCAAAAAAAAAAAAAAAAAAAAAACACACACACACACATCTTTGAGTACCCTTTATCAAAACAAACAATCTCGTGGAACACTATTCCAGGATCTGCTCTCTTCTTCTTCTTTTCTTTTTTTTTTTTTTGTTTTTTTTTGTTTTTGTGAACAGATCTGGATGTGTTCCATGATCTGCTCTTTTCTTCTTATTTTATTTATTTTTTAACAGATTTGGGTTTTTCTTTTTTAAACAAATCTGGGTGTGTGACGTAAGATATTGTTTTGATTGATATTTATGTTGGGTTTTGAATCGGAGAATCTGGGTTTATGAAGAGTGAAGACGATGAAGATGGGTCTGTGAAGATTGATGATCTGGGTTTGTAAAAATTTGAAAAGATGAAAGAAAGATAGAATTTGCTAGAATGATTATCATTGATACAGGAAACGTGTATTTGTACAAAGTGAGAATTCTAACCATTCCTACAAGTCAGGAAGTTGTTACTACAATATAGGGAATCCTACTATAATACAGGCAATACAAAAGGAAAGATAATATATACAAATTATCTATTCTAACACTCCCCCTCAAGTTGGAGAGTGGATATCTTGCACTCCCAACTTGTGAATCATAGGCACAAAAATTTCTTTTCCCAAGGGCTTAGTCAAGATGTCTGCTAGCTGATGTGCAGAATTTACATATCTCGTAATCACTGAACCATCTTGAATCTTGTCTCTAATGTAATGGCAATCCATCTCAATGTGTCTAGTTCATTCATGAAAAACTGGGTTGGCTGCAATGTGTAAGGCTGCCTTGTTGTGCAAAGCAGGTTCATGGTGTGTAAGTCCCAAGTCCCTCAATAGATGATGCAGCCATGTTAACTCACAGCAGGAACCTGTCATGGCTCGATATTCTGCCTCGGCGGAAGATAGAGAAACGGTTTTCTGTCGCTTTGACCTCCAAGATATCAATGAAGGTTCAAGAAAGACACAATAACCTATAGTGGATCTCTTAGTGAGTGGACAACCTGCCCTATCTGAGTCACAATAAGCCCTTAACTTGAAATCACTATTCGAAGAGAAAAATAGGCCTTGACCAGGTGCACCTTTCAAATATTGGACAACCCAAAGGGCTGCCTCCATATGGAATTTCCGGGGCTGATGCATAAATCTACTCAAGACATGTACTGCATATGTTATATCTGGTCTTGAAACAGTCAAGTAAATTCCGACTAATCTTCTATACTGACTCGAATTTTTGAGCAAATCGCTCTTGTCCAATAATTTCAAACCTCGTTCCATCAGAGTATCAACAAGGGCTGTGCCCAACAGTCCTGCATCCTCTATAATTTCTAAGGCATATTTACGTTGAAAAATAAAAATTCCTTTCTTGGAAGCAGAAATCTCAATACCAAGGAAGTATTTCAAATTACCAAGATCTTTCAGATGAAAATGACTATGTAGGAATTTTTTAGTTGCAGCAATACTAACAGGGTCATTTCCAGTAATCAGAATATCGTCAACATATATTAAGAAAGCAGTAAAAGACTTGCCTTGTGTTCTGGTGAATAGAGAGTAATCAACTTGAGATTGTACAAAACTAGCTGAGCAAATAGCTTCTAAGAACTTGGTGAACCACTGGCGAGATGCTTGTTTCAAACCGTATAAGGACTTATGAAGGTGACACACCAAGTCTTTCTCCCCCTGTTGCCGAAGCCCTGGTGGCGGAGACATATAAATTTCCTCAGCCAAGTCACCGTGAAGAAAAGCATTGTTGACGTCCATCTGATGAAGAGACCAGCCACGAGCAGCGGCCAACACGAGTAAGCAGCGAACGAAAACGATCTTGGCAGTGGGCGAAAAAGTATCCTGATAATCGACATCTTCCAGTTGAGTGAAACCCTTGGCGACCAATCAGGCTTATACCTCTCGATAGACCCATCTGAACGGAGCTTAATTTTATACACCCATTTGCAGCCAATAGGGGTTTTGCTAGCCGGTAGTGGAGTAAGAGACCAAGTGCCGTTGGCTTGGAGAGCCTGCAATTCGGAACGCACTGCCTCCTGCCACTCAGGATGAGCGACGGCTTCCGAATAAGACCGAGGTTCCGTGATAGCACTGAGTTGAGCAACAAAAGATCAATAGGTCGGCTGATATCTGTGATACGAAACATGATTGGCAAGTGGATAGCATGTACCTTTGGTCGGACCCGGCAGTAAGGAGAGCGATTGGTCGGAGTAAACAGTGGAGCAGACATAATCACTGAGTTTGGCCGGCGGACCTGCTTGGCGGCTAGAACGACGGAGTGGAACGGGGTCGGGATTGGGGTCAGGTAATTGTGGAGATGGATTTGGGAGTGGGCTGGTCGAGGAATCCGGCGATGGAGTGGATAAAGGGGATTATGGTGATGGACTGTCAGGAGATGATGGTGACAGAGTGGGTGAAGGGGATGGTGGCGAAGGAGTGGGTGAATGGGATGATTGACGGGATGGATGGTGGGGAGATTGGGATTCCGGCAAAGGAGAGGGGACAAACACAGGTAGGAGATGTGGAGAAGGAGAAGACGTGACTGGAAGTGGTTATGTGTGTGGCTGAGAAGTGTTTGTATTGGGATAAAAAGAATAAGATATGTCGTGGGCCACAAGAGGAATTGGGCCAGACTCAGTGTGGGAAGAAGGATTGGACCTGACAGACGCATAAGGAAAAAAATCTTCATGAAATTTTACATTGCGGCTAGTAAAAAAAATTTTGGTCGACAAATCGAATAGTTTGTAAGCCTTTTGACCAATAGGATAACCGATAAAAATTGAGGGTATGGAACGACAGTCAAATTTGTGAGACGTATGAACATTAGTAGCATAGGCTAAACAACCAAAGACACGGAGGTGAGAAAAAGAAGAGGGTTTTGAGTAGAGAAGTTCGAAAGGGGTTTTAAAAGAGAGAATCGAAGACAGTAGCCGATTGATGATGTGCACAGCAGTAAGAGCACATTCCCCCCAAAATTGGATAGGAAGTTGAGCTTGAAATTTCAAAGCCCGAGCTACTTGCAAGATGTGACGATACTTTCGTTCCACAACCCCATTTTATTGAGGCGTGTAAACACAAGAGTGTTGAAAAACGACACCACTATCTTGAAAAAAAGAACGAAGTGAAATAAATTCTCCACCACTATCACTTCGAAAAGTCTTAATGTGAGATTCAAATTGAGTGAAAACAAAACTGAAAAATCGTTTTAAAAGTGATTGTGCTTCATCTTTGTGTCGCATTAAAAAAATCCATGTGAAACGTGTAAAATCATCAACAATAGTAAGAAAGTAATAAGCACTAGAAAGAGAAGGGTGTCGATAACAACCCCAAATGTCACAATGAATTATCTCAAAAGGTTTTATAGATGAAATTACACTATGACTGAAATGTAAACGACTCTGCTTAGCCAAAAGACATATATGGCAAGCATTATTCGGCTGAATGGAAAAATTTTAAAAATTCTTAGCAATGAAACTTAAACGAGGAGGTGATGCATGGCCTAAGCATTTATGCCAGAGATCGGTGGATGAGATGGTGAGATTGCAAGCTGGGCGGTTGGCGGGTGAGGTGATTTTTGATTTCTCCGTCGTTAGTGCCACCAAATAGTATAGTTTGTCACGTTGTTTACCCAAACCAATCATCCTCCTCATAGCCAGATCCTGCAAAACACACCAATAAGGGAAAAAAGTTATTGAACAATTTAGGCCCCTTGTCAGACGACTAACCGACATCAAATCAACTTTAAATGTAGGTAGACATAGTACATCGTGCAAATAACAAACATAATTCAGAGGTAATGATCCTTTTGCAACAATATTAGCTTTTTCTCCGCTAGGCAGCAATACAGGAGGCAACGAGCAATTTTTATTTTTGCGGAAGAATAAATTAGATAAGGAAGAAATATGATCCGTTACCCCGCTATCAATGATCCAATTGCGAGAAGTGACTGTAGACAAACCTGGCTTGATGGTGGCATTTGCTTGAGAGTTAGAACCTTCATTTTTGTTGTCAATAAGTGACAAGAGCTGTTTTAATTGAATCTGCGAAATCCCAACAACTTGATTCCCATCTTCTTTAGAAAACCCCTCTAACACATGATTAGCTGTAAGAGACACATGATTAGTGGCAGGCTTGTTATTGTTGTTGAAACGTCTTGGGCCTGAATTATACTTTGCTTTTGGATGACCTACTGGATACCCATTCAGTTCATAATAGGTTTGGACCCAATGGCCCATGTCTCCACAATGAGAACAATGAGGGCGTCCTCTTCCAGAATCGGTGTGGCGCTTGTCTTGGTCAAATCGGTGCACCCCACTGAGATTTTCTGGTGTTTTCTCTTGCGATCGAAAATCATGTGATCCAAACTGGCGATCGGATCTCTTAGACCTGACTGGAGTGGATTTGCTTCGAACCGCCATGGTTGCACTGCCACCAGAATCAGCTGCAGCATGCATTGAACTCAGGAGACGCTGTTTTTCTTCTTGAGAGACAGAGGAATACGCTTGACAAACTGAAGGAAGGGGATTCATTAGGAGAATTTGTCCCCGAACAGCACTGTAAGAATCATTCAATCCCATCTGAAATTGCATTAATTTTTGTTGATCTTGTTGTGCCCCAAGGACTGCATCGTTGTAGGAGGTTAATTCATCCCATAGGCCCTTCAATTTTGTGTAATAAGTAAAGACAGAGAGTTGTTCTTGTTGAAGATAAGCTATATCTCGTTGAATTTCAAAGATTCGAGGGGCATTGCTTTGAGAGAATCGCTCACGAAGATCTTCCCAAACTTCATGAGCAGTAGAATAATAAATCACACTATCTAAAATTTCCGGACTGAGAGCATTGACGATCCAAGAGTGGACCATATCATTACACCATGACCAAGCCGCATAACCTTTAGGATCAGTTTCTTCTGAAGGGCCTTTGATTGAACCATTAACAAAACCTAGTTTGTTTTTGGAATTTAAGGCTAGAGTCATAGCCCTTTTCCAAGTAGAATAATTGTCTCCATTCAAGGGTTTGGAAATCAAAACTAAGCCTGGATGATCTGAATGATGAGTGAAATAAGGGTTTGCGATATTTGCCTTAGAAACATCTGTAGGAGTGCTAGGAACAGCAATTTCCTTGCCAGTGTCAAAAGGTGTTGGTGGTATTTCATCATTGGCCATGATGATTGAAAAAGAGAGATGCTACACGGTTGATTTGAGTGTAGCAATGAATCAGGATCTTAGTCCTGCTTTGATACCATGAAAAGATGAAAGAAAGATAGAATTTGCTAGAATGATTATCATTGATACAGGAAACGTGTATTTGTACAAAGTGAGAATTCTAACCATTCCTACAAGTCAGTAAGTTGTTACTACAATATAAGGAGTCCTACTATAATACAGGCAATACAAAAGGAAAGATAATATATACAAATTATCTATTCTAACAAAATTAAGAGGGATGCTGGCTTTGACGGTCAAGGGATGTTTGTGTAATAAAGAAGATGGGAAAGAAACTAATCTCATGTATTTGCTCGGTATTAATTTATCTCATTGCAATGAGATAAGATAGGTAAATGCGATTATTTTTTCCTATCCGGTCATTGAGCCAAACATGGGAAATAGCTTCAAAATAAGCTCATTCCCATCCTATCCCATCAAACAAACGGGTCCAAAAAGAATATATTTATGACTCGTTTAGTATGCGGGATTGGATTGAACTATTTTATAGGATTGGATTGAACTGGATTTGATAGAATTAAATATAACATTGTTTATTGTTTAGTGTAACATGAGATATGACTAAAATTAGGGGTGTACATTTTCGATTTGGTTTGGGTTGAAGCTCAATGTCTAACCATACCAATATCTATCGGTTTGGTTATATATCAACCCAAACCAAACCAAAAAAAGTCGGATTGGTTTGGGTAGATTTATCGGTTTAGGTTTGAACCTAGAAATCATTTTTTGTACTATTATAAAAAAATTATTTAAATATAAAATATTAAATATGGGTGCTATTTAATTATTTTAAAATTAAAATATATATATTATATAATTAACAAATTAACAACAAGTATCATAATAGAAAAATAAAAAAAATAAAACTCATATTCTAAAATGCATCAGAAGAGAGGAGTAATTATATTTTATTTCTTAAAAAAATATATATAAGAAAGAGGAGTTGTACAATACCAATTGGTTGATGGAAATGAATGAGAAGAAAAAAAAAGTATTTATATGAGAAGCAAATAAGTATAAATAAAAGTTACAAAACCTCGGGAAATATGGATTTGACTTTTATTGAATATATGGGTTGGTTTGTGTTGCATGAATTTTATTTTTAGCAACCCAAACCGAACCAATCTTTGATCGGTTTGTTAAATGACAAATCGATTAATAATTTTTTTTATTTGTGAAACTGAACCAACCCATAAAGTTTGGGTTGGGTTAGGGGGGTTGGTTCGATTTGGTGGTTTTTTGCACACCCCTAACTAAACTAGTCGAATCTTATGTTTGGAATGACTTGGGATTGGATTAAAAATAATTTGATGAACTATAATTAAATTAAATAATTTTAAAATATTAATACTCCCTTATAGAAAAGGTAAAAGACATAACATAAAAAATAAATAGAAAAGAAAGAGAAATAAGGAAAATATAGAGAGAATGGATACTCAACCAAAACAGGAGTGGAATTGGTGAGAAATGTCACCTTTTTAAAGAGAGTTGGTGACTTTGTCAGTACTTTAATAAGTTAAGTTTAAAAGGCACCTATTATGGTGAACTACCAAAATTGCCCTCACTTAAATGATTTATGTTATTCCCTTTCTTTGTACTTTTCTCTGTCCTCCACACTCGAGAAAAAAAACTGACAATAGCTCTCTCTCTCTCTCTCTGGAATTTGTTCTTCGTGTTAGCTCTCTCTCTCTCTCTCTGGAATTTCTTCCAGACGTCACGTGGTTCAGTAAAATAAGGTAAAATTTCTTGAACTTTCTTGTTTTAATTTGTTAACATTTTCATTTTTTCCTTTTCATATATTTTCCGAGTATTTTTTGATTGTTTTTTAAGCCGTAAGCCATTTTTGGATCTCTGAGAGTTTTCCATAGATCTGTTCCCGAGCCTTTTCATGTTTGATGTGTGCCTTACCCGTGACTTTAGTTGCCTTACCCGTGACTTTTCATGCCTTACCCGTGACTTTTGTTGCCTTACCCGTGACTTTTCATGCCTTACCCATGACTTTTGTTGCCCTACGTTGCCCTACCCGTGACTTTTCATCCCTTACCCGTGACTTTTGTTGCCTTACCCGTGACTTTTCACCCCACTTTGATGTGTTTTCTTTTATTAATGGATTGTGATTATTAATTTGACAGCGTCATGAATCGGGTTAGAATAGTAATATCTTACAACGGTCGATGGGAGCAGTTACCTAACGGAAGTCAGAGGTTTGTTAGATCCGATAACCGGGGAATGTATGTGTCAAAGAATATGACTTACGAAGAATTGGTGGCGATCGTACATACTATTGTGAACTATGATGTAAACAAATACAATGTTGATTTGTCATCAATATCAATCGTTCCCGGCAGTACGTGTCGCATATTTATAAGGAATGACGACGATGTTCAGTTTATGCTAGGGGAAGATCGAGTGATCCCTCAAGTATGTGTCAGTCTAACTGAGCGGACAGCTGGCGATATGGTAGGGAATGATATTCCTCCTCTTGAAAATGCCTAACAATTAGGATCCTTTAGCGGTAGCAACCAAGTGTTCACCCAAAAGAGTGGCAGCGAAGGTGTGGGAAACATGTGTGGTGTCCCACAGGTTGCAGTCAACCATGCAGCTGCAGTTGAACCTCAATTTGGTGATGTGTTTGGTTGTCGAATTGAGCAGTACAATGCGCAGTATGATGTGCAGTACGATGCGCTGAACAATGAGGTGGATAATGAGGCAAATAATCA
The DNA here is from genome assembly GCA_030490815.1 of Acer saccharum. Lineage (NCBI taxonomy): Eukaryota > Viridiplantae > Streptophyta > Magnoliopsida > Sapindales > Sapindaceae > Acer > Acer saccharum. Next base: position 26,537,598 of record CM059870.1, on the reverse strand, counting down.
ACAGGTTGATGATCTGCAAAATGTGGATGAAGAGCCTGCACAAATGCAAACACGTGGTAGACGTGTACAAGGAGGTAGTGGCACTGCACTAGATATGCCAGGGACATCCGAGGTCCGTTATAATGTGACAACATCTGATTCTGTTAATGCTACAACTTGGGTTATTCCGGGAGCAGATTTATACTCGTTTGGTACTGGTAGAAGCAGCACCTTGGCAGCGCCAGAACCGACAACCATGATTTATAAAGGTCAATTTTTTCTAAGTAAAAAAGATTTGAAGAGGCTAGTTGGCGATTTTACGATGCGGCAGAACTTTGAATGAAAGGTGAAAAGGTCCAATAAGACAACATTACATCTGGTTTGCATCGTTGATGACTGTTCGTGGAAATTAAGAGCGGTGAGGAGAGATGAAGGGACTTACTTTCAAGTCAGAAGTTTTGTCAATAAACACAGTTGTCCTTTGGAGGAGGTTCACCGTCGCCATAAACAAGCCAAGGCAGTCACAATCGGAGAACTCATTGCACATAGACTTCAACAACATAATGGTCGTCTCATGCGTCCGAAGGACGTAATTGCCGATATGAAAACAATGTATGGCATCCAAATCATGTACAGTAAGGCACATGATGCCCTGCAATACGCATTGTCATTGACCTATGGAACCCATGAAGAAAGTTTCCAACTACTGCCATCTTTTGCATACGTTCTGGAACAGCAAAATCCTGGCACAATCACAAACTTACAGTGCGCAGACGATGGTAAATTCCTTTACTTTTTCATGTCGTTAGGGTCCTCAATTAGAGGTTTTCGGAGGTGTATGCGTCCTGTGATTGCAGTTGATGGTACCCAATTGAAGGGAAGATTCGGTGGTACAATGTTTATTGCAACTGCACAAGATGGAAACGAACAGGTGTATCCAATTGCTTTTGGGTACGGTGACTCAGAAAACAACTTTTCATGGGAGTGGTTTTTGGAATGCTTGAGAGGTGCCCTTGGTCATATAGATGATCTGGTTTTCATTTTCGATCGTCATGTAAGCATTGAAGCAAGGATTTCTAAAGTGTTCCCTTATGCAACCCATACCATATATTGCTGGCATTTTGGTGAAAATATGAAGAAGCGATTCCACAGAAAGGATGTTACCGACATAATGGATAACGCTGCCAAGTCGTACAGGCAAATCCAGTATGATCGCCACATGGAGGAGTTACGTAAGCTGCACAAGGGTGCATACGATTATGCCATTGATGCCGGTCCACACAAGTGGTCCCGCGTTCACTGTCCCCAAAGAAGGTACAGGTTGATGACCACAAATGTTGCAGAGTGCATAAACTCATGCCTAAGATTCGCACGCCAACTACCACTGATGACACTGGCAGAGTTCATACGGAATATGCTACAAAAGTGGTTCCACGATCGACATGCAAATGCACAGTCCATGCGGCATCGATTGACCGACGCAGCACATCTTGTGATACTGAAATGTGTCGATAAGTGCGGTTATATGACCGTAAATCCAGTTGACTGGAACATATTCTCCATCAGACACAAGGGAAAACAGTGGACGGTTGACTTAGCCCGAAAAACATGCACATGCAACAAATTCCAAATGGACTTTTTACCATGTTCACACGCACTCGCAGCAGCAAGGTACATGCGGACTTTGTCCAGTTAACGCTTTATATTACCCAAACGTGAATCTAACTGTTTCCATTGTTGCAGGGAGCGGAACATGGATTTCACATCTCTATGTGCGGACTACTACAAGAGGGAGACACTTATTGATGCATACTCGGTTCCTATTATGCCTGTTGGTCATCCTTCTTCATGGGTAGTGCCATCCGACATCGCAGCGCAGGTGGTTTTAAATCCAAAGACGAAGAGACAATCCGGTCACCCAATGGAGGGTCGACATGTCTCATCTTCTGAGAGGACAACCTCACAGTCGTGTAGAAGATGTGGACAAGCAGGACATAACAGCAGGAGGTGTTCCAACCCGCCTATGGTTAATGAAGGTCCCAGTAGAATTGTTCCCGAAGAATACCGTCGCAAGTGCAGCATCTGTCATTCAACTGGACACAACAAACAAACATGCCCTCAGAAGGACTCTACCGTGGAATGAATGGAGCCTTACAAGAGGAGACTTGACCCCACGTCATAAATGTTGTCATGGAAGCGATTGAAGGGATGAGAGTTGCATTGGGTGCTGCTGTTGTGCTAAACTACTGTCTGTAGGGGCTTTTCCATCCTGCTCGGAAGGTTAGGGAAGTGTACTGGAAGATTTACAACTCCCTATATATTGGCGCTTAAGATGCTCTCGTGGTTGCTTATCCGACACTAGACGACGAGCATAATAACATATACAGTGGGCCAGAGTTAGTGATGTTTATTTGAGTGCAACGAGTTTCAGCCAGAGTTAGTGATGTTTATCTGAGTGAACGATGCAATCATCTTAGGACTTTTCATGCTTTGATACTTTTTAACTTTGTGTATGCTTTGATATATGTCAATATTTTAGAAATGAAAACCACATGGTGTAGTTTCTTGCAATGTGTAGTTTCTTCCCGAGCCTTTTCATGTTTGATGTGTGCCTTACCCGTGACTTTTGTTGCCTTACCCGTGACTTTTCATGCCTTACCCGTGACTTTTGTTGCTTTACCCGTGACTTTTGTTGCCTTACCCGTGACTTTTCATGTGTTTTCTTTTATTAATGGTTTTCTTTTATTATTCTTATTCACTTAAATAGGCCAAATCATGTGTGCTGAAATTGAATAAATTTAATCGAATAATTTAAACAAAAAATACATATGTTATGTACATCAACTGTATAATAGAGAACAACACATATATACATCAGCTACACAACACTGTTGTGTAGCGAGTTGCAAAAAACCTCCACAGCCATCTTCTCCCTAATGGTGCCCATATCATCTTTCGTCCAGTCGAACTCCTTCCTGTTTGCTAGCAAGTACTCTGCCAATCTCAAAGTATGGGCACCACAGTTACCGCTGCAAAATCACCAATTAAATAACCATTAGACTGTAATTTTATTAAAACCTAATGGGATAGAATAAAATCTTAAAAATAACATACCTCTGCTTTTGTTGGGGCACCCCATGTCTTCCGTCCAGGATGCTCATCCGAAAGGCACTCTTCGACAATTTGTACTTCGCATCATCCGGCTTTCTGCTATCGTGAAACTGGATCTGATGCAACATCGACGGAACAAACCAACGTAGGCATGCGACCTGCTTAAGCCTGTGCTCCCACAGAACCAGCTGTCTGAACGAGTCTAACAAGTAGATCTTCCCCTCCCTGAGATCTACGCTCGCCAGTACCCAATGTTCCCGTCCAAGGTTGCAAGGAATCAGAATCTGTACGTGTTTTAACATAGTCTTATTTGACGGAATTTTAAACATAATATATTACATTATGGAAACAAAAATAATTGGAACCCTTACATAATCAACCTCGTGCCATGGCCGGGATCCGTATGGGATAATTCCTCGGACCATCTTCAGGTCTTCATTAGGCCACCTATGTTCCAGCATCTTCCATCCAGTTGGGGGTTTGCCCATAACCCTAGGACCGAATATTTGCCGCCACTGAATCTCTAAGTATGACTGTACACCAATTACATAATCGCAGCATTAATTAACACATCAATGCACAAATGAAAACCTATCAGTACAGACACTCACAAAGAACTGTGTATGGAGTAAGTTGACCCTCTGAGTGTACACGTCGGGGTATGCTCGCTGATGCTTCCGTAGAATATTCATGTACGCGTCCATGTGCTGACAATGTAAACATTTTATATTATTACGAATCAACTATTACTCATACAAACTTATACACAGTATGTTAACTAATTAACATACCGATTCCTCCAAGTCCATGAAGTTGGTCTGCAACCGTTGGAACCAAGTTACGCCAACTGGTAAAGGTAGATCCACATCACGTCTGCATAATTGTTGAACAAGTTAGAGAACCAAGTAATAATAATAAAATATTGCAAAATGAACACGTATACTTACGTTTCCCCCGTCGTGTTCCTCTTGTAGGCTTTGTACGCTGCAATGTAGTAGGGATCTATCAAGTCATGGGGATTGAATACATACGCCAATGCAGCTGATGTCGGTGGCATGGTCCTCGGCTTCTTCGGCAGACAGGGGTTTGTGTATGGGGATAGCAACATCCAACCTGGCTTGTGAACACGCGGTACCATAGGTGGAGTACGGTACTGACCACTGGGATCCGTATGAGGAGGTGTGCGCTCAAGAAGGGTCTGCTATCTGGATGAACTCACCCTCCGTGCATCACTCTGAGAATGGCTGCGATGTGAGGATACACTATCCCTCCGTGTATCGCTATGAGGAGGGGTGCGCTGTCTGGATACACTCTCCCTCCATGTATCACTATGAGGAGGGGTGCGCTGTCTGAAGGAACTCTCCCTCCGTGTATCGCTCTGAGGAGGGGTGCGCTATCTGGAGGAACTCTCCCTCCGTGTATCGCTCTGAGGAGGATGGCTGCGGTGTGAGGATACACTCTCCCTCCGTGTATCGCTCTGGGGAATGGGAAGGCCACGCCAAATTCGCTTCAGGGGTCGCACTTCACTGGGGTCGACGACCGGAGGTGGGGTGCTCTCTAAGGATGGACTCTGTCCCAGTGGTAGCTCTGATCCACCAGGTGCAACTCATGGAACCAGTGTTGTCTCTGTACCGGTAGTGCTGTCAGGTAAAACCGGAGGTGGTACCTGTGCTGCCTCTGCTATCTCTGTATCACCGGGTACCTCCTCTCGTTCTGTCGCACCTTGACCCCGCTGATAAGATACTATGTCCATAGACTAACCCTCCGTAGTTGGTGGCTGCCCATGTCTGCTCCCTGGCTCTGTCCTATCCTGACCAGTACCTGTCCTATCCTGACCAGTACCTGTCCTACTGGGACTAAAGTCTCCGTGACCGTCATCGAATGGTGGGTCATCAAATGGTGGACCATCCATACGGGACTGCGGCGTCGTACCCTATAGCGCCCTGATCATATCCAGCAACTCTCCATGCTGCTTATCTCGCGCCTCATCACTTTTTTTGATAGCAACTATGACATCATCCCGTACAGATCGAACTTCAGCCATCACTTCATTGATTTTATGGTCCCAACCCTGAAAGGATTTCACACTCTGTTAGAACTTAAAATGTTCAATCGAGTGGAATTAAATAATAGGGTTTTATTTTTTTTACGTACCTCTGGATCACCTCAGTATCACTGGGTCGGGAAAACAGACCCTCCATATCATTGGGTCTTGCAGGCCTATGTCGTTCCGGATCCGAGATGTGATCGGAATCATACAGATTGGCTTCTAGGTTTATGCCTTCAATGTACCGTTGAGCCCTCTCCGCAACCGTCGGCACCAATTCAGGCCATGCGACCATCTGAAATTGAAGTTAAATAGTTGTCATTGTATATATAGTAATAACTATCAACATTAACAACATCAGCACTTACCCTTTTTGTAAAAACACCATCCAGCTTTTCCCCCCTAGGTCGCTGACTCAATTCCCATTTCAGAATACGTAGGGGGGGTAGCTCGATTGTCCGGCGAATCCCACATTTACTAATGCCAAGCTCCGGGATAACCTCAAAGGCAAATACCTGCGTAATAGAAAAGTACAATACGACGTAAATACAACAGTCATATAAAATAAACTACTATTAAAGTACAGATTCAAACTCGAAATTCTCACCAATAGTTCATGCGGTAGACCGTATATGTTGTACGTCAACTCGAGGTTCTGTACGTCAAGGTCCTCGCCCTCTTGTCGCCGTTTTTCAGCCAACCGCTATCGTGGACCATCAAACGCCCGCTTGAAACCATAAATAGACCGCCTATACACGTGTGTGCCCCACGGGAACACATCAAAAGCGTCCAGGTCCTCAACTAGGCGAAACTGCAATACTGGAACTTTATCTCTCCCGTCGAACCCCATCAGTATCCGGTTCAGCATAAACAATAAGGCAAGCTTCACCGCATCGTACTGCTGTTCAAAAATACCAATCCGCAGCACCGCTCTCAACTTTTCAATCTCGACTTCTTCTTGACCCCGAAAGTACCGATCGTGTATGCCATTCTCAACCACTTCATACCTCGTCGTGTCGGGTTCGACTCCAAACTTCAAACCGGTGATTAGACAGAACTCAGTCTTTGAGAACCGAACAATATGCTTCCCTAACAAAAATCTCATCTCATCAGCCAGCCCATCATGATGCAACTCGTGTAGAAGTAACCGATGGACAATCCCACCCGAAAAATTATTCTGACGATGCATCTGAAGGAAATGACCAAAACACGACTCAGTAAACCGACGTACGTCTTCGATCTTCAGATCTTCAGGTACACTGTTAAGTGCAGTGTCAACATATTCCAGGTCATCGAAATGGTCATGGCAATTAATTTTTCCGTTGAACCAATCTTCCTCTGGAGTCTTCAAAAAATCCTTTGGGTCATTCCTCATCTGCATATTCACAGAAAAAAAAGCATACAAGTTCATGATTGGACCACTGAATTAAAAGTCATGGGAAGTGTATTAAAAGTCACGGGACACTATACAAAAGTCACGGGAAATGCATTAAAAGTCACGAGACACTATACAAAAGTCACGGGACACTATACAAAAGTCACGGGAAACTTATCAAAAGTCACGGGAAACTTATCAAAAGTCACGGGACACTTATCAAAAGTCACGGGACACTTATCAAAAGTCACGGGACACTTATCAAAAGTCATGGGACACTTATCAAAAGTCACGGGAAACTATACTGCTATCACGTGACACTCATCAAAAGCCAAAAGTCACGGGACACAATACAAAAGTCACGGGACACTATACAAAAGTCACGACACACCATACAAAAGTCACGACACACTATACAAAAGTCACGGGACACTATATAAAAGTCATGACACACTAAACAAAAGTCACGACACACTATACAAAAGTCACGACACACTAAACAAAAGTCACGACACACTAAACAAAAGTCACAGAAACCTAGAAATTCATCGTCCTCAAAACAACTCTTTTCTAAAACTAAAACCCTAACCTAACCTCATCGTACAAACACAGTCAACCACAATCAACCATAATCACAAATCCAACCTAATCTACATCATGAGTATGGCATCAAACATCAAAACACATGAAATTATCAACCGGAAAAACGCGTCAGGAACAAGAACTTACCCGAGTCTTTTGAGATCTCCGGTGACTTCTCGTCGATGCCATTCCTGTTGGGTTTACTGTAGCGCCGTCGCCGGGGGTTCACCGTCCACTTTCCGTCGACTTTAGGGCTGTTGGACCGTCCGGTGACTTTAGGGCTGTTCACTTTTCACTTTTTCTCTCACTTTCTCTCACCGTTTGAAATTGCACAAACAGACAAATGAGGGTATTTTTGTCTGGTCACTCAAATAGGTGCCTTTTAAACTTAGATTAGTAAAGTGGTGACAGTTACCAAAAAACCGCCCCAAATAGTGCTATTTAATTTTTGAACCCCAAAACATGAGGGAGAGAGAGAGTATCGGTTTGGGTAGAAAAAAAGAAGAAGAAGAAGAAGAAGAAGAAGATAATGATGATGATGATGAGAGGGAGAGAGAGAGAGTATCGGTTTGGGCAAAAAAAAAAGAACAAAAAACAGATATTTATTTTGTCAAAAGAGAAAGAAATTTTGAAGGTGTCATTGATGCACAAAAGAAACAAATTTTGAAAGAGAAGACCGGCTGAGATTTATGAAAGAGAAGAGTAGTTGAAATGTGAGTTGGTGGGGGTCAGTGTGATGAATTAAATGAGTGTGGGTCCAGGTGTAAAAATAGTCTTTTGGGGGTGGGGGTGGGGGTGGGGGTGGGGGGGAGTATCGGTTTGGGTAGAAAAAGAAGAAGAAGAGAGAGAGAGAGAGAGAGAGAGAGAGAGAGAGTATTAGTTTGGGCAAAAAAAAAAAAAAAAAAAAAAAAAAAAAAGAACAACAAAAAACAGATATTTATTATGTCAAAAGCAAGGAATAAAATATCGGTATCGGTATCCATATCAGGCTTCTAAATTTATGGATATATCGGGGATATTATCGATATCGGTGGATATTCAGTAAAAAATAAAAAAAATTATGGATATTTACATCTAAAGTTTAGAATTTTTTGTGAAACTTTAAGGCAAGCTTAAACAAATAATTATACATCAAAACAATCATATTTCAACAATAAATTAGCATAGTTATGAGTTTATTATAAATTATAACATAGATAGAGTCTGTATATAATTTTTAAAATTGAGTATTTAATAGAATAATATTATGTTTCACTTTTACAATATTATATACAATATAAAGAGATTAAATATTTAATAAACAAAATTATCATTAAAATATATATATATATATATATATATATATAGTTCCATACTTCCAAGATTCTATCATAAATTATAATTCATATATAATAATACATTGCATGTCTGAAATTTAAAACTAAAATGAATTCCTTACTGGTTCAAATACATAAGATACATTTCTATCTTGATTCGAACAATAATTTTCCCAGGAAAACATGCTATCATAGTTTTCAAGGTAGTTATTAATATATTACACGTATGTTGCTTGATCTCTTCCAATTGATCCATGAATTGGGTAGTTTTGATTTACCCAACTTGGTGGATATTGTTGATCTGCATACATAGGTATTGCATATGGTATTTGTGCAGAAGGATAATCAAATATACTGCAGCCACCATAACTATCATAATATGGTACATGAGAACCTGACCTTGTCTGCGAATCACTCAAAGAATTATTTTCTGTGTCCATACTCATTGAGGAGAGAGACATATTCAAAGAATCTTCATCAATTTGACTTGTTCCTCCATGTTGTCTACCACGATTTTGATCAAAATTACCTACATGAGCATCCCAACCTGTTGCACTAACATTCCAACATGTTGCACTAACATTCCAACATGTTGCACCAGCATCCCAACCTCCGGCACAAACATCCCAACTTGTTGCACCAGCATCCCAACCTCTTGCACTAGAATCCCAACCTGCTCCATCATCTCCATCATCTCCATCATCTTTTCCTCCACTATTTCCATCAGAGGTATGTTGGTCATCGGAAGAGCTGATAACAGTAACTCCACGATCTACACCAACTTCTTCTCTAATCACTTGTTCAAAATTTATTCCTATGTCTCAAGCATGAAAAGCAATTTGTGGATCAGGATTTCCCTCATCATCATCCAAATAGGCAGGTCTAACCCAGTCAAAAAAAGGATTCTCATTGTCGTCCCTTGCTTCAGCAGCTACTTGAAGTAGATCCATAAAATCAGTTTCATCTACTTTATCTTTTTCAATTGCCATATCCCTAATTTTCAACTTCATATTATAATTGTAGGGAAAAAAACGATTGCACGCAGCGGAAGCGAGACTAAAATAGAGTTTAGTATAGTTTAAATTTTTTTCCAAAAAGTGAACCTTAACCCTTTAATTAATTAACATATAATAAAGATATCGTACCTTTGTCGCATGATCCGATTGACGTTGCGTCAATGGTAATCCGCAAGATCTTCCAATCCAATCATGAACGTGAATCACCTAGGAGCTTGGTCTCCCTTCTCTTTGAATTGTGTACCTGAGAATGGATAACAAAAACTTTTTTTTTTTTCGTTAGTCATAATAAACCTCTAAAAGATAACAAAGAACGTTCCAGTCACTTTTGAATTCTCAATCTAATGATCGAAACTCGCCTGAACCTTATTCGAAATTGTGCACAAAGCTTATTGATGTATAAGCTACTAGTGCACTATCGAAGTAAAACGATCTCTTCTCTTTTTCTCTCTTGGCCGAATTATCACACTAATCTCTAGAGTTGGATTTTATTTTTCTCAAGCAAAAGAAAAATAGTCTCAAACCAAAGACCTAGGGTTTTCCAATTCCTATAGCCATAAAATATATGTATATATATATATATAACCGAATCCTGATTGCCACATAAATAATATATGTTTTTGCAACCAATTCGTTATCTCTTATATAATATATATATATATATATATATCTCTGCAATCAATTCGTTATGCCTTATAAATATATATTGCACCGAATTCTTTGCTAAATATATTATATCTATATATATCTACTGCTTTATAAATATATATATATATATATATATATATATATATATGTATATATATATATTCCGGCTAATTGCCATATATATTTTATATATATATATATATATATATATATATATATATATATCTATATATTGAGGCCGAAATCCTTTACCATGTAGGATTTGTGTCTTTTAACTTAAATCCTAACCCTATGTAGATTTTCTTATAATTCCAAACCATAATCCAACTCCTTAGTATATTTATGACTATAAAAGACTTTCTTATTTGACTAGATAAATAAATCCCTTATTTATCTACTTACCAAATAAAGTCTTTTATATTTATTATACTACCACAATAGTATACTACTAAGAAACATATTTCCTAGTCAGAAAAAGATTTTGATTTTCAATTAAATAATTAATTAATCAATTAATTAATTTCCATTTAATCAAATAATAAAAATAAAACAATATAATATCATATATATATCTCGGCCATGTGCCATATATATTAATATATCTATATATTGTTTTTCTATTTTATTAAATCCATTGGACCTTAATAAAAGGTCCACATGTGAACTAGGTCCATTCTTACAAAAAGAAACAAGTTCACATGCCTTAATACAATTCTAGATGGACCCATAAATTAGTCTGGTAGAATATATCAAGTGATCTATGCAAATCCGTGTGGATTGAGGATGTTGGCGGGCTATCTAAATTTAAGCTCCAATAGACATAACCCAATCACAATCAACAAATGATTCACTTAGGTTCGATCTATTAATTTTAGTTCATTCCACTAAAGAACTAAAATTGCACTATTAAATAAAGATAGAACAAGTAAATGATTCTCATTCATACCCTAGACAATCTTATTGAAGATAGTGAATTCTCGTGAATAATATCAGTAATCGCCAAGAGCTCATAGACCGCCTATAGTTCTCCAAGTTACCATATTTACTCATATGACCACATTTTGAACTTTGGATATTTTGACTTGTCCAGACGTCATGCTTTTAATAGTCACTATCGAAAACTCAACGTTGAGATTTTATATCCAATTACCTCAAAACATCCATATGATGATATTATACTCTCATTGTATAAATGGAGCCACGATGTCCATATCTATAAATGAAGTCCTCTATCGATTAACAAATGAATATCACCAAACTATCGAGGATAGACTATGCTATATAATCGTACTCATTGATAACTCAAATGATACCACTTGCAACCATAAGTCCATCATTTATCTCAGGATTAAGATAGACTCTCCGATTGTCCTCATAATGAAAAGACTTTTATCTATTGACGGTTCTAGATAAAATATTTCATTGTGATCCAGTTCAATGCACCTAATGCACTAGATTCTTTTACTCAAAGCCACTTTGATGATTTAAACCTATCATAACACATTTGATCCCACTCAAATGCTAGCAAAAGAATCTATAACTTTAACAAGATAAAGATGTCCAACCTTTAACTTAAGTTGTGAATATTATTCAAGACTAACTAAAGAATTATGTCTACCTCATACATATCTAGATGTACGAACAATTCTTCTTTTCTTATAGTCTTTTGACCTTATGATTACTTACCTTGACATTTATAATTATAAATGCTATAAGATTTTGTTAAATAAACATAAATCACTTTATTAATATGATAAGATTGTTAATTACAATATTACACTCTTGCTATTGAGCATAATCCTAACAATAATAACAATAAACAAGTTGTTCAAGCTTAGAATAGGCAAGATAGTTTCTTTGTTTTGTGTGGATTAAAGCAAATGTAGACCAATTTCTTTCGCATGCAGAAGATGATGTTGTTTGTGACAATACGCGAACTGCTATTGCACACAATGATGGAGCACAATCTCCATACATTACCCACCAATCAGTTGCAATAAAAATTATTAAGTATTATAAGTATGAATACCATTTCAATGATATTATTATTTATTATTATTACAAAGATTTTTGTAATAAAACTTATATACCTTGTTGCATTTTGCTTCTAGCTACTATGGCTGCTTGTTCACTAAAAATTTTCTTTCCATCCTTAAAGTATATGAGCTACATTCATGACTCATGAGATCAGTATGTAAATAATATATATAAATATGAGCATATGACACAATACTCTCATGCAAAGAAGTTATAATATTGGAATTATAAAATTGATTGTAAGTTGTAACTTTTTACTTCATTTCCAAAATTAGCAATCCCTACAGCTTCAGGGTCTAATTTCGAATAGACAATATGTATGGCTTTCAAAAGATTTGAATTATCCCCAATATTGTCTCTATATTGGTACTTTGGGTTCAAATAATAAGCTAGAAGAATAAAAAAAATATTAATTTTAGTATAAATAATTAAATACTATACTAAATATTAATTATGAATGACAAACAATCCGAAATAAAATTTACCTGCAGCATGTAGTGGGTGATTAAACATTTTATCCCACCGATTTTGTATAATGTTTAAAATCCATTTAGTATTCCCTCTTTGCTGTTCTATTGAATCTTTCATCACACGCATTAACTTATATAAGATAGGCATAGTGGGTACAACTTCGGTATCAACCAATCTCAGAACGTGGTATAGTGTGGCTCATATATTTTAACTACAAAAGCCACATTATCCCAAATTCTACTTCAGTAATTATACTATTGACTATTGTGTTTGAAAATTTTATAAATTTGTTAATACTTCTTTTAAAATAATTTTCAATATAGATTATTTGAAAAATAATTTAAGTGTTTAAGATTAATTTTTTTTTAAAAAAATTTTGCGAAATATCCCTGGATTTCGGGATGAAATTCACAATATTTCGAGAATATCGGGAGATTTTTATAGATATTTCAAAATTGACCGGATATTTGCTAGACATTGGATATTACCCCTGTTTCGATATCGGTCTCTCCAAAATATGGATATATCGGTGGATATGTCGATTTTACAAACCCTGGTCAAAAGAGAAAGAAATTTTGAAGGTGTCATTGATGCACAAAAGAAACAAATTTTGAAAGAGAAGACCGGTTGAGATTTATGAAAGAGAAGAGTAGTTGAAATGTGAGTTGGTAGGGGTCAGTGTGATGAATTAAATGAGTGTGGGTCCAGGTGTAAAAATAGTCTTCCGGGGGGGGGCGCATGTATTTATAGGAAAAGGGTTTGAAATAAAATAAAATAAAAAATAAAAAACTGACCGTTGCGGGCTTTCAACGGCTAAATTTTTTTTTTTATTAAAAAGGAATCGGTCTGGAACCGACAGTTCCAAACCGGCTGGAAGGTTCCAAAATATTTAGAACCGGAATTGGAACCTTATAGATCCCAGTTTAGGTTCTGGTTCGGTTCTTTAGCCTACAATTCTGTTTACCTCTACAAACAGGGCTTTAAGACGTGTTTGTTGCATGGGATTGGACTAATTTCAATCCAATCCTGTGTATTTTCAATCCAATCTCATGTTTATAGTATACACGGGATTGGATTTCTCTAATCTCATGTAGATAAATAATGATGTTGTGTCGGGACAACTTAGTTAAGTCCCGCCCTTTTGTTTTTGTTTTTGTTTTTTTTGTTTTTTTTTTTTTTTAAATTAAATTATTTGTATTTAAAATATTAAATTTATTTAATCTGATTTAAAAATTAAAATTAATATAGGTTATTTTTTTAAACATTAATATATTTAATTGAAATATTTAAAAATATTTTTTAATATCAATTAAAAAAAAATAGATGATGATGCTTGTCCTTGATGAGAAGATGAAGAAACACTTGATGAATGACTTGATGTTTACCCAAGAGGTAGATCAAACACATACAATACATTCCTAAGCATTCCTTGAAGAAAAACATTCTTCGAATGTTGATCCTTCACAAGACAAACACTAGGATGAAATTCAAGAAAGACATTGTTATCTCTAACAAAATTTAGAGACACTTAAAAGATTTAAATATGAGATATATGAAGTATATTCTTGAGTAAAAATGTGTGTCTATTGTTAGTGAAAGAATTAGAACTTGTTAAGTGAATGTTCAGGCCAGCTCCATTCCCCATGTAAATCTTCTCTCTGCCTTGATAATCAACTCTGTTTGCAAGATTTCCAACTTCTAAAGTATAGTGATTTGTAGCTCCACTATCAGGGTACCACATGGGATCATCCATTATCTCAGGTGTGACCAGCATTGTTGCCATCTGACCATTGTTCATTGCTGCAACATAGCAGTGTTCTATGTATTGTAAGAAGACTAAGGCTAAGAGTTTGGAATTGTAAGTTGAAAGCTTTGATCAAATCGATAATAACAAATCTGGCACTATGATCTATTGTTATTTCTTCATCTACCTCTACCACCTCTTCTACCACAATTGTTACCTTGACCTTGATAGTTTACTCTACCATAGAAACCCTTATTGTTACCTTCAAAATTTCCTCTTCCATAACCAGTATTATTGTTACTTTTGAATTGATTAAAATCTTGAGTGTTTGTGGCCATGTTCATAATTAAAGACTCATTGGAGTAATGTTGATCAATGCATGCCTCATGTGTCAACAACAAAGCATTGATGTCAGGAAGCGGGTAACAACCAGGAATGGAGGTTATAAGAATTACAAATGCATCATATTCTAGATCTTATCCTTCCAAATTGTATCTGATTTTATTATCTTCAGAAACTGCACTACCATTATACATCAATGCATCAATAAGACTAATTTTTTTCATCGGGTAATCAGACATCAAAGAATTACCTTTCTTTAGGGTTTGCAATTGAAGCTTCAATTGCATCACGTTGGCTTTTAGATTTTGACGAAAAAAGTTTCTCAATTCCATACTTTAAGAGCTGTAGAACATCCAACAAGCTGAGGAAAAATCTCTTGGCTGATTGGAGATAGAATCCAACACAACAGGATTTGATCTTGTTGTTCCCGGTCAAGAAATTTACTATTACCGATTCCATCTGAGTTCAACTGATTTGGTATTGAAATGTTGCCGGTTTGGTCAACAAACTTGTAGAGCCGATTTCTTTTGATCGCTACGAGAACTTGTTGTCGCCATAAAAGAAAATTATTATGATTTTACTTGACTGCAAGTTCAATCTTTATAGGCGTAAGAATCTTCGATTCATATACAGATGAGAGCAAATTCAGTGATCTTAATGTTGAAGCGGAAGCAGTGATTTCATTCTCTGATACCATGTTTGGTTGATCAAAACTTTCCAGAAAAATGAAAAAGAAAGTGAAAAGAAAATATGTGAGAAAATTCTAAAGAGTAACAAACTTTATTTCTTCTAGAATGTTTTTTTGTTATGTCGAGTGAATAATGATAAGTGTCTGCAAAGCTCAGTTTATTCAAAAACCATTTGGTGACTATGATTACAGATCATCATGATCAAGACCGATGATCAGATGATAGTTGTACAAAGAGCTCTAACTAACTCTAGCTGACTTATATACTTTACTAACACACACAAATCCGACCACCAATACCACCCCCCACCAACAACGGGTTTGAAATTTATATAGCACCTTTTTGAGGGTGCATTTTAAGACTATCACCATTTTAATAACTTGAGTTTAAATGACACCTATTATGGTAAACAAACAAAAATCCCCCCCACCCCAGTAACCTTCTTCATCATTTTGGTTTTTTTTTCTTTTTCAAAATCCTCCATCAATGGAGGTGAAACTCCATTGGAGGTGAAACTCCATTGGAGGTCAGTTCGGCCTCCAATGGAGGTCGATTAAGAAGAAGATGAAAAATAAAAATGGAGAAACAAAAATTGGAGGTCATTTCTGAGACTTTTGGGTAATTTCTGAGATTTTGGTAATTTCCGAGACTTTCTAGGTAAAAATGAAATTTTTTGAGACTTTCCATTTTTGTCTAGAAAGTCTCGTAAATTACCAAAAGTCTCAGAAATGCTGGAAAAGTCTCGAAAATTACTTTAAAAGTCTCAAAAATACATGAAAAGTCTCGAAAAAAAAATGAAAAGTCTCAGAATTTGTTTTTTCCAAAAAATAAAATTTTCAATTTTTTTTTTCATCTTCTTCTTCATCGACCTCCAATGAAGATCAATTTCGACCTCTATCAAAGGTCAATTTTGATCTCTATGGAGGTTGAATAGACTTCCAATGGAGGTCGAATAACTTAAACCTCTATTGGAGGTTGATTTCAACCTCCAATAAAGGTCTGTTAAACATACCTCTATGAAGAAGATGACAGAATAAAATAAAATAAAATAAAAACTGAAACGTAAATTAAAAATAGAGTAAAGTAAGGGTATTCTTAGAAGTCACTTACTTTGGTACCTTTAAAAACATAAGTTATTAAATTGGTGATAGTCTTGAAACACTAACTTAAAAAAAGTGACAAAAACCCTTATTTCTTCCACCAACAACCACCCCACAACGCCAATCACCTCTCAGCATAAGAGATCGATGCTTGATCTCCTTGGCAGCTATGGAACCAAACACCACTTCAAACACCCCCTAAAATCAACCACCAACACACATAAATCCAACCACTAATACCACCTCCACTAGTTACCACCACACAATGCCAAACTCCTCTTAGGGGAGGAGATCAACGTTTGATCCTCTACTTGGCGAGCTAACCAAACACCACCCCAAACGCCCTTAAAATCAACCACTAACCAAATCCAAACTAAGATAGGAACAAAATAACTCGATCTCCTATATTAGATTTAGGGAGAGACTTTGTTGTTGGGATTATAGATAATATGTTTTAAGAGAGAGATAAGTTGGGTTTTCTTAATTATATTAAAAAATTTTATTTTTTATTTTTTATTTATTACAATATTTTGTTAAATTATTTTTAACTAAGTTTTCATCAATTTACCTTTTTAACTTTACCTATTTTAAATATTTAACGGATGAGGGTATTTAGGTATTTGTTTTAACAGCAAGAGGATAATAGGAAATAAGTAAACTAGAAAAGAATATTTACCATTAATGAAACTAGATGAGATTTTGATAATAGGGTTGATTGCAATAATATACCCTGAGGTTTTCTAAAAATGCTTAATATTCAACTATATGCCTTAATTGTAGCAAACCCCCTGTCAGCATTTGATTTCCATCTCATTTAACTGTTGGCTAAGGTTTTCGATTGAAAAGTCCAAAATGCCCCTAAAATTTATTTGAAAAGTCTTAATTGTCATTTTCCTTTTAAAATTATTTAAAAAAAAATTAAATTAAGTTAAAAAATCTCAAATAATTAAAATAAAGGAATCACTCACGCTTACCAGAGAAAGAAAAAGACAGCTCCCGACTCTCTATCTCTAGTCTCTACCATCACAATCACATCTAATTTAAAATATTAAACAAGCTTTGAATTTAAGTTTTTTGGGGTTTTTGTTGATCTTGGTCTAGTTCTTTCCTTAAGTTTATTATTATTATATTATTATTATTATTATTATTATTGAAACTAATTATAGCACGGTGTGTATAAAACTATCTAGAGGGGGGTGAATAGATTTTACGCTTTTTACCCAATTTTTCGTGTTAGTCAAAATTACGAAATTACCCCTAAATAGATAAAGCAATAAATCAAGTAAAATATGCAGAAATTAAATAACACTTGATTTTTACGTGGAAACCCTCACAGGAAAAACCACGGGCTAGTAAGTAAGCCACACTCGAACCTCGAATCCACTAAATGTGTAAACGATTACAACCTAATCCCGGAAGTAATCACACACCTACCTAATCCCGGTATGAGTGAACCTAGTCCAATTTGCTTGCGATCTAAGCAACCTAATCCTGGAAGCTACACACAAGACTTACTTTCTCTATGAAGAGAATACAACCCTAAGTGAATATATGTGAATATCCAAAATACAACATAGAGCAAGGGAAACCCTATATGCTTATCTAAGATGATTAATATGCAATTAGAACAATCCTAGATATTAAAAACTAAATGACATGTTCAATCAAATAGTTTAGCTAATCAAGATTAAGCACAAAACCTAATTAGCTATCACAATACAACTTCTCAAACATACATCACACTAATCTCAATATTGTATCCAAAGCATACAAAATAATATACAAGTAATTAATTGAGATTGCTTGTTAAGAGAAACACAAAATATGTAAGATATTAGTGAAAAGCTTACCAAGCAAAGTATGATGAAGAATCCATGCAAGAAGACATCTAGATGATCTAAGATGATGCTAGATGATGATTGATGATCATGAAAAAGTGTTTGAGATGATAAAAATGAGTTCTTGGAATTTTTCTTCTCTTTGAAAAATATCCTAAGTATGAAATCTGAATATGAACTCTTGTAATTGACCTAAAGTCAAAGTGGCATATATATAGGGTGTCAAGATGAAGTGTGGTCGTTTTGATAAGTGACACCACAATTTTGCCATGGGCGCTGTACGTAGGGCGCTTCTGTACAGCGCCCCTGCTCTGTTCTCGCGACAAAACAGAGGGGCGCTCTACGTAGAGCGCTTTGTAGAGCGCCTCTACAGCGCTTGTACAGCGACCGAATTAAATCGATCAGGTCTGTACAACACCCAACGGGGGCTGTTCGTAGAGCACTTTTGTAGAGCGCTTTTGGGAGCGCCTTTGTAGAGAGCTTTTGGGAGCGCCCAGTGCAAAAATGCAATCCTAAGTCTAAGCATGACAAGAAATTGGATATGCAAGATGCAATCAAACTAACATGCAAGAAGAGATGTTAATGAGCATTAAGGCACACAAATAAGACACACAACATACAAGAATTAAACATATGCATGAGTTGTGAGTGTGTGCAACTATCTCTTTAAGACAAGTAAGCACTTAGAGTATTACCTTTGGAGTGCTTAACACTTGCAAGGGCCTTAAGCTTGAACACATTCCTAAGCTACCCATACATGATCCCCACATATGGTTTGATCACGAAATAAGCCAATTAAAAACTACGGGAATCCTTACAATCTCCCCCTTTGGCTATTTCGTGACAAAACCATCACTCACATGATTCCTCATATAAAAATAGAAACAACGGGATAACATAGATCTTCTACAATACAAAGAGATACTAAACAAAGTAAAATCTTCAATGCTCCAATCTCTTGTAGAACAACCAACCCTACAAAACAAGGTTTCTATATTTTTCCAAAAAAAATGCATGTGAGATTAATCAAGTGATATCAAAACAAGCATTTGCATTTTTAGAATTTAGGCACAACATTACAAAGATATGCAATGTATGATAAATACAATGCTCCCCCTCAAAGGGTTACTCCCCCTCAATGTGATATCTCCCCAATGTGCACAATTGCAACAATAATTTGCATCTCCCCTTACCATATCCTACTCCCCCTTTTTGTCATGATATAGGCCAAAGGAGTAGTCCCCAACCGGGTCACCAAGGCAAAGAGAGATAGTAGCATACTAAATATTTGCATAGTCATATAAGCCACTTTATGCATCTCAATAAATTGGAGAGAAACAAGGAGATTTATTTTTATTGAAAATGTGTGAAAAATCATGCTTTGCATAAAAGACATGTAGCATTCAAGTCCAAAATACAATGGTATTTGGCAAAGCAAATGACAAAGGTTTCTAAAAGAATTCAAACCAATTTCACCATTGTCATGAGAAAAGCAAGGATATAGAGATTATTGATTTTATTTAAGAGTAACTATATCCAACTTTATAAGCGAAACATGGCATGAGCGACTTTACACCCTATTTGATTTTTCCGAATAAGATATCCGTATGATAGTAGCAATGTTCAACCAATAAAGAAAGAGAGACATTTGGAATATAAATTCCTTTGAACGGATACAAGATCCTTTATTCATTTTGAGTCTCATAAGCTTTCACACAAGTTTTGCATTTTAAGAATATGCAATCATCAATTCATGCTTTTCATGTGAGCATGTTTTATGAATTTCATGCTTTTTCATTTGACATTAGCATGTTATAAAAGAATCATCATGTCATGTAGATGACTATAGGTCATTCAAATCATACTTCCTAAGAACATCTCCAAGTCCAAAAATGCATGTTTGAACATAAATATGACATGGATTGTAGACAAGCATTGATCACACATATTAGATAGAAAACATATATACATATGTGCAACCAAGCTTACTCAAGCAATTAGGAAAGAGGCATAAGATTTTTCAAATTTTTGCAAACAACAAATATGCAAAATAGCTCTCTTTGCTTGAGTTCCCCATATGGGGTCAAGTACCATACTCATCACTCCACCAAACAAATTCCAATTGATCTACTAAGAGTTTTAAATCGAGTAGCATCTAAAGGTTTAGTGAATAGGTCCGCAAGTTGATCGTTTGTACCTACATGCTCAAGTACAATAACTTTGTTCTCAACAAACTCTCTAATGAAGTGATGGCGGATGTCAATATGCTTAGTTCTAGAATGTTGGACCGGATTCTTGGAAATGTTAATAGCACTCATGTTATCACAAAAGAGAGTGAGTGTACCTTGGTTGAATCCGTAGTCTACTAGCATTTGCTTCATCCATATAAGTTGAGTGCATCCACTCCCCGCGGATATGTACTCGGCTTCCGCCGTGGACAAGGAAATCGAGTTTTGCTTCTTGCAAAACCAAGACACCAAGTTGTTACCTAGAAAGAAGCAACCGCCCGATGTGCTCTTCCTATCATCACAATTTCCTGCCCAATCCGCATCATTATATCCTACAAGACTAGGATTAGTGTCAAATGAGTACCAAATCCCATAGTTGGAAGTCCCATTCACAAAGCGAATGACTCTCTTAACCGAAGAGAGATGGGACTCCTTGGGATCGGATTGGTACCTAGCACAAACTCCTACACTAAATGATATATTGGGCCTACTTGCGGTCAAATAGAGCAAGCTCCCTATCATGCCACGATATAAGGTTTGGTCCACACTTTTACCGCTAGCATCCTTGCTTAGCTTCAAAGTGGTGCTCATAGGAGTGTCACAATGTTTGGCTTTTTCAAGACCAAACTTCTTCACTAGGTTTTTGGCATATTTGGCTTGGGTTATGAAAATCCCATCATCTAGTTGCCTAATTTGCAAACCTAGGAAGTAACTAAGCTCACCTACAAGACTCATCTCAAATTCATGAGACATGACATCAACAAATTGTTGGACTTTGGTGTTGTTGGTGGAGCCAAACACTATGTCATCAACATATATTTGAGCTATGAAAGCTCATCATTGTCTCTCTTGATGAATAGTGTCTTGTCAACACTACCTCTTGTGTAGTTATTGTCAACAAGAAATTGAGTGAGGCGCTCATACCAAGCCCTCGGTGCTTGTTTCAACCCATATAGAGCCTTCTTGAGGCGATAGACATGGTTGGGGTGGTGAGCATCCACAAACCCCTTGGGTTGTTCAACAAACACTTCCTCTTGCAAGAAGTTATTGAGGAAAGCACTCTTGACATCCATTTGGTGCAATTTGAACTTGTGCACACAAGAAATGGACAAGAGAAGCCTAATAGACTCTAAACGGGCAACGGGAGCAAATGTCTCCTCAAAGTCGATACCCTCAATTTGAGAGTACCCTTGTGCTACAAGTCTAGCCTTGTTCCGCACTATGTTGCCATCCTCATCGGATTTGTTCCTAAATATCCATTTGGTGCCTATGACATTAGTGGTCTTAGACCTAGGAACTAGAGTCCAAACCTCATTCCTTTCGAATTGGTTTAGCTCTTCTTGCATGGCAAGAACCCAAAATTCATCATTTAAGGCTTCTTCAACCTTTTTGGGTTCAATTTGAGAGGTGTAGCATGTATAGCTAATAAGATTAGCAAGTTGACGTCTAGTCCTAACACCCTCATTAACCTCTCCAATGATATCTTCTTTATCATGGAGTTTCTTAACCCATGGAGCGGGTTCTTTAGAGTCCAAGAAAGGAACTCTATCAATAGGTTGTGTGTCATCATTGTTGACATTAGATGTCCCAACATTAGGAGACACCACAACCTCCTCCAAAGGAGAACCATCACTAAAAATAACCTCCTCCTCATGATCATTTGACTTGAGCCTAGTATCATCAAATACGACATTGGATGATTCCATAACACTTAGAGTCTTTAAATTGAAAACTCTATAGGCTCTACTATTCAAGGCATAGCCAATAAAAATACCCCCATCACTCTTAGCATCAAATTTGCCAAGTTGATCACGGTCATTCAAAATGTAGCATTTGCTTCCAAAAGTGTGGAAATAGCTAACATTTGGCCTCTTGCCTTTCCATAACTCATAGGAGGTGTTTCTAGTACCGGGCCTTAGGAAAACTCTATTTCCTATATAGCAAGCCGTATTGATGGCTTCGGCCCATAGGTTCCTAGGGACATTGTTGCTAAGCAACATCACACGGGCTATCTCTTGAAGGACCTTATTTTTCCTCTCAACAACTCCATTTTGTTGAGGTGTCCTAGGAGCCGAAAACTCATGGGAGATGCCTAAACCATTACAAAAGGTTTCAAAAGTGGCATTCTCAAATTCCCTCCCATGGTCACTTCTAATCCGTTTTATGCTTTTATAGAGTTCATTTCATTTTGTATTTTATTACAAAGCATTTTAAACTTATCAAAAGTTTCGGATTTTTCTCTAAGAAAATATGTCCATGTGAACCTAGAGAAATCATCAACACAAACAAAATGTATCTCTTTCCACCCAAACTTTCGATTTGCATAGGACCCATGAGGTCCATGTGGAGAAGCTCAAGTGGCTCCTTAGTGGTGAGATACTTACCCTTTTTGTGCATGCTTTTAGTTTGCTTTCCTTGTTGGTAAGGTCCACAAATACCATTGGCTTTCTTCCCAAGCTTAGGGAGGCCACGCACACAATTGAACTTTCCAAGGGTCCATAGATCCCTAAAGTTCATGTGGCCAAGTCTTTCATGCCACAACTCAATTTGCTCATCCATGGACACATGATTAGATACAATACTAGCTTCAAGACAATAACAATTGTCGCTAGATCTCATGCCCTTCAACAAGGTTTGTCCATCGAGTTTTAGGATAGAGCAATAATCTTTAGAAAACAGACGGAATATCCTTCATCACTAAGATGTGAAATGCTTATTAAATTGGCTTTCAAGCCATCAACAAATAAAGCATTGGATAAGGAGGGTAATCTGGGAACGGAAATGGTTCATTTCCCTACAACATTTCTTTTGGATCCATCACCAAAAGTGACATTTCCACCTTCCTCCATAACAAGAGTCTCGAAGAAACTCTTGTTTCCCGTCATGTGCCTAGAGCACCCACTATCCAAATACCAAAAATTAGAAGAATTTGCCTTTAAGGCTATTTGTGCAACATGGGATGAAAAATAGGGATGAAAAAAGGAATCATACCTTGTTTTCTACACAATCATGCCTTTCTAATGTGATCATCACAACCACAAAAGTGACAAATAGGGATGAAAAAAGGAATCATACCTTGTCTTTGTGCACGTATGGGAGCTCGTCCATGTCTTTGTGGATAAGTGGGTTCAATCCATCTTCGTTGTTGAACCAGTCTAGGTTGCTTTCAAGCTTGAGGTTGCATGATTGGTCTCTTTCCTTTGTGAGCCAATTTTGGAGGAGTGTTGGCTTGAGGGACCCTAGGGGGTTGAGCTTGAGATTGCCTTCTTGGCCCCATCTTCACTTGTGCATTAGAACATTGTCCTACTTCTAACTTCTTCCTAGGAATTTGCACAATTGAAGTTTCTTCATTCTTCAAGCTCTTGACAAACACGGTCTTGTTAGAGGTTGAGATTTTCTTGCTATCTTCATACCCAAGACCTCTCTTGTCACTTGGACTCTTTCCAACACCAAGTAAATGATCAAGTTTCTTAGTGCTAGAATCTATCCTAGCCAAGGACCCTTTAACTTCTACAAGTTCCCTCTTCAAGCCTTCTTCACTTCTCTTGGATAAGTCTAACTCCTCAATTAACTTATCCTCTCTCCTATTCAATCTTTCCACTTGTTCACTTAAGTGGTCATTGTGAGCCGAAAGTTCAAGGTTCTCTTCTCTCAACCTCTCAATCTTTCTTGTGCTTTTAAATGCTAAATCATTGAACTCGGCATGGTATTTAGCAAGCACCTTTTGCTCCACAAATTTCTTTTTGGAAATAGAAGAGGAGTCACTTTCTACTTCACTAGAGTCAATTTCCTCTTGACTCATCTCCTCTTTTTCACTAGCACTTTTGCTCTTGTGAGAAGAGGCAAAAGCTAGGAAGTTAGCCATGAGCTCTTCTTCACTTGAAGACTCATCTTCCTCATTGGAGTCATCACTACTCCCACTCCAAGTGGCGGCCATCACTTTGCCCTTCTTCTTTTCATTGTGATTAGCACATTCAGGGGCAAAGTGACCAATCCCACCACATTCAAAGCATCGGACCCCTTTCCTTTCGATCCTCTCTTGTCTAGGCTCAAACTTCTTGAAGGAACCTTTCTTCTTCAAGTCTTGTCCTCTTGACCCAAATCCCTTCTTCTTCTTGAACCCCATAACCTTATTAAACCTTTTCACGAATAAGGCAAGGTCTTCATCCGATTCATGCTTTGGCTCCTTTGCATCCTTAGATGCTTTCAAAGCTATTCCTTTAGACTTCTTAGGAGGAGTAGTGGTGCTAGGAGCCTTCCTAGACTCATATGCAAGGAGACGTCCAATCACCTCACTTGGCTTCATATCCATGTAGCCACTATTTTCTTCTATGGCCGTCACCTTTGATTCAAACCTATCGGGGAGAGATCTCATAATTTTTTGCTTGACTCTCCTATCCGAATACGGGTCTCCGAGTTGATGGCTTTGATTTACTATGTCCATCAATTTGATTTCGAAGTCATTGAAGCATTCATCCTCTCCCATCCTAAGTAGCTCAAATTGAGTTTGGAGGACTTGAAACTTGGACTCCTTCACCACCTCGGTTCCCTCATGTGCAACTTGAAGGATGTCCCATGCCACTTTTGCAATCTGAGTGTTCCGAATAAGCTTGTACTGATTCTCATCCATTGCACACATGATGGCATGCATAGCCTTCCTATTCCACTTTAAAGCCTCAAACTCTTACGCGTTCCATTGCGCCTTAGGCTTCAAAACATCTTCTCCTCCACCCGCGGGAGTCATCATAGGGAGATCATATCCGTCTTCCACCGCCATCCATGCACGGTCATGAATTTGGCATATGTAGGATTCCATCTTCCCTTTCCATTGGGAATAGTTCAATCCGGTAAGAAGTGGAGGCCTTGTGCTAGAAGCACCTTCGTTGCCACCACCATTTCCACCGTTTCCACTTATAGTGTTTATGAATGAATGAAATGAATGCAAATGTATGAATGATCAAAAATCACACAAAATGCAAAACACACCAAAATAAGCAAGGATCACCTATGTATGTCTAGGAACCCGCTCTAATACCAATTGAAACTAATTATAGCACGGTGTGTATAAAACTATCTAGAGGGGGGGTGAATAGATTTTACGCTTTTTACCCAATTTTTCGTGTTAGTCAAAATTACGAAATTACCCATAAATAGATAAAGCAATAAATCAAGTAAAATATGCGGAAATTAAATAACACTTGATTTTTACGTGGAAACCCTCACGGGAAAAACCACGGGCTAGTAAGTAAGCCACACTCGAACCTCGAATCCACTAAATGTGTAAACGATTACAACCTAATCCCGGAAGTAATCACACACCTACCTAATCCCGGTATGAGTGAACCTAGTCCAATTTGCTTGCGATCTAAGCAACCTAATCCCGGAAGCTACACACAAGACTTACTTTCTCTATGAAGAGAATACAACCCTAAGTGAATATATGTGAATATCCAAAATGTAACATAGAGCAAGGGAAACCCTATATGCTTATCTAAGATGATTAATATGCAATTAGAACAATCCTAGATATTAAAAACTAAATGACATGTTCAATCAAATAGTTTAGCTAATCAAGATTAAGCACAAAACCTAATTAGCTATCACAATACAACTTCTCAAACATACATCACACTAATCTCAATATTGTATCCAAAGCATACAAAATAACATACAAGTAATTAATTGAGATTGCTTGTTAAGAGAAACACAAAATATGTAAGATATTAGTGAAAAGCTTACCAAGCAAAGTATGATGAAGAATCCATGCAAGAAGACATCTAGATGATCTAAGATGATGCTAGATGATGATTGATGATCATGAAAAGTGTTTGAGATGATAAAAATGAGTTCTTGGAATTTTTCTTCTCTTTGAAAAATATCCTAAGTATGAAATCTGAATATGAACTCTTGTAATTGACCTAAAGTCAAAGTGGCATATATATAGGGTGTCAAGATGAAGTGTGGTCGTTTTGATAAGTGACACCACAATTTTGCCATGGGCGCTGTACGTAGGGCGCTTCTGTACAGCGCCTCTGCTCTGTTCTCGCGACAAAACAGAGGGGTGCTCTACGTAGAGCGCTTTGTAGAGCGCTTTGTAGAGCGCCTCTACAGAGCTCATACAGCGACTGAATTAAATCGATCAGGTCTGTACAGCGCCCAACGGGGGCTGTTCATAGAGCGCTTTTGGGAGCGCCCAGTGCAAAATGCAATACTAAGTCTAAGCATGACAAGGCAATTGGATATGTAAGATGCAATCAAACTAACATGCAAGAAGAGATGTTAATGAGCATTAAGGCACACAAATAAGACACACAACATACAAGAATTAAACATATGCATGAGTTGTGAGTGTGTGCAACTATCTCTTCAAGACAAGTAAGCACTTAGAGTATTACCTTTGGAGTGCTTAACACTTGCAAGGGCCTTGAGCTTGAACACATTCCTAAGCTACCCTTACATAATCCCCACATATGGTTTGATCACAAAATAAGCCAATTAAAAACTACGGGAATCCTTACAATTATTATTATTATTATTATTATTATCTAGATTTGTGCCTCTTTCCTATTGCTTTTTATTTTATTTTATTTAGCATCATCTTGGATCTAGTGCTTTAATGGCGAATAATGGTGGATTTTAGGAGACCATTTGCAAGGCACTGCCACCAATTTCTCTTAGTTGTTGTTCTCGAATGATATTGTTGTTCTGGGTGACTGGTCTTGATTTGGACTATCATCATCGTTATCATCAAACCTTTAATAACAAAAAATTTCTTGGTTCTTATTCTTGCTTTTCTAATCATGGATAGCCTCAAAAAATGCTTTGCTGTGGTGATTATTATAATCATCGCTCTTCCATCGAATGACTGATATGGTCAACTGGAGCGGATCTTCTCCTTCCATGGAAGTCTGTAGAGATGGAGGCTTAATCTGATCATATCAGATGCAACCTAGATCAGATGGTTGAGAATTTTCCTACATTTGATTTTTTTATTATTTTTTTAATTATTATTATATTTCTGTTGTAAAGTGACGGCTTTACCCTTAAAAATTTAGTCAACCGTTATCTCTAACGATATTTGACTAACGGTTTGAGGGGCTGCATCCATTAATGTCATTTGTTGAACATTATGCCTTAATGATAAAACTTAGGGTATGTTATTGCAATTAACCCTTGATAATAATATTGGGCTGGACAAAAAATCTCGTAAACCGCGAACCGAACCAAATCAAACCAAACCAAATCGGTTTGGTTTGATTTTTTACTTTTAAAAAAATTGTATGGTTTTATTATAACAAAACCGTATTGTCTGGTCCAGTCTATGGTCCAAGCTTATCGAACCTGGATCAGACTGTAAACCAAATACTTTTAACACAAACTTTTATTCCAGTATAGATCACACTGTCAAACTCTTCAATAAAACTTGAAAAAAAAAAAAAAAAATCATTAAAGTCAAAAACCTTGAATTTTTTTTTTTTTTCATGTGTTTTATTAATCCGCCAACTTTAGTGCAAGGTGGAAAGAACTCTACGATGAAATTGAAATTTTTTTTTCCATTTGCTTTATGAAGTTATCATTTGTTTTGCATTGAATAATGGTAATTTTTTTCTTATAAATATAAAATTATACTAAGGCAGCACCACAAATACAGAACAAGTGATTTGATATAATTCTTAATTTTTTTATTAAAAAAAAAATTATAATTCTTATTTTTGTTTCTACTTTCTAATCATCAGGTATAAAACAACTAATCTTCATTGTAAATGTGTTTAAATGCTATTTTTTTTTTTTTTTTTTTTGATTTTTTTTTTGCTATTTTAATTTGAAATGTATTTATTTAAAAAAAAATTGAAATGTATGTTTTTAATTTAACAAAATGTACGTAACTTCTCATTACGTTTTAATTTTTTTTTTATAAGTCAAGACCGCTAGACCAACCCAGATTAAACCGAACCAATATAATTTGGTTTGGTCTGGTTTGAAAAAGAGATTGGTCCAAACTTGTCCAGTTTTTCAAAAGATCAAAATTTTTGGTTTGGTCTAGTCCTAGTTGAAACCGGACCAAACCAAACCGTGGCTAGCCCTAGATAACATCCTTCATAAATAAATAGGGGTAATTGCACAAAAATGCCCTCATATTAGGCATAATTTCTCGTATATGAAACTTTTGCTCATAATTGCACTGACATCGCCTGTCGTTAGTTGACTTCTGTCAACTCTAACAGTTGACCACTCTTTTAGTATGAATTGACTAAAATACCCCTAGCTTAATTTCTTTTACTATTATTTTTGTTATTTTTTAAAATTAGTATTTTAATATTTCAAATAAATGTTATATATATATATATATATAAGGAACTCATCCCCTCTCCTCCACCACCGCCTTCCATCATCATCATTGACCAAATTTGTTGAACATGTGAACTGCAAATTTATTCAAGAATTATATAAATCAACATCATCAAAATTCTACTCATCATCAAAATTATAGAGTCACTTTTTTTATAAGTAAATTTTAGAGTCAATTGATAAAGGAAAAGACACTCAATGACTCTTGGTAAGTGGTAACTTCACAACCCATAACCTAAATTTAAAACTTCAAAACCAGGAACCAATGAACTCAAAAATCCAAGAAAAAAAAACATAGATGTCCTCTTCCATCTGATTTTGACAAAACCTAGAAACTCATTGAGGAGTGGATCGAAGATGGAGAATCACCTCCCTCATCGATCTCTTTGTTGACTCCATTATTTAACACCATCAACAAATCATCACCAACACAAAAAATAAATAAATAAATAAAATAAAAATTTAAAAATCTTTTTAAAAAAAATAAAATTACAACAACAGACAACTCCACTGACTGTGGAGGATCTGCTCCTCCGCTCGGAGCTGTCTACTCTGGAGAGGAGCAAATATGATCCTCGCTCTCTCGGACTGCTTCTCGTCGAACTAACGTCTTCTCACCGGACCTACTATTCTCGTGCGAAGGAGCCACCTCCATCGCCATCATCTAGGTGACCTCCATCTAGATAGAAGCGAACTCCACCTATGATGGATCTTCCAACTTTGTGATGGAGGAACTTTATCGGGGTTTCGAGAGAGATCTCTCTCGAAGCCTTTAGTTTTTTATTTAAATTTTGTTTTTTAATTGCAAGTCGATCTATCTTTTCATTTTTAATTTTTTTTTTTAAGTTATTTTGATTTTATAAAATTATTTTTGACGATGGAGATAGATTGATGGATGTATTTTCAAATCTCCTCCCTCCATTTTTATAAATGAATAATTAATAAGTATTATATAAATAATCAGTAATAATTTTTGTTTTATTAAAAGGCAAAAGACTTTTTTACCCCTCAATCGTAAATGTCCAACAGTGTATTACTAGCGGTAGGGGTGGTTTGTGCAATTGAAGGTAAATTGGTTTTATATTCGTGCAATTACCTCTAAACTCGGGTATGTTTTGTAATTACCCCTAAATAAATAACACATCAACTACAAAACTGTTAGGCAAGTAAGCTACGTGCATTGACAAATTCCAATTTCCAAGTAGCGATCCGATATTTAACTAACAAAAACATTTTAACGAATCTCCATCGTCCATCGACCTCCAATGCACATGCGTAAAACGACATAGTTTCATAAGGCAGAAATTCTTTAGATCTCTCAAAAACAGGTTTTTCCTTAAGCCCTTCAGGTAAATCTTCGTTGAAATCTGAGACCCGGGACCACTTAAACTAAGTGAATTTCTCTCAGATCTCACTGAATTTTCAGGTAAAAAAAACTGTTCATTTTTTTCTATCATTTGGCGTTTTTGTTCATGGTCGTTTTCTTATCTCCATGTGAAACAAGATTGAGCTTGAAACGGGCTCCAAGTTTGTGACGTTAGGCCTTGGAAACATTGCCGACAGAGTTTCTTGGGTGGAGTTTAGTTTTGAAATTGTGAACTGGATCTATTCGATCTCTATCAAAATCTTCTTTTTTGTGGTGGCATTCTAGCTGGCAACTGTCGGTGCTTCACACTTTGATGTATTATTCTTTTTTTTCCCCACTTTTGACCTCTATCTCTCTTTTAATAAACCATTTCTCAGTTTTGATAGAATTTATTAACCGGGTGGATTCGATTTTCATTTGGGTTTTTTTTTTCCTTTCTATCTATATATCTCTCTGTTCATCCATTGCTTGTAGTAAGTACTGACTGATAACTATTTAATATTCTTGATCCACTCACTTGTTTTGTTATATGTTAATGAATCTTTAAGAGTATGTGCTATATTCTTCTCTGCTAATGTCTCTAGTTATTGCATTATTTTTATATAAACATGTACATAAATGCGATGTTTTATGGATAGTTTTCCTTTGTCAGCTTTTCTTTGTTAGCATTCTTTTATTTACAATTTGTCTACTGTTGGTTTGAATTCTTGCAGAATTGTGAATCCTTTTTCGGTCCTCACATGAATTACCTGGCTTGTTAGAAGGATCCTTATTTGATTAGTAGAGACAGAAATTTGGAGTGATTTTGAAGTGAAACAAGCTAAATTTGGAAGCTAATATTTAGCTTGGATCTTCTGTATGTTAAAGTAGGAGGCAAATTTCCTTTCTGTGTTTAAGGTTACAGTAATTATGAGGGGAAGATCTGATGAAAATAAAAAAAGGCGGTTGGTCACTTGGGTTGTGGTTTTGGTGATCCTTGGTAGCGGCCTTTATTTATATTCTCAAAATCATGGTTCATCAGCAATAGAGTATGGCAGTAAATCTTTGAGGAAATTTGGTTCTTCATATTGGGGTGGAGATGATGATGCCGATGATTCTTCCACCAGATCAGGAAATTATGCAGATGATGGTGTTATTCTAAAGAGTTTTCCTGTAAGCAATTTGTAGATGAGCTAACTCCTTTATCCTGATTGTTTGGGAATGACTTTGAATTAACATAAATTTGTTGCATATGGAAGGTTTGTGACGATCGGCATATAGAGTTGATTCCTTGCTTAGACAGGCACCTTATATACCAGTCAAGATTGAAGCTGGATCTATCATTGATGGAGCACTATGAGAGACATTGCCCACAACCTGAAAGACGCTACAATTGCTTGATTCCTCCTCCGCCGGGGTACAAGGTAAGGTCTTATTGAAGTTTTTGAGATCTTTCTTAGTCAGGTATGGAAGTAAGGAAATATGAATAAGTGTTAGTATTTTCCTGACATTGATGACTACAGGTCCCAATTAAGTGGCCAAAGAGCAGGGATGAGGTATGGAAAGTTAATATACCTCACACTCACCTTGCTACAGAGAAGTCTGACCAGAACTGGATGGTTGTCAAAGGTGAAAAGATTTCATTTCCTGGAGGAGGAACTCACTTTCATTATGGGGCTGATAAGTATATCGCATCAATTGCTAGAGTAAGTTGATTGACCCCTCTTACAGGAAAAAAGAAAAGCAATCATTTCGTATATATTTCTTTCCCTTTTTCTGTTCAATGAGCAAAACAATGATCTTTTATTCATGTTTTAAATTGGCAGATGCTGAAGTTTCCAAACAACAGGCTAAACAATAGGGGAAATATCAGGACAGTTTTTGATGTTGGTTGTGGAGTTGCAAGTTTTGGAGGATACCTACTTTCATCTGATATTATAGCTATGTCATTAGCACCGAACGATGTCCATCAAAACCAGATCCAATTTGCCTTAGAGAGAGGAATTCCTGCATCTCTTGGCGTTTTAGGGACTAAGAGACTTCCTTACCCAAGTAGATCTTTTGAACTTGCACATTGTTCTCGATGTAGGATTGATTGGCTTCAAAGGAATGGAATTCTTCTTCTTGAGCTGGATAGGGTACTCAGGCCAGGTGGATATTTTGCTTACTCATCTCCTGAAGCCTATGCACAGGATGAAGAGGATCTAAGAATTTGGAGAAAAATGAGTGCTCTTGTTGAAAGAATGTGTTGGAAAATAGCTTCAAAACAGAATCAAACTGTTATTTGGGTCAAACCTCTAACAAATGACTGTTACATGGAAAGAGCAACTGGAACTGAACCTCCACTCTGTAAATCAGATGAAGATCCGGATGCTGTATGGGGTGTGCCAATGGAAGCTTGCATCACTCCTTACTCTGACCGTAAGTGATGCTGCCTCATTTTTCTTACATAAAAATCTGTGTTTTTCCATTTAACTGATTTCCAACGCAAGTGATGACTACAATATTTTTCTTAAACAAATATTTCGGTTTGGTATCTTTTTTTTTTTTTTTTTTTTCTTCAAACACTCAAGCAGGAGAAGCTTTGGTGATGTTAGTTATTATAGTAGGTTACTTTAATGAACTGATATAAATGTGCAGGATAATACGCTGTGGTGCTTTAATCTTTTGGTTATTGTTTATATACTTATTATAGGGTAAGGATATTATATTAACTTAAATATGTGATTTCAACATCTAATCATCCATTTACTCCAAATCCAAGGTTTGTGAATAGTAAATGGATAAAGAGTAAAAAGTAGCTCTTTCCATTAAGAATAAACTAACGGTGTGATGAAGTCACAAATTTATATAATGTATCCATGTGTTTCATATTATTATTAAACAATATCTAAACCCAAGACCTAGACTAATGCCAAGGTAGCTACTTACTCCTCGGGCCATAGCCTAGGGGCTATTTTAATGATATCTCTTTCTTTCTTTTTGATGTATCAATCTTTTGTCTATAGAAAGTTTGAGTATATAATTTTAAGATATTGGGTGATTAGACATGGCAACATGCTTGATTTGGGCGGATTAACTTCTCAATGAAATCGTCATATGATTGGAATCTGTAATGGGTCATCACTCTATATATGTATTAGGTTGATAATGTTCACATACAGTAATGTAGCTGATTATTTGGTGTTTCCTGTTTTGTTTAGGGCACATGAGATTAACATTAGAGGTTGACAATGCGAGTAACTAAATATTTTTTTGATCCTATCAGAGCAGCATAGAGCGAGAGGTAGTGGATTGGCTCCTTGGCCTGCTCGGTTGACAACTCCTCCTCCCCGACTTTCTGATTTTGGCTATACTAATGAAATGTTTGAAAAGGACATGGTAATCTATCATAAAACTTTCTTTTGTATATGTGCAGTGCACAACGTTATTAACTTGTGCAAAAATGTAGGAAGGTGTTGAATGATAGGATTCTTGTCTTGCAGGAACTTTGGCAGCAAAGGGTGGAAGATTATTGGAATCTTTTGAGCCCAAAGATAAAACCTGATACACTAAGGAATTTGATGGACATGAAGGCACACATGGGTTCGTTTGCTGGTGCTCTGAAGAACAAAGATGTATGGGTTATGAATGTGGTGCCAGAAAATGGACCTAATACTCTCAAGATAATATATGACAGAGGCCTGATAGGCACTACTCATGACTGGTAAGTTGCAAAATATTTTATTAGGCACCGTAATGACTATTTCATTTTCCCCTTTTTGTACATTTGACAAGGATAGATTAACAACTTGGAATTGACACTTTTGGTATACTAAATGCATACATAATAAAAGATAGTAAATACATCTTTGCATTTACAAGTTGTATCTGATGTTATATGGTTTTTTCTGGGTGTGCAACTGGCAGGTGTGAAGCATTCTCAACCTATCCGAGAACCTATG
Source organism: Acer saccharum (assembly GCA_030490815.1). Classification (NCBI taxonomy): domain Eukaryota; kingdom Viridiplantae; phylum Streptophyta; class Magnoliopsida; order Sapindales; family Sapindaceae; genus Acer; species Acer saccharum. The sequence goes on along the minus strand of CM059870.1, from coordinate 26,503,437 downwards.
ATCTACTTCATGCTTGGACAATCATCTCTGACATTGAAGCGAAAGGCTGCAGTGTAGAAGATCTATTGATTGAAATGGATCGTATCCTGCGGCCAAAGGGTTTCATTATAGTACGCGATAAACGACCAATTGTGGAGTTGATAAAGAAATATTTAAAAGCATTGCACTGGGAAGCAGTAGCTACAGCAGATTCCAATGGGGAATCGGAACAAGATGAAGATGAAATGGTTTTTATAATTCAAAAAAAGGTGTGGCTTACAAGTGAGAGTTTTAGAAGTTCAGAGTGAGATGGCAAACTCCATCTTCCTAACTCCTGCTTTCGGATATAACCACGGCAACATGCAGGGCTTAAGGTTGCTCAAGTTGTGCTGGTGGTTACACTATTTTTTTTCAATTTTGGCATTCCTAATTTTATATATCTGAAGTTTGAAGTAAAGTACTTGATCGGAATTTTTTTTTTGTTTCATTATTTCAGGCATTGTAAGATGACTATTCTTTTTCCCATTGATTAAACAAGTACAGGTTGCCGTGAAATTTTTAGTTAGCAAGAATGTCAATATTTTCACTCTTTATTTCCATGGATATTAGAAGCTTTGTTGAGCCGAAATTAACATTTTTGAAGCCTTTTATGCTTAAGGCCATGTTGGGGCTTTCCCAACAACCCCAATTTACTCTCATAATGAAGAGAAAATCTTCTGTAGCCGATGAGACTACCTAATAACATTGAACCACTCCCATTATTTACATCGGTACCACATAAGATTTTTTCCGTAATGAAATAGTTTGCCTCAAGGTACATGACATGGTACTCCATACCATAGTCCTAAGTTTTTTATTTTGATTTTGATTTTTTTTTTTTTTTTACTTCTTAATTTTGTATTAATTAATATATTTCATTTATAAATAATTGTAAATTTTTTGATTTAAAAATAATCTAAACTAAGCATTTATTCTAAAAACTATTTGAATTATTTATATTTAATTTTAATTATAAGATATTTAAAATATTTTTACTCCATGTGAAAATGAATTTAATCAAACATGATTTCATCCTATCTCAAAACATGACATCACTATTTTATTACAATCTCGTACTTACTAAACACGTTAGTACACGATATTAATTTAATCATATCCTTTTCAATTCAATTTTATAAGCCTTTTTATATTTTTTTTTTTTAGAGATATTATTAAAAATCACCCAAAACGGTGGAGTCTAAAAAGAAAATTGAATTTTTTAATTATCTTATGATATATATATATATTTTTATATATATATATATATTGAATTATTATCTTATGAATATATTGAACGCAAAACTATCTTCTTGAAGCAATTCTTAACTGAACTTAACAGCATAGTGGTTTTTAGCAACAAAAAAACACTAAATGGTGGTTTTTTTCATTTACCGGTAGTTTTTATAATATTTCTATATTTTTTTAGGGGTATTTACAATTTGGTCACAATCTAATCGGGAACGTCACTTTTTTACTCCTTAATTGAAATTTCATCAATTTGGTCCTTACATAATTGATGAAATTACAATTAAAAGGTAAAAAAATGACGTTTCCCAATTAGATTGTGACCAAATTGTAAATACCTTTATATATATATATATATATATATATATATATATAACTGAATCATCTTTAAAAGGTAACAGATTTTTTTTTTTTCCAAAATATAATTACAAAAAAAATTTTTTTTAAAAACCCATAATCAGGATCTGCAATTGCTGTTGTAGAAGTGCAGAACATTGATGACGTGTCATAAGTCATAACATGTTAATTGCTCATTTAGGCTCGAGTGATTATCTGCATCTGGAAACTTGTCCGGATACACCTATTAAGTATTTCTCCATCTGCCTCGGGAGTAGATGAAGAAATGACCCAGCAACTAACAAAAATCCAATTTTCTAAAATGTAAATTAACTAAAGTAGAATCCAAATAAAAGGGTATCAGCCTTCTAATTAGTAAATACTGCCACGGCTCCGAAGAAGAAAAAAAGAAAAAACACGTGGACCCAATGTATTTATTACGCGGATCTCATGTGTTTTTTCATTTTTTTCTTCTACGGGGCCACGGTGGTGCCATAACCCCGGTTGTATGTAACAAAGCCCGCCTTCTAATTGCTACCGTAGAATTTCCAAGAATGTAAAAGCTTCACCACATGAATATGAGTTGACATTCATAAAACTTTTGTTTTCAGTGTTTCATTATCAGCTGTGAGCTCTAAAATTCTCAACTGGTTAAATATAATTTACTAAAAGGAGTCCTACAAAACTTGAACCAAAGTGTCCATATTGAGACAACACGCTCTTGCAAAGGGATTCATTCTCAGGCAGATTTCAACTTGGATGATGCTGAGGCCAGATGTGAAAGGATCCTGTGTCCAACGAACATCAAGAAAACTCCCAAGAAACTGAGTGTCTTCAATGTCGTGAATAGATCCAACTGCATAGCATAGACAAAATAATTTCACATGGAAGCCTTTATTGCAATTGGTCAACATTCAAGATATATATGGTATGTTCTCATCCAAACAATGGCCAACAGACTTGTAGTCATTTGCAAAATGGAAGAACCGAGTAAAAAGTCTAACCTTCAACCAGAAAAGCACGTAGAGCAACAGAACGGCTGCAATCCCAACATGGAAGAGGATGGCAAATGCAGCAGGTACAGATGATGTAGGGAAGTTCTTCAGGTTCACACCCAATCGTAAGAGCTGTCAATGGCATCAAAATATATTACGAATATCACTCGCTATTTCAAAAAGAAGATTTAAGCAAGAAATTTTTTGGCTGAATGACAACAAAGACAAGTACAATTATACATGACTCACCCCAATTAAGAATCCAATAAATGGCAAAAGAATGAGACCCGAGAAAGTAAGAGAGAGCTCCTGGGGGGGGCGCTTCTCCGGCGCTCTAAAGATGTGGCTTATCTCAGCTTTGGGTCCATATCTTGAGTAAGGATCAACAACCTGTGGAGGAGGGCGGGGTGCTTTCTCAGGGGCTTCTGGTAGATCCAATTCAACATAGCCAATATCACTTAATAAAGAGTTCTCCTGGAAAGTGGTACAGCATATGTCATTCAGTTGTGATTAAACAGACAAGGGAAAACATTCAAGTAACAAAATCATGCTTACCATGACAGCATCACCAACAGTTAGCTGAATGTCATATTTACCAGAGAGATAGAACAACTTCTCAACCAATCCTAGGAAATCCTGCAAGACAAATTGCCGAATATAAAAACATGAGGACAGTTAAATTTCTCAACAACTAATTTTGCCCATTTAATATGTGAGCAAAACTTGCAGACACTGGTGTAGATCAACATAACTTTTTCTTTTTTAGATTTGCATGTAATGTTAACAAGAAAAATAAAAGGAAGATGAAATTAAAAAGTACTTACAAGAGTAATCTCAAACTTTTTCCCAGAGTTCCTCATTAGAAAAACATGCTCAACCTTGGTCTCATGTCTCAGCTTTAGAAATGCCTGCAGCAAACCAACAGAATTTCTGAACCACTGTTGTGATAAAATTCAGGAAGATGTAAGTCAAACAATTATGTACCTGATGTGGCTTAAAAGCACTCCCACAAGGAGTGGTCAATTGAAAGGATAAACGCAGTTTCTGGAGGTGGTTTGCTGACAAGGATACAGCATTTTCTCCAGCTAAATCCAATCTACATATATACAGTGCGTAAAATTGAAGTTCATTTAGAATGAATGGAGTATAATAAACATGAAGTCTGAAAGTAAAGCATTCAACCATGTGGAAAAATATCTAATAACATGCATCTAACATGATATCCAAGACAAGCAGAAATATAAATATTATAGCAAATCTCGAGACCAAACAACTGAATATTATAAACAACATACTTTCTCTGAGTTTCTATGCTCCCAAGATCATTATCAAGAACAGCAATTTCAGCATTGCCAATTTTAACAAGTCCCGTCATAAATATTTGTACATGAGTTAGGGTTCCAGTGACATAAACATCTTTATGCTCAGAATCATGAAGCACCACCTACAGAAATTCATATTTGACATCAAAATAATATCTAAAGAAGAGAAGAACGCGAGATTTGATTCACTTCTAAAAAAAACCAAACTAAAAAATACCTTGAAAACAAAGATGTAACTTCCAACATCGACACTATCTGGCAGAGCATCCAAGAAATAAACTACTCTCTCAGGGTCAAAGCTGAGTTCCTATATCATACAAATATGAAAATCATCATCTGAAGTTAGCCAAACATTTAAGCAATGGTTTAAAAAAGCAAACGATTAGTTAAAAAGATAAAATGCAACAAACAAAGGTTATAAGAAGTGTCCAGGACCTTGTTCTCAATTATGGAAGTGTCCTTTGAACTAGTGGAATATGCCCGCACGAGCTTTACTGTCAGGGGTGGAGCTTTTGAACCAAGAACTGTATTTACCTTGACCTGATAACATTTATGTAGCATGAAATGTCAAATCTAAATGTATTGAAGAAACCCTAAAAACCAGATGCACACAAACTAAGAACCTTTATAAACCAGGCATATAAAATCATGCAGTATAGTAATTGCCATTGGACAGAGTAACCAATGTTGTAAGAACCCCAAGATTAGATATAGGATTGATGAAAAAAAGAAGATATGAAGGCGCCAATCAACACCACCAGATGCAATAGATAGACATTAAAACAATTCTTAACATGCGAAGGGTAGTAAAACACTGATAAATCACATGCTTATTATACAATTGACAGCAAAAAAGAACGTATTATTAAAGATGAAGGTAAACAGAAATAGAAGAAAGAAACCTTGCTCAGATAATATGGCAAGATGGTTGGACACTCTAAAATCATGCAAGTACCTCAAAGCCATATTAGAATAAGATGTTGTAAGGAATTGCTGGTGAGCGAGAAAAGTATGATTAAAATCACATAACTGCAATCATATGAGACACTAATTTTAATTTTCATTTATTTTCAAGGAATCTAATGCCACCTTATCCGCGTCAGAAAATACACAAATGGAATAAAGATGTTAATATCTCAACCAAAATAGGCTCCCAAAACAGGTCAAGAAAGAGAAAGAAAACCAAAAGAAGCAATTACATGACAACCAGTCTACAAATGAGAACAGAACCAATATAAGGGGACACACCATTAAGTTTTCTTTCTTCGTCAATGAAACCACTGTAGATGGAAGTGACAGGATCAGTGGAATGGAAACACTGCACCAGCATAAAAATAAAAAAATAAATAAATAATAAATAAAAATAAATATAAAAAAATCAGCATAATTTAATAGAAGATAACTAAATTAACTGAGGTTGCAAAGCAGACTTCAGGATTCAATTATTATGCTGTAAAGCTTTATCTTTTATTTTTATTTTCTTTACGGGCAAATTTTATTCAAAAAAGCCAAAAAAAAAAGGCCAAAACCAAAGGAACAAACTAAACCGAACACAAGCCCAATGGAGGCCCAAAAGCAAACAATACAAAGCCCACCACTAATCCAAGCCCAACAAACAACAGACCTAACAAACCAAAAAGCATTATCTTTTATTGAGGAAAGAACTCATAAGGTCCGAACTTTCCATCCTGTAATGCATTGCTAGAAAATGTTCTTTAAGCATGAAAAAGTAAGCAAATATTCAAAGACCACTCTAAGTTAACTGCTATTGAAATGAATTTAGCTGGAAGCACCATAACATAGGTATATTGCACAGAAAAAACAAGATATAGAATGCTCCAGAAAACACTTGCCTATTGCTTTCCAAGCAAGCTAATGAATCTATTTGGTTGAAGAAGTCTTTGGCATCACCAGGAATTCCAATGCCGAGGAAAAATTTTGCTAAACCCAATATTTTATCGACTGGAAGCTGCAAACACAAAAGAAAAATGTATATAAATTTATAACATAGTTCTAGGAGAACTTGCATTATCATTAAATATTCTCCAACTCACGTTCAAGCTACCAGTAGCCACAGTTGTGAATGCTGTCAGCCCCCTAACAACTGAGGAGGAAGTTGCGAGAGGACCCGGATGTTCAGGTACGTTAACAACTTTCTCATCAAAGTAAAAGGCCCCATCATCTACAATAAAGAAATTTAATTAGACAAGAAACGAAAAATATGGACTAATGAACTATGAATCCTAAAATTGGCCACAATTGGAAACAATCATTTGGAATAAAAACTGATGTATCACAAATGATACAATTGGGAAAAGGTTGACATAGTCATTTCGAATCATGAAGTTTATCTAGTCAAATTAAATTCGGATTTAAAAAAATGTAGCTACATGTAAAATTTACAATTTTCATGCTACTAGTAACACAATAAATACATTCAATTTCTTTCTAAGATTCACTTTATATTACTAACAGGTCCTTTACAACAATCATACAAGACCAATCAAGCAGCTCTCCACTTTATACACTATGCTCTAATTTTGTGACCAAGACAATATCGAAAGTTGAAACTATTGACTTGTAGGACACCACTCTTATTGACTTATTTAAAATTCAAATAAGCAAGCATAAATTTTCAAAATCAATTTCCTTATAATCAAATTAGAGGAAAAATACTATACATACCATATTTCTCGATACTGTCAAAGAGCTTCAATATATCATTTTTCACTGTACCAATCTGTCCATAGTAAGTGTTTGCAAAATATGAATATTAATTAGTTCAAGCTCACAAGAACCAGAATCAAAGTGGCAGACAAAAATTAAAATAGCAAAAGGATGAAACAAAAGTAATGAAGCACACAAACTCATATATGAAAAATAATAATAATAATAATAATAATTTAAAAATAATCTTTTAAAAAGTTCCAAATTACCATGGATTGATCAACCTCAGAAGATGCTAGAGATACAACTCTAGCAAGGGCTTCAAGTGCTATTCCTGTAAGAATCAGGACAGGTCAAGAGAATAAGCACAGCCCCCTTTAGAATACATTAATACTATATCAAATATTAAGTATAAATGTATAATAATACTTAATACGATAATTAACATATGGCTAAGACACAACATCAATGTTACAACTGAAACTGTATTGAATGTAGTATGCAACAACTCAACAACACAACTATCATTAGCTGGACCTTGATAAATCATTACCGGCAGCAAAAGTACTAGACTCGGGATTGTTTGAACTATAACGCCACCTTCCATCACTCTGGCTGAGAGCCTGCCAACAAATTTCAGCATCATCCAAAAAGTTAACAAAACAACAGTACTGTACGCAAGAACTAAGGGCTTGCAGTGCAGACATTGAGGAAGAGAGAGAGAGCTAGATGGAACTTGGGAGTTTTGATGTCAGGTCCAGCACTAAAACTCCACTTACTCAACTATCATCACATCAGTGTCAGGCCCAACCATTTGGTTGTCTCATCTCAACTGTCAAATTTAGATGGTGGTCTAACATTGAAGTTATCCAGCCATCAATATATTGCTAGGTGAAGTAGTCACTCACCTTGATTGATCGGAAAATTCCTTCAGCATCACTAAGATGTAAATCAGCTTTAGAAGTTTGATCCTGTATCAACAGTTCAATTAAATTTTTATCAAAATGAGGAGAAATGTAAAAAGGCAATAACATCACTGAAGAGAATACGCCGTTAAGCATCCGTCCAACAGTAAAAAAAAATTCACAACCTCATAAGTATGATATTTGAACTATCAACATACTTATAACATAGAAAACAATAAAAACAAAATACCAAACTTGCCACGTGTAAAATGATGAGTACAAAAAAAGGAAATTGCCAAATCTAACACAACTAATTATAGTACTACAAGCAGGATTTTATGCATTCCACATTCATTACCTTGATAAGCCCCAAACTTCCAACAGAATAGTAGAAGTCAAGCAACGAACTTGCACCACTTACTGCAGCTTGGAGTCTCGAAATGATTCCCTTTAATAAAGTAATATTTTAAGCATTTTGTTCACACTGAAACATGTAAAAAAAAAATACCAAAGCAATGAACATGAAACCAAGAAGCTCAGCAGAGATGCGCTCAAAAATACCTCGAAGACTTCCGCATTAATGTTGCATTTTAATATGCTGTTAACTCTCAAAGCATCAAACAGATCCTTTGGAGTTGAAGATGATGAACCGAGTGCTTTTGACACGGTACCACAAGTAGCAGTGCTTACATCTGGCTTTTTATTAATTCCAAGAATCTCAAAGGTTCTTAGGGCCTCATAGGTCTCTTCTAAACTGGTATAATAGATGATATCACATTAAATATTTGTTAAACATTGGCATTGGATAAAATGAAGGAACTTAATATTCACATATACATGAATTTGTATAATTGAATTGCAAAAGTACGGATAGTTTCCAGAATCACTAAACAGCAAATTCGAGAAAAAGGCTAACAAACTCTAAGTGAAACCTTTATTTTAAACAACTAATCACGAAAACGAAGTTTAGCTCAAACAAGGAATGAAAATCAAAATAATCAAAATGATGCTTCGAATCTTACATTTCTCAGAAATTCAATCCCAATTAACTAAATTTAAAAACGATAGAAAACGGATCTCATTTACAACCAAACCACCGATGATTAAAATATCCAAATTTTCTCATAAACGAAACAAAATTTGATCTCAACCCATCAAAAACGAAAAATTGAAAATGAAAGATTAAACAGGGTTTAAAATGAAAAGCACCTGCCAAAGGATCCATCTGCAGGCTTAAAGAGGTCTAAAGCGGCAGATCGGTGGGAGTCGGAAATCGGTTGAAAGATGGAAGCAGCTTCGCAGATCGAAATCGCCAAAATCAGAACCAGAAATCCTGCAAGACTCCCAGCCATTCCTGCAAAAATAAAAAATAAAAATAAAAAATGTTTACATTGAATCATTATTATTGTAGATACTGAGAAGAAAAAAATTGAGAAACCCTAGGGTTTAGATCGTACTGAAACAATCGGAGGGTCGTCAGTGTCGTGAGTCTGAGAGGACTTGCACTAGTTAGAGACTCGGGGGTGTGTCAACTGTTAATAACATTCAACAAATCGGGTCTGTGCTTCCCAATTTGCCCCTCTGATTTTCCTTGCCACCCATGTTTAAAATCGATCCAAAAATATGTTTTTTTTTTTTTTAAAGTAGAATTTTATGATTTTGGGAGAGGGACAGTAATTTATATATATATATATATATATATATATATATATATATATATATATTACACTTGGCGGTGACTCAAACCCGAAACATTGCAGGCTAAATGGACATTTTTCCTATCAAATCGCATTGGGTGATGATAGGGTTTATAGTAAATTGAATGCAAGGGATTAAGGGTAAATTGCACCTCCGAGTTTATGCCTAATTTCACTTATATTCAACCTTTCCTTTAAATTATACAAAAGGACCCTACTGTTGATTGACTTCCATTAGAACTAACGGTTGACCAATCATTTCATTTCAATTGTCTAAAATGCCCTTTTTCATTATATAATTATATATGTTTAACATGTTGACCTATTGACCAAATTAATTCCACAAAATAATAAAAAATAAAAAAAACCAAAATGTATAAACTCACCTCTCTCTCTCTCTCACAAAACAATCCCACTTCACTTGTTGATCCCACCATCACTCTCCATCCAACCCCACTTTTCTCACTTCCCACTCTAAACATTCCCTTCCTACCCCTTCTCCGCCACCCTTACCCATTGCGCCTCCCACACCTCTTCTCCATCTCCACCGTCGAGACCCCTGAGAAGATTGAGCAAATCAGAGCCTAGATTTCCTCTCACTTTTGTCATGCGCTTGGTCGACTACCGCTAGGACAAGTTCGGCATCTTCGACGCTGCCTTCACTCCCTCCATTGTTATCGCCTCTCCATAAATTGCTAAGATTGTTATTGTTCAGAGTCTTAGAGATGACCTTTTCTTTTTTATTCTTGTTTGGGTTAAATTGGCTATTGTTTAGAGACCTTTTCTTCTTCTTCTTTTTGTTTGGGTGGAATTGGTAGTAAAAAATGTAAATTGCATTTGTAATTTTTGATTGCTTAATTCTCGGTCTTTTAAATCACAACCAGTGTTGCTCATCTTTTGTTTGTTGAATTGCTTCAACGAGAAATTTTGTGGAGACTTGGTTATGATATATTTATCTTAAAAGAAAATTGCTCAGTTATTTTGAAAGTGAGAAATTGCTATCATTTTGGTTAAAGGCAAGATCTGTGATGAATGAAATGTATAGGCAACTGGAGGGGTTGCCGAGCCAATCTCTCTAGAGGAGATCCTTCGTCGGCGGTTGATGTCTTTACCCTTAGTTGGTGGTAGACCTGGCACGGTTTCGGTTTCGGTTTCGGTTTCGGTTTCGGTTCCGGTTCGGAACCGACGGTTCTGATCCATAGGAACCAGCGGTTTTGAACCTTTTTTTTTTTTTTTTTTTTTTACCCACTCATAGAGTCACATGGCCACTGGCTCACACGGTCACACACTCACACCTCAATACCTATTCATAGTTCACACACTCAGGACTTAGCCACTGCCTCCCTCTCAGTCCGTCACAAATCAACACAAGTGACACAACACAACTACACAACTATACAACACAAAATCAACCCAAATCACTCTCTCTCCCAATTCCCAAATCAACCCAGATTTGGTCCATTTGGATCGATTTTAAAAACTCTTCACCACTTCACTTCAATCCACTTTCAAGTTTCAAATTCCCAATTCTAGAAACCCTAAATTTTCCGAACTTCTCCAATCAATCATCTTCAACCTACTCTCCTCACACAAATCAAACCCCAAAGGCCGAAATCAACCCCAAATCACCCATAACCACCCGTGATTCCGTGAATCGAAAAAGAAGAAGAAAAATCAAAGAAGAAGAAGAAGAATCGAGAAAAGAAGAAGAAGACCCGTGGTCACTGCCTCACTGGTCCGCGAATCAAAGAAGAAGAAGACCCATGGACATGGTCACTGGTCTATAGGCGTGGATCGAATAGAAGAAGAAGAAGAAGAGGAGGAAGAAGAGAGAGAGAGAGAGAGAGAGAGATGAGATACGTATGAATATGATGTATCAGTGTGCAGAGCAAAGCAGCAGAGATAAGATAAGTATTTAGATTTTAGGATTAAAATATATATATATTGTGCGAACCGACGGTTCGAACCGGAACTGGAACCACCAGTTCCATTCCGGTTCGAACCAACGGTTCTACCAAACCATAGAACCGGAACCGGAACCGGAACCGGAACTGACCTCCTCCGGTTCAGGTTTCGGTTCTTGAACCGAAACCGGATTTTCAGTTTCAATTTCGGTTTTTTCGATTCCCGTTCCCGTTTTCGTTCCTGTTTCGGTTCCGGTTCCGGTTCCGATTCCGACGGTTCGAACCGGTTCCGACGGTTCGAACCGGAACCGTGCCAAGTTGGTGGTAGATTTGTTTTATGTTTAAAATGACGATTTTAAGCTTAAAATTTTAGTCAACTGTTATTTCTTACAGAGTTTGACTAACGGTTTGGGGGGCTGCATCAATTAATGTCCAAATTATTAAAATATATATATATATATATATTGAACAGGAGCTCTATCGCAATGGAGGACTCTCCATTGGGAAGGAGGTCCACTTTTGTTGCCACCACCAACAAAACTCTTAACTTCCTTCACTTCCTTGCCCAAATTCAAAGACATCCCAAGAATCCCATCTCTCTCATCAACAATTGTCTTGAAAATCCATGGTTTTTTCTCCATTGAAGGACTCGAAATCTGAAACCCCATTTCAGGAATCACAATCTCTCCCTCTTTAGGCAGATGCATACGACCACCACCCAAAGTGCTTGACAGACAAAGCTGAAGAGGAGGATGAAGTGGAGACAAAAAGTTCATATCTTAAAGAAGTGATGATCCAGTGAACCTGTTACGATCAGTCTTCAAATGTTAAAAATTCATTTTTGACTGAAGATATGAATTATTGAATAAGATTTATGGATTTTGTTTTTGGGATTGATTTGTGATTTTCTTTGGAATTATGGGGGTGGAGAGATGATGATGATGATGGAATTGAGAGATGGGGATCATCGATGGATCGTTTATGATGATGATATGGTGAAGATATGGGGATCCATCGATGAGATCCAACCCATCAATTTCTATTATTTATTTATTTTTTGTGATAAATCTAGAGATCCAAATTTTTAAAGATTTTTTAATTTACTGTTTTGTATTTTTTTTTTTTTTTTTTTTGAGATATTTTTCTTTTTCTTAATATTTAATTGTAAATTACAAAATATTTTGACATGCATTAAAAGAGTCTGACGTGTACAGTATATACAGTGTTAAAGGACGAAATTACCATTCCTCACAAGGTCAACAGTTAGATCTGACGTTCGTTGACTGACAATAGGGAATGTGAGTGTCAATTAATGATAAAGTTGTTTCCGTATGTAAAAGAGCAAACCTCAGGGGAGTTTGGTGTAATTTGTTCTACATAAAATATAAACACTATTATCAAATAACAACCAATTAATTTATCATTTTTTTTTTAAAATCCAATTAACACAGCATTTTTAAAATTTTGTTTTATTTTTTATTTTTTCGATCGAAGGCAATAACAATACATTAATGTTAGACAACCAAAAAATTTAGCACAAATTTCAACCCAAATAATGTGGCAAGTCGTTTTTTCATTAACTTCAGCATCCCATGTTGTGTGTGGTGATGACAACTCACTTGCCACATGTTGAAATTTGGGTTAATTATTTGGGTTGTATAGCATTATTTATAACAATAATCTTATGATAACCATAACAATAATCTTACGATAACCACATCTCTCAACCAAATTCAATCTCCCTCTCAAATAAACCAATATATATATATATATATATACTTTTTTTCAACTTTGAATTTCAATTTAATCCTATAATTTTACTTGGCCTATTAGTACAGTGATCGATCAAATTTTAAGTGTATAGTTATAGACAAATTGGAAACTATTATAGTATTAGCTTAAGGTCAGTTTGGTATTGCCGTAACTTTTATAATAATTACCGTTAGTTATGCTGAAGGAATAATCAACTGCGAAGTTAATCAGCAGATGTTTGGTTAATTGTATTTTTAAAAACTATTGTTTAGCTCAAAAGTATTATACATATATTTTTGATAATTTTATTACAAAAGTGATGAAATTAGTGATAATGACTAAAATATACATGATTTTAGAACCAATTTCATTTTTTGTCATTAATTATATATATTAAATCAATATTTAAATTAGAATTAAAAAAATCCATAAAAATATTTCTATAAAAAGATTAAATCAAATCAATATTTAAGTAGAATATTTAATTTTGAGATGAAATAAGGTATATAAATTATTATAACTTGATTTCATAATAATAATAATGATATTTTAAAAAATTCATTAAATGTTGAAATTGATTATTCCATAAACACTTTCAAAAAGTAACTCATCATCTACTTCTCAAAATCACTGTCAAAACTTGTCAGATTATCTATTACTTTTGGAAGTTTTACCGAACATCATTTTATGTTAAAATTATAAAATAAGCTAATTTTAATTTTTCAAAAACAATACAAAATTGACCCTTAATATATAATCCATAGAATAGATTTTTATTTATTCATAACTCTTTCAAGTATTTGTTAATGTGAGGAGGTATGATGGCAAGAGGCTTGCAGTTGTGGTGGGAGTTAGACTTGTGGATTGTCATGTGAGGTACATGTACTTCCTTGTATAATGGGAAGACATAAACAAAAATTATTTACATACATTGTAGATCGGGTTTGGGCGAGAACTAAAGGATGGGGTGACAAGCTACTGTCTGTTGGTAGTAAGGAAAAACTATTAAAGGATGTGATTCAATCAATTCCAATATACGATATGAGCCTATTTCAACTGCTGTAAGGTCTTATTTTTGAAATCCAAAGAATTTGTTCGAGGTTTTGGTGGGGTATCAATTGATTGCTTGTTATTTTGGTTAATTTTGAATATTGACTAATCAGAAAAAAGTTGGTAATTAACTTGATTAAAACCTATTTACCCCTCTAGGTTAGTTTAGAGACATATTATAAAATTTTCACCCCTCATCCAAACTGTCTACAAAGCTGATGTCAGAGTCACTTACTGTTTCTGAAGGCTAGTACTCATAATTGGGTTCTACATCGGAACTGTCTACCTCATTGGAGTCATCATCCACCTCAGGTATTGCATCTTCCTCTACGGTTGGTTTCTCAGGTGTTATGTCTTTGGTTTGGAGGTTTGTGTTTGCTTGGATACTTGTTTCTTGGGGATTTGTGTTTGGAGTGTATTATAGTAACTCAATGTCATTTTCCTCAGGGGACTCCACAGCTAAATGTACCGCATTGATGTGGAAATGAATGATAGGGTTGTTGCATCTATCAAACTCTAAAAACACATACATCAACTTCTCATCAGACAAGAGTGTATGTTCTAGTCCATTCCAAGAAAACACAATACACAACTCCCACTTCTCCCATGTCTGAATACTCTCTCCCAAAAACTCCATCTTTGCATTATTGATGATTGAGATAACAATGCACTCTCCAGGTTCTAAGATACCCATATCACACAATTCGTCACCTTTTCTCACATAGACTCTAAAGGGCAACATTTTCCTATTACAAAATAAAATAAAATAATAATTAAAGCATAGTCACATAATATTTCATATTTATCTATTACAACAACAAACAACAAACAAACAAAATATTAAATGTTATACATTACTCAACAACAAACAAATATTGATACCAATAGTAATTGACCCAAGAAAGAAAATTAATAAATCAATTTTATTAAAGAGTAAACTATAGTTTATGCATTAATAAACTTATAAAGTGGACTAACCAATAGACAACTTTATTAAGGATTCATCACCCAACACATAGAATATTACAGTTTGATTATCAAAATATATATATATATATATATATTAATGTCTGCACAACATCTCACTGTTATACAAACAAAAACCGACTCTACCACTTTATACAAAACAATCCACAGGTAGAATCCCAACTACAATTAACCCTACCATTTTACACAAACAGAATCCTAACAAAAACTGACCCTACCAGTTTACACACAAATAATGAAAACCATTAAAAAAAATTGTGAAATTAACTTAACAAAGTGCAAGTAAAAAAAAAAAAAAAAACCCAACAAAGTTTATAAATTTGGTCATGCATACTGCAGCCGATACAATTTTGACCCCACCACTAGCTCAACATACACAAATCTTAGCACCATAAAAAAAAAATAATAATAATAAAAAAACAAAAAAAAAAAAACCTATAAACCTAACAAAACACACAATAAACCACTCACGGAACCCACGTAACACCACATTGAAAAAGAAAATCAAATTACCTTCGGCTGGTTTGATATCTAATCGTCTTCTGCGTGACGAATCTGTTTTCAGTTGGGTCTTCTTCACATGACGGATCGATTGCTACTTCTTTACGATTGGAGAAACCGATGAGCAAGTGGTGGATGTGTTGTGTCGGTTCAGTCAGAGGAAATTGGTGTAGGATCAGTGAGGGGTTCGGTGTTGTGTCGGCTTAGTGAGAAGGTCAACAATGAAGATCTAGGGTTTGGTTGATTAGTTTTGACCAACGATTAGATTTTCACTTTTCACTTTTCTTTTTTTATTTTTATTTTATTTTAATCTTTTCTGTAAATTAATTTAAGAAGTAATTACTGGGAACCTACCTAAAGTTTGCTAATTGGCACTCAAAAACAACTTTATCATAAATTGACACTAACCTCCCCTATCATTAAAGTTTGACCAAATTTGACTGTTAACTTTGAGATTTCAATGGGTATTTTCGTCTTTTAACCTTATAAAATAAAAATAAAAAACAAAATCAATTAAAAAAAAAAAGGGATCTCACAGGGGAGATCAAAAGAAATTAAAAGAAAAAACAAACAAAATCTGAAGGAATAAATAAATAAATTTAAATGTGAGTTGGGTGGCGATTTGGATCTCCATGAGATCTAGGATTGATCTCACCCATTTTAAGAAAAAAAAAATGAAAACAATTTTCAACCAAAATCAGTTTACAACACTTGAATTATTCATTCGATGGCCACACTTGAATCCAGTATTCAACATAAGTAGTTTGCATAACAACTATAATCGATGTGCTTATCAAATCACACAATGCACAACAAAATCGACGGCTCCACCACTGTTGCACCTACCAGTCCCGCACCACCACTGACTCAACATCTCCATTTTGGAGGAGATCGCACCAGATCTGTGAATGGAGTAATCTTCTCCATTCAACTTCTTCGACGAACATCAACACAAGAACGAGAAAGGACCCACTAACAAGGAGGTCGATTCCAATGTTCAAAACTCAAGAGTTTGGCACTACATCAGAGATGGAAAATCAATTGGAGGTTACTAGCTTATTTTAGGGCCAGGTTTGTAAGTTTTGGTTTCTGGGTTTACTTCTAAAGAACAAAAATATTTCAATTTGAATTATATATTATTAAAGTATAAGGAAAATAGCTAATTTGAAAAACCCAGAAACTGATAGGGAGGGTTTGTGTTTGATGGATCTGAATATCTGATAAGAACTTGGATTATTGAGTTTGTTCCATGATTAGATAATTGTTAATTGATATGGTTAAGATGTTTGATGACTGTGATTTTGTCGATGTAATTTGTTGAATGAGAAGTTGGATGGAGATGAAGATGTAGATGGAGTTGATTGTCAGATTTTGTGAATGAAAATTGTTGATCGGACTTGTGTGTGAAGTTGGATAAAGATGAATTAAAGTTAATTGTGGGAAAATTTTTCCATATCTTTTTTCTTTCCAGATCTCTGAATTTGTTTCCAGATTTTATCGTTCTTTACAAAATAATTAAGATTTTTGTTTTAATTTTTTAATTTTCCTTAAATTAGTTTTTTTTTTTTTTTTTAAATTAATTATAGGAGTCAAGGTCTTTCAAAAAAAAAAATGTGTCAAGGGTAGTTTCGTGTTTTTAGATTTTTTTTAAGTCAACGGTTAAATATAACGATCAACACTAACAGCAGGGGAAATGAGTGTCAATTGTTGATAAAGTTGTTTTTAAGTGTCAATTAGCAAACCTCAGGTAGGTTCCTAGTAATTACTTCTTAATTTAATTTACAAACTTAATAAATTGTAAAAAAAATGCCACGTGGCACTAACTATTAAAACATTACTAAAAGTATCATTTTACCCCTGGACTAGTTAACTTTGACTAATAATTGACTAACGGAGGGACCTTTTTGTTGTATTTCCAAAAAGATGAGGACTAAAGACCCTAATACACATAAGTGGGGTAAAAAAGCAATGATTCCTTAAAACATAAGGACCAAAATGTAATTCCCCCTTTTTTTTGCATGGCATTAGAGTGATTGCTCTTTGAGAGTCTAATCTAATCACTTACGGCCTAATTGTCGAACCCTAACATCAACCTTCATCGATGAGTATTAGCCTTAATAGCACTATGACTCTCTAGCCTTTTTCTTTCGTGTTTTTCCTCTAAAAATGTCAAACACCTTTTACAGTTCTTTAAACCCCACTATAGTCACTTTTGTACCTTTACAAAATCAGTCAACACTCAACATGAGAGATTAAGAATCTGAATCCCTCATGTAAACTTGATGGGAAAAACTACTTACTTTAGTCATAGACTGTGAAGACATTCTTTAAGGGAAAAAGAAAGTTCTCAATTATCTAATCCGCGTTCAAGTGCTGAGAAAAAAGATCGTACCCTCTCTTAATGAAAATTTCTCAATTATTTGTGCTGAGGAGAGCCAAATGACAACTATGCTAGAATCCCTAGTTGTAGAAGGTTTGGCCATGGCTTCTATAAAATTCGCTAAAGATGGAGCAAAGAAAAATAACCAATGGCAGAATTCTCATATGGATAATGGAAGATCAACCAATGCTAGGACATTAAATCGAGAAGGGATTTGGTGCACATGCTATAAGAAGCCTCGCCATACTAAAGTGACATGCTGGAAACTCCATGGAAAACCTTAAGGGATAAACCGAGAAGAAGAGAACAAAGTAGGACAACAATATGGATAAGCTCATCTGACCAATTCTAAAAGCCGAGAATCAGAGTCACAGTGTGTCAAAAGGTGAAAGTTTCAACAACAAAGAAATTGATAAGCTGCATAACCTGTTTAATTCCCTTGAAAAATATGAAGGATCATGCTCATTAGCTCAGACATGTAAGTTTTTTTTATTCTTATGCTCTTAGTGCCTCACACATACTCCACAATAGCTTTTGGGTCATAGATTCAAGAGCCATCAATCATATGATGAATTCCCATCAATTATTCTTCACTTACCACCATTGCCCTAATAATAGGAAAATTAAAATTGTAGATAGATCTCTTATTATTTTTGTAGGTAAGAGAATTGTAACCATATTTTCAAATCTCTCTTTAAAAAAAAAATGTGATGCATGTCCTCAAGCTATCTGTGAATCTTTTGTCCATTAAAAAAGCTACTAGAGATTTAAATTGTAGAGTAACATTCTATCATACTTGTTGTGTTTTTCAGGATTGAGTTACAAGGAGAACGATTGGATTTGCTAAGGAAATGGATGAAATCTACATCTTAAATACTGGAAATGACAATAGTAACCATCTTTCATTCTCTTACCTATCCAAGCATACATCCTAAAATAAAGATGTGTTTTGGCTTCTTCATTGTTGACTTAGACATTCTCAATTTAGTTTGATGAAAAACATGTTTTTTTTTTTTTTTTTTTTTTTTTTTTTTTTTTTTTTTTAAAGAATGTTCCCTTTGTTGTTTAAAAATATTGACATTAGTAGTTTACATTGTGAAGTTTGTGAATTTTCCAAACATCATATTGTTTATTTTCCTTTAAGCAATAATAAATCATTTTTACCTTCTGTAAGGACCTCTATTTTATGATTGGCTCATTTCATGACAAATCACATTGGGGATGATTTTGTAATGGGTAGCTTAGGTTCTTAAAGGCAAACTTCCAAGCATCTCTGTGACTTCAAGAGTAAGAGCGAAAAGTATATCACTTGACTTGATTCTTGAAGAGATTAGGTGCACACACACACACACACATGTTGTTTGTTCATATGTTCATGCACTAAGCATTTAGATTGATATCTAGGCTTGTTGCATCATTAGATGGTGTTGTATTCATTCGCGATGTTTCTTTGCGATTTGATTATCATACTAACATACTTATACATTTGATTTTTGTGATCATGCATTGCATTTCAACATTTGATATCTTGTTATGTGCATGTGTTTGATATGTGTTAGATATGGTGTGGTTGTTTGGAGTAAAGTGTCTAGTTTCGAAAGAATGGTTTTAAACGATTTAAATGTTTTACAGAATTGACATTTGTATGGTTTTGTGACCATAATGTTTTATACAAAGATTCAAATTGAGTTTTGAATAATTCTAAACAAACTAGACACTTATACCTTTCCAATGTTACACTATTCGTAATATTTCATAAGTGTTTGGATTGGTTTTGAAATCTCCAAAGGGACCACTAAAATAGGGCAACTTTGTTTTTGTCCGAAATGTCATCCTAATCTCTTTTTTTTGTAAAGAGGAGTAGAAAGTAGATATCCATACATTTCCAACGGTATATTATACAATAGATTTTCATGTCGTTTGGTTATGTTTTGGAGCGCTCAAATATCGAGCTAATGTGCTATCGCACCTATGCGCGGTTTTGTACTACGCAAATGCGTAAAACTTCATACCATCAAGTGTGCATAGTACATGCGCGGTTTGTGTGCACATTGGAATCGCGCATTTTCTCAGAAATCTTTTTTAACTCTTCCAAAACGTCCTAGTTTCATCTACGACTTATATATAAACCTCATAGTTTCCTCCATTCGTTTAAGAACTCCAAATTCCAGATTTTAAAAAGAGAAAAAGTTCCCCTAGAGAGAGAGAGAGAAAGCTTTCAAGCTTCATTTATTTACTCCCCAAACCTCAAAATCCATCTTCATCTTGCATCATCTAGCATGGGTCTTCATTAATGTCTTCACTTGGTAAGTAGAACAAATATCTCAACTCATTTATTGTTCTATTTCATCAAGACATGTCATTTATTGCTTAGGTTAGCAAATCTTTATATTTATTGTATATCTAATGAAGTTATGATATGTTTGGGGTTTATTTGTGATAGCTTGTATGATTAGGTTGGTTTTACCTAAATAGCTAAACCATAAATGTTCATGCAAGATTAATTGATGATTAGGTTGGTAGATTTACATTTATTCATCTAGTCAAGCTTCATGAATGTTTATGAGCGTTTATTTGACAATTAGGTTGTTAAAATCATTACAACAAAAATGACCTCTAATAGCATGCAATGAATGCTATCATAGGTGAATAATAGCATTTAGAAGCATGCTATGTTAGCCCATGCTATTATAAGTCCTTCCCTTTTATAGCATTTGATAAATACTATCAAATAGTTTTATAGCATTTGCTAAATGCTACCATTAATGCTATAAATCCTTGTTGATAGCATTTATGTGATGCTATGCACTCTGTAGAAAAGTTAAAGTGGTATAATTAATAACTTTTTTTTATAACATTACATTAATTATTTGACAACATTTTCAAAATGCTATCATTTAAATTACATTAAACAAAAAAAATAAAAATACATTTAGTTTTATTAATTTTTATTTTATTCATCTATATTTATAGAACAAAAGATATTATGTAAGCTTACAAGTTACAATTGATTCAACATATTTCAAATATATACAAATTACATTGTCCAATATTACAAATAACAAAATATAAAACTTCTATACATAAAGTAGGAATCTTCTTTCAAAATGCAAAATTCTTCTCTTATTGAGTTATTGTTTGGGAGCCTAAATTCACTATTAATTTCTTTGTAACACAAATTCTGCAAAACAAAATATATAGAAAAAAATTGAACTATCATGAATACTATTAACAATTAGTCCCTCAATAAATTGAACCAAAAGCCAAGAACAATATTAATAAAAATATACAAAAAAAAAAAAAAAAATTGTTACTACCAAATCCTATCACGAATTAAACCAAAATCTATTGAAACAACAAATTAATTGATGTACTTCTAGTAACTGTAATTTAAATCCTAATTGAAAAACACAAAAAATAAAAAATAAATTAAAAAAATAATCATCGAATATAGGTAGGAGAGGTTGAAGAAAAATAAACAAATGATTTGAAGAAGATGGGTGTGAGTGGCGGCCATAACTAGCTTAGAGAAGGTTTGGATCTTTCGTTAAAAAGGTCAGTTACACAGCTTTCCAAAGACTCAAAGATGACGACGACGACTTTGAACTCTCAAGTGGGCTTTGATAAACAAAAAGATGTTTTAGTAGACAAATTTGAAAGCAACAACAAAATGGAAGCAACTGATATGGTGAAAATACAAAACATTCAAAATACACAAAGTGTAAATAGAGGGGAAAACAAAAAATTTTGGTGGAATTTTTCCCTCTCCTACTTTTTGGGAAAAATTTAAATTTAATATCCTACTATAGCATTCCTTAAATGCTACGAAATTAATTTAAAAAGTTTTATAATGTTATGGCATATTATAGCTTTTGTTTTAAATGCTATGTAATTTAAAAGTTTAATGTTATTTTATTGCATCCATAAAATGTTATATTACTCAAGTTAAAATGCTATAAAAGATAAAATGTTATTGGTTGGTATTATTTTATAGCATTATGTTATAAAATGCTATAATAAGTATATATTTTGTAGTATTCTTAAAAAATGCTATAATGACATGCTATAAAATGTCATATTTGTTGTAGTGAATTTCTTTTTACATCTAATTGAGACCTCTTACATGGGCATGTAGGTATTCTTTATAACTAGATTGTTAAATTGCATTATAACATCTAGTTAGGCATTGCGTGTGTGGTCTTACATATTGTTGCATTTAGAATATTGTTATATATTCACTTAGACTTTAATTCGCTTCAATGAGTCAAAGTCTTGTGGTTGCATGTGGCAGTTGCACAAGCAAGTGAAGTCTTACAACCAAGAGTTGGTTGGCAAGCATTTGTCAAGGCTCACTATTAAAAGCCAGTGGGTAGGATAGATAGTGTTATGAACCTTGACGTGTGACTAGGTTGTTAACTTAGGCTGTAAGCAATTATTCAAATAGTGGAATTCTGTGACTAAATAGCTAACGAGGCTAGTCCCGTGGGTTTTTCCATATTGAGGGTTTCCCACTCAAAAATTAAATGTCAATTTAATTCCGCACATTATATTTGATTTTTGTTGTTTGTTTGTTTGTTTGTTTGGGTTAATTATGATAAAAATTGACTAATTGAAAAAGTTAATAAATAATCGATTAACAGTGACTAGGTTGTAAGCAATTATTCAAGTAGTGGAATTCTGTGACTAAGTAGCTAGTGAGGTTAGTCCCGTGGGTTTTTCCATGTTGAGGGTTTCCCACTCAAAAATTAATTGTCCATTTAATTCTGCACTTTACATTTGATTTTGTTGTTTGTTTGTTTGTTTGTTTGTTTGTTTGTTTGTTTAGGTTAATTGTGATAAAAATTAACTAATCGAAAAAGTTAGTAAATAATCAATTAACAACTCATTCCCCACCCCCTCCTCCTTCTAGGTTGTATTAGACACACTTTGTGTATTTTCACCTTCTCTTTAATCAACCCGGATATATGGGGACCATCGAGTGTTTATAATGTGTCGATAGTAAAATGGTTTGTCATATTTATTGATAATTGCACAAAAATTATACGCATCTTCCTCTTGAAAAACAAATATGAAGTGAGTGAAGTCTTTCCTAATTTTTTGAATGATAAAAATTCAATTTGGTGTAAGCAAAAAAAACCTAAAAAGTGGTAATGCAAGAGACTATTTTAATCAAACATTCAATGACTCTAGAATACCAAAGTCATATGACAATAGTTCTAACTCAATTTCCCAACTCACCCATAATCACCAACCTACCTCCAAAAGTGTTCGGCTGTGTAAGTTTTGATCATATTCATGCTCACGATAGGGGAAAACTTGATTTAGAGGCCCTAAAATGCATTTTTGTAGGCTATTTTTCATATAAAAAAAATGGGTATTAAGTTTTCATATATCTTCAAAGATTTTTTTTTTTATTTTTTTTTTTTATGGATGTGACATTTGTTGAAAGACAACCAATTTCCTCTCATTCTTATCTTCAAATGGAGAGATATAATATAGAAGATAAGAATGAGGAGAATTTTTTTAAGATTTTTATTTTATTTTACTCACTCAGTTGTTGTTCCTAATGTTTAGAAAAAAAAAAAAAAAAAAAAAAAAAAAAAAAAAACTCATTCCTAACCAACCTTGTAGCCTAAAAACACAGCAACACACCCCAAATTGTACTAGCCATGACAAAAACAAAACCAAATTTACTTGAAAACATACCAGCCACAACACATACTAAACCAACTTGACTTGAACTTGATCTAACAACAACTATTAGGGAACAAGTCCAACTAGAAATTGTACCCAAGCCATCATCAGTTGTTGAAAAATATTCCTAGTATACTCACGAAGAATAATAGTCTATTCTTCGCTGATGTAAGTTCATGAGTCCATCTAGAAACAATGCATTGAAACTCAAAAACCTATCATTAAAATTGGTTCATGTTCTCTGGTTGATTTTTACAAACGAACTAGAAACAAGAAAACATAACCCCGAATGCCCAAAATTGGTCACCTTCTTGATTTTCACAAACGAACTAGAAAGGTTCAAAAAAACACCATAACAACACAAAATATAAAAAGATGGAAAAAACAAAACTAGCAAAACCACAACCGAGAGACATGAACCTGGTCTCCCAAAAAGTGAACATAGACATAAAGGTTTAGAAAACACACACTTAATTCAATTGAAAACAATCACAAAACTTATTCCTTATATTTGTTCTTCTTTTTCTTCTTCATCTCCTCCTCTTTCTCCTTCATCTTCTCACTGTGAAGGTCGTGCAGATGAAAACTAAATAACGTTTTGGAAGAAATGTTGTTGAGACACAATAGGAAGTGACGTGAATGGCCTTTGTGTACCAAGAACCTGAAATCTTTTGAGGAGAGGGGGGCATCATGGTTAGGATCAAAGACATATTTCATGTAGGAATAAGGCAACGTCATGTTCAAAGTTTTTTGGTGAAAAGGTGAAGAAAATGTGGTGGTGGTGTGTGTATGTGTGTGTGTCTATATATATAGACACACTTACTCAGGTAGAAGGTTTGTATGTCACACGACTCACACATAAGAAATGTGTGATTTAAATAAACCATTCTCACTCATGCTCTGCTGCACTCTCACTTATAAAACAAATCATTATCACTCCTGCTCTGTTGCACTATGACTCTCACTCTCACTTACACTCTAAATACTGAAAAGAAAAACCCACTCACTATTTACTCACATGTGATTCACATGTCAAATATTGAAAATTAAAAACATAAATCCTTAAGGACAATTACGTCCTCACCAGAAAAAAAAATAATTAAAAAAATAATTTAGAAGATGATTTTTAAGGGGTTGGTTGACGGTGTCAGTGGTTGGATTCGATTGGGTTTGGGTGTGGGTGGTTTATGGACGGGCTAGTTGATAATGGATGTTGGTGGTTTGGTTTTGGGTGGCAGTGTGTTTAATAGGCGGGTAGCTTTTGAGATAAGACATATTCTTTTTTTTTTCTTTAAAATTTTTTATAGCTTCCATAACTACAATAATATGATATGTTTGTGAATCATGAAATGAAATATTTTCACTATCTATGCTCATTGAGGCAAAAGTCATAGTCAAAGATCTCTTATTGTGTCATTCCTTTATTTTGAAAATAATATATAGCGTGTCTAAACAACTTAGAGGGGGTAAATGGGTTGTTAATCTGATTAGTTACCGATTTTTCGAATTAGTCAATATTCAAAAATAAACCCAAACACACAACAATATAAATCAAGTGTAAAGTGCGGAAATTAAAGAACACTTGATTTTTTACGTGGAAACCTTCAACAAGGAAAAACCACAAGTTATTATGATAGCCACACACGGTCCTCGAATCCACTACTTGTAATGATGTTTACAACCTAGGTTGACCTCAACCATTCTCAGTCACTAATCCACCACTACTATCCTGCAGGCCTTTAATAGTGAACCTAGACCCACTTGCTTACGCACCAAACAACTTATTTACAAGACTTAATTCTCAATGAAGAGATCAACAACCTAAGTGAATATTATGAAATATCCAAAATGCAATTAATGCTAGGCAACACTAAATGCTTATCTAGAGATTAAATGATGACAATAAAATCAATCCTAGATATCATATTTATACATGTCATATATATGTAGCTTAGCTATTCAACAAAAAGGCAATCCTAGATGCAACAGTTATCATAAACAATCTCAATCAATTAATGAAATAAATTAGCTAGAAGTTATATAAACTTGGAATCCAAGCTATAACAAAAACAACTCAATCAATCAATACATAATCTCAACTTGTAGATAAATCTTAATCTAGATGCCAACAAGTCATAAATGAGATTTCTTTCTAAGTAAGAACACAAAATGAATGAGAATGGTGTTCAATTTACCAAGTCATGTGTGTTAAAGAGGACCCATGCAAAGACACATTCTAAATGATCCTAGATGATGCTTAGATGATGTTTGATGCACATGGAAATGAGTTTGGACGAGTAAAAATGAGTTCTTGGGAGTTTTTCTTTTTTGGGAAATACTCTCTCTTTCAAAGATGTAATTTTGAACTCTTAGAAGCATATAAGAGAGAAGACAACATATATATAGGAGCCCTAAATGAAAATACGTCATTTTAGAAGGAAAACTCATTTTGGGCATCAAAAGGCGACCTCAAGGCGACTTGGAAGGTGAGGTCACACCAAGGTCACACCAAGGTCGCACTGCTCTTGGGAAAACACGTGACAGCACAGCAGCTCCAATTTCGAGTGACCCAAAACATGACCAAACAACATCAAAACTTTTCGTATTATATATCGTTGGAAATTTATAGATGTTTACTTTCTACTCCTTTTTACGGAATGACATTTTGATATTTGTAGAAAATGTTATGGTTAATTGAGTGAACAAAGGTCAGAAACGGACAACAACAGAGTTGCCATGTTTTGGTGGTCACTTTGGAGATTTCAAAACCAATCCAAACGATCATGAAATATTACGAATAATATACCGTTGGAAAGGTATATGTGTCTAGTTTGTATAGAAATTTTCAAAACTCATTTTTAAACTTTGTATAAAAAGTTATGGTCACAAGACCATACAAAGGTCAATTTTGAAAATCATTTAAATCATTGAAATCCAATCTTTTGAAACTAGACACTTTACCCAAACACCCAAACTAAATCTAACACTTATCCAAGAGAAGAATAGGACCTTCTCAAATAGTCAACCATTGTGCTAAGACATGCATACCATTATGCAAGCACGGACGTTTCCAATCACACAAACGGAAATGAATTACTAGATTACTAGACACTATCACACAACAAAATCCTACAAAGAGATGCAAGTGTGAAGTGTGAAGAATGCACACATATAAGAATTGAAGCACAAATGCAAAATGAATAAAACATGCATGAAGAAGTGTGTGTGTGCAACTAATCTCTTCAAAAGGCAAGTCAAGTGATTTACCTTTCGCTCTTGCTCTTGAAGTCACCAGGATGCTTGGAAGCTTGTCAACGAGAACCTATGGGTACATCAAAAAATGTGGTTTGTCAACAAAATAAGCCAATCAAAATATGAGGAACTTACAATTGCCTACCATGACTACTGCCAAAAGTTTGTCTTGTTGCCCCAATACTTGCAATGACATCCTTACAACCTTGATCTTTATCTTGAGTTGCATGGGTAAATTGATCTTCCTTAGTAAATGGAGTTAAAAGGTTTGACATAGTTTATCCAATTTCTCCACCATCTACATCATCTTCACTTACACTATTTATATCGAGAGAATGTTGGTACTCAGATGAACTACTAACGCCAACATTTGCCCCAACTTCTTGATCGATCCATTGTTCAACATTTATTTCATATTCATGAGCAGGTAACCATACGTAGATATGGATTTCCTTCTTCATTCAAAAATTGGACTCTCATTGTGCTCATTTGTTCCAGCTATTTGAAGTAGATCCTTGTCAATATATATCATGTGGAACAGGGGAAATGCTCATCACATTTTATTTCATTTATAGTATAAGTAAATAAGCACAAGTATCCAAGATAATTAACAAATATTTTTTTGAAAAACTCAATTCATTCCATACGAAACAAACATTCATTACAAGAAAATCTGGTAATCAGCCAAAACAAAATGTCTTATACAAAGAGGGTATTCCTCCATCCAAAAACAATCACCATCCGTTGATAATGCATTTTTTGCACCCAAAAAAAAAGGGGGCATCCTAAGGATATATTTCACAGGAACACAACTTGAACAAAGCAACAGGTTTCGAATGTCAGCAATTACCATACCCACATTAGCATCAGATTCAAGCACCAACGGATGTAAACTAGAGTCTCAAGCCATTTGAATCCCTTGTCGAATAGCAACCACCTCCGTAATTTGGGGACTATAAGTTGCTGTAACCTTTTGCGAACTCGCAATCATAATGAAGCCTTCCGAATCAGGAATTACCATACCAAACCCAACACACTGTCCAGCTTTATCAATAGCGACGTACGTATTAAGCTTATACACACCTGGAGCAGGGGGTTTTCACACCACCACACCATTTCCTTCTAAGTTTACAACTTGTGTGTTAGGCTGCCCACACTCCCGAAAATCTGTAAATTAATTACAGGACCAGTTGAAAACCTCTTCCACACACATATTTTAAGAATTAGGCAACATGCAATTTCTTCGAAACTAGTTCCACCATAAAATAGCACATAACAGTCCCAAATTATCAACTCTCGGGTACATATAGCAGTCAAGTATGAAATCCATAAAATGCATACTTAAACATTTAAAGCAACAGGAACTAGAGGCAGGGCAACTCACTCTACTTTTTGAGTTTTACAACCCCAAACCGCATGCAAAGTAGACTACTCATTTTTATTACACAGTGAGCAGATTGTCCTAACTGTGAGGCCGCAACGAGCTAGATTCACCATCGTTGGGTTAGCAAAACTTGTTATTACAGATTAGAGATACAAACAAAATATAAATACAATATAAGTTGTATGAAACACTATACGAAAAATTGTATAAATCTTAAAACAAAGTAAAATTTTGATTCAAAAAGAATCTAGAACTAAGACCCGTGTTTCACACGATATCCTTAAGACAAATTCGTCTGTCACCGTATGTGTTTGGCATTTATCTCCTAGGATACAACGGTTCTCTTATAGATAGTGTTTGAAACACTTCTACACCAACGAACTGAATATTGGGTCTAAACTTACCATAATTGATATATCAAACTAAAAAACTAAGAACCATGAACAAGTGCTTAGCCGAGGCTCGAGAGAGATAGAAATATTTTTCTAATTGTATTGATTGCCTTATTTTCCGTGTGTATACAGAAAGAAAAAAAAAACTATTATAAGGAATTAATCAAAGAATAATTACCATATATATATGGTAGTCACACTTTTGAAATTCAAAAGTTTATTTTGAATATCAGAACAACATTAATTTGACTACATTAATTGCTATTTACATATTGATTTGGAAAAATTAAACTACGTAGCAAAATTGGGCTGAGTCACAGGTGCGCACTCACAATTCAAATCATTGCAACGCATCCGCTTACAAGCCATTGAACCCACAGTCCGTGATTCGTACCTCTTACGCTTGAGAGATAACCATTATACTACACTTGCTTGCAAGATACTATATAAGTAATCTTATATATACTTGACCAGGCATCTGTTTCCCACCAATGTGGGATTTGTAATTTTTCCAAACTCATCGGGTGCCATTTGAGCATCAATTTCTCGTTCACCTGAGAACCATTTTTCCAACACGTTGGAATCTAATTATAGCCCGCATTCCATATAAATACCTTTACCTTTACCTTTAAAGGGATTGCAATGGCCATAAGAACTTCCACTAAGATTCCATCCTATTTAGACATAAGATACCTGAACCTACAACCATCGCCCGCCCGACCCAGTACGCGCTCTTCACCGAGTAGCAACTATTTTGTTCATAATATCACTGCATCATATCTGGCATTCTTTCAAAATCACATGGAATACTCAAGATGGCAGCCGCTTCTTCCTTTTGAAAACTTATTTTAATGAGGTCGACACACCATCCTCCAGACGATATTTTCAGTTGACTAATCATGACCGACTCCCTCAAAACAGGAGGTGACTAAATCTTTAGAGTAGTGGGACTACGGACCCTCTGATCTTGATAAATCCTAACCGTTAAACTACCCCCAATTCTCCAACGTGTTCCCGCCTCTAACATCCCCATTTCCCTAAATTAAGCTTTTCTACATATAAGACTCGAAAGCCTTCAACTCTGCTTGTATAAAATTCAGCCCCTTAAAAAAACTGGCTTTCAAAATCCTAGCAGTTAGATAATTTAGGTTTTTCAAAATTTTTTAACACTGCTTAGCTATGAGAGCTCTGTTAAAAGTTGCTAGGTCATGGAAACCGAGACCCCTTCATTTTTAAGGAGACAGAGTTAACTCCAGAAGCCCCAATGAATCTTCCGGATAAAATGTGGAAAACAATAAATGACATGTCAATTAATTTACGTGAGAAACCATCCAACTGTGCAAAACTCACGGGCTATTTTGCTAGCTACACACGATCTTCAAATCAACTATTTGAATGAAAGTTTACAACCTAGATGGTGTTCACAATACAAAACCGAACAATTAACACAAAAAATCTTAACTTGTAGATAAAAACATAATCTTGATGCAAACAGGTCATAAAAGAGATTTCTTATTAAGTAAGAACACACATTTATATGAGGTTAAAAAGAAACTATGTCGTTTTGAGCAAAACGGACTACCGTGGTCATGACTATCGCGGTCCACCAAGACGGTAGTCAGCCGCGGCAAAGGCAAATGAAACATCACCAACATGCCGTGTTCCCCTATTTCGCGGTGGTCCAAGACGACACTACAACCACGAAAAAGATTGTCGCTGGCTTGTCACTATCTACCACGATGACACAACAATCACGAAAATGAATGTCGTCGGCTTGCCGCTTTCTACCACAACGACACTTTGACCGCGGAAATGGTTGTCACTAGCTTGCCACTAGCTTGCCACGGTCTACCTCGACGACACTACAACCCGCGACAATGAGAGGCAAGGCCATCTAATACGGTTTAAAACTCCAACATGTATGCAATGAGTGCAAGTGTGTGAGAGAGACAAAGCATACATAGAAATACAACACGTAAGACTATGCATGAACAAGTGTGTGTGTATGCAACTAATTCTCTTCAAAGAGATAAACACAAGCGATATACCTTTGAAGTGCTCTTGAGCTTGATGTTTTGAAAGTGCCTTTAAAGCTTGATCAATCACAATGAAAGCCTAGTCTACCCTTACGATTTAAACCCTAATTGTGGTTTGTCAACGAAATAAGCCAATCAAAATATGATGAACTTACAAGGGACATGTTATGGGTGGCATTCCTGGTCGTTGTGATCCTGATGGTGACAAATTTTGTTGGGATAACTCATCCGATGAAGAAGATGGTTCAACAAGGATGACTCGTTATTGTATCCGTAATGAATGGACTCATAATCCAGATGGCTCCATTTCATTAACGGTTGAGCATATTTTTAGCAATTCAAAAGAAGTCATAGATGTGATAAGAAGATTTGCAATACAAGAGGGTTTTCAGTTAAATAAACTCAAAAATGACAAAAGCATATATACTGTGACATGCTTGAATGAAGATTGTGATTGGAGGTTATATGCATCAACATTGACTGATGGAGTCAATTTCATGATTATGAGTATTATCGACAGCCACAGTTTATGTCAAAGGCAGCCTATGAATAGAGAAGCCAATTTCAAGTGGATAGCTGCAGCATTTGGGGCCATGATACTCTCAAATCCGAGCATAGAAGCAGTAGTAATAAATAATGAGTTCAGAGCCAAATTTGGTGTTCAAGCTTCATCACAGTCTATTTATAGAGCGAAGAAGAGAGTGTTGAAGAATTTAAGACTCATATTGAATCATATACAATGATTTGGAGATATGCAAACATGTGCCTTGTTATGAATCCGGGTACTTATACCAAAGTGAAAACCTAAGAAATCATCGGAGAGAATTCAAGATTTTAGCAATTATTTCGAAGCTTCCGTGTAATGCAAACCAGGTTTTTGAATGGGTGTAGGCCATTAATTGGCATAGATGGCTATCATTTTAACTTATCTGTTAACGTTGACCGTCAAGTTTTTGTCAAAGGGACATTTTGATGTATTTCCAAAAAGATGAGGACTAAAGACCCTAATACACATAAGTGGGGTAAAAAAGCAATTATTCCTTAAAACATAAGGACCAAAATGTAATTCCCCGAAAAAGAATATGTTTTTCTTATTTCTTAAACTGAATATAGAGGTATGTTTATATACAACCTAGTTATCGATTCTTGTACAAATTAGGAAAAATATATTAACTCATAAAAATCATAAAAATTCACAACTATGAGCATCTCCGATGCAAATATGCATTTGGAGAAAATTGAGGGCCACATAGGATAGATAATTAAAAAGTTAGAAAAACTCTCTTCAATGCAATTATCTAACTTCAATATGGAGATGATATGGTAAAAAAAAAAAAAAAAAAAAAAAAATGTTATAGAGTTGAGTTTCTAATTCTAAAAACTCTCTTAGAAATGCTGACTAGGATTTCTAACTCTTTCCATCAATAATATTAGAGCACATTTAATTGTAAAATAAAAGAGGAAAGAGAGTGTAATAATTGTTTAATTATGATTGGTCATAAAATGAATGCATATTTGATTTTAGATAGTTGCATCGGAGATGTGAATATACATTTATCTAAATTTTTTTTCAAAAGTGACTCCATAATGAATAAAAATGCTTACATGGCACTATTTAGAAACTCAAAAATACATATTTACATTGGAGATGCTCTAAATAAACAAAGTAAGGCTATATCCCTAATTTCCAGTTTCTACGGTGTACATTAAAAAAGTCAAAGAATCAGTGAGATTGTCTAACATTTATTATCCTTCACCACAATGTCATATGAAATTTCTATATATACTGACCAACAATATCTACCAATTTGAGTAAATCCAACCTATCCAATTCATGGTTTACTTGGAAGAGATCAAGCAACAAATATATGGTAAGTTAATAGCTATCTTCAAAATTATGCAAGCTCATTTTTCTACGAGCTCGAGAAAATTATTGTTCAAATTAAGATGGTAATGTAACTTATGTCTTTGAACCACCACGGAATTCATTTTAGTATTAAATTTCAAGACATGTACAAATGTATGACTCAACTATTCAATAAACATTTAATTTTCTTTATATTATATAGCATGTTAAAAAAGAATACTATTCCATTAAATATATAATTTTTACAAAATAAACTTACCAGCATCACACAATATATATATATATAATTATATATACTTTCTACAATATAATTTATCGTGTTAATTTATAGAGAAAATGTAGTTTATTTCTAGCATTATTAACCGTGTTACTTTATGCTAAAGTTGCAAGAAAAAAAACAAACTTTATAAGCAAACATCCATCATTTTTCAATTTTGTATGTAATATCTGACCGATATCGTTAATATTCTGATATACCCATAAATTCAGAAGCCGATACAGATATTTACTTCCTCCTAGTTCAGCTAAGCTCAATGTGCACTTCTCAGTTGTCTATTATGGCCATCAAACATGTTATAATAACACAGCTGAACTACTGCTACCGATCTTCTGCATTGGGACATATCAATCACAGAGTAATATGAACCCTTCATTCATCAATCACAAAGGCAGTTATGAAACCAGCATATCTTCAAATAATTATCCAGCAAAGAAGGTGAAGTTGAAATTAAATTTATGCAAAATTGGCAATGCTGGAATGGTATGTATCACCATCGCATAAGCAAACCACTCTTTTATAGGGTATCTATAAAACTTCTTGATAATCTGAGATACAGACCAAGCATTCATAACTAATACGAAAATTCTGTCATTGAAAACAGTTGATAATATTAGCTCTATCGACTAATGAATATTTTCACTACATCAGACAACCATAGAAAGATGAAATGCTTAAATGACCTAAGAAGGAAAGATCCAAAAGTAACAAGCTTCAGATGATACACCAACAGTTTATATGGCCTTGAAAAATTTCAGTACTTTGGAGCAGGTTTCTGAGTTGGCAAAAGTCCAAAACGCTTCTTTAGAAGAACTCTTTGTCTCGAGTACTTGTCATCAGGGGAAAAACGGGCTGCAGACGGGAAAGAATAAGGAAAGAAAGACAAATTAATGATCCAAGGAACTACTGTATACAGTTTTCATATAAAATTTTCACTAAACAAAATGCAGTAGATAATTACCAAAACGCATAAGATTTATTTATTTATTTATTTACAGTTCCCTTTTTATACTGCTGATACCTAGAAAACCCACAACCTTTGATCACCAGCCTCTAAACTAAGGATTATTGTAGAGCCCTACAATCTTGGTGATCAGAAAACTTCTTAAATGTCAAATCCCATGTAGATGGCCAAATGGTTGGAGACAAAGGTCTTTCATCACTTAACACACACCTTGGGTTTTTTTTTTATTGCCCCAACATCTAGACAGCTCTATTTGGATTCCTAAACTAAATAGTATGCCATTAAGAAGAGCAAAAGCTTGATTAATGAAGCACTCCTTTCATTCACTGTCATAGATGACACAAAAAGGCACCCAAACTGAAAAAAATAAACAACCTAACCAAAACCAGTGAAAAAACAAATATTAATATAAAAAACATTAAAACAAAGAAGTTTTAAGAGGAAGGAAACTCAATGCAGGAGCCTGTCATGCAACATGCACCATCGGACAAATATTATAACATTAACACAATTGTAGTTAAGAGTCTAGAAACAAATATTTTCAATTATGAAAATATTAGAACACTTTCATCAATGAAAAGATTGGAATACAAACCAACTTTTAGCCTAGATACAAAATGCAGCAGTTAAAGTGGATTATTAACATCTCAATTAAATACAGTTATCTTGCAAATTCAAGAATTGATTTGAGTGGGGAATTATCTAAAAGCATAACAGAGATTAAATCCCAATAAATACCTGGATGAGCTGATTGAGTAGGTAGCCCTATTGGTGATTCTTTCTGCATTCAAACAAGGAAGGGTTAAAGAGAATTACGTGGAGTGAATAGAGATGAAAAAATTATAACAAACCATACAGTTTCTGCAACATTATTAATTTAATTGCGGCCAACAGAGGCCTGAGAGAAGTAGGCTCCTAACAACCTCGCAACATTCAGTTACCTACTGATGTTTTTTATTAGAATAAGCAAACAATCTCCAAAGAGAATGAGTGTTCTAATAATTAATTGCACAATTTTATGGGTTAATTTTATAAAGAGAAACATAGTTAGTCATATCTTATCGCATTGAAGATAAAATCTTCAAAGTGAAACACAGAATAGCAATGAATCTATAAGCCAAAAAACAAATTTCAATACAACTTTTGAAAACTCGATATCCGTCTTCATTCCCCTTCCCTTGTAGTTAAAATGGGAACACTTGAGAGCTCAATTAATCCATATCCAATCAACTATCACCAGCAACAAATCAACATGTAGAGGCTACAACATCGACAAAAATCAACTAAAAATTCAGCAAAGAGGTACAAGACTCTACGAATCACATACCTTAGTAGTGTAAACCTTATCACCATTATCGTTTATGTAGAATTGAAGATACATAGTGAACACTCGTCAAAAACCTGTTCAAGAATACAAATCATTACAAAGATTAATAACATATCAATTCAGCAGATCCTTTAAAGCCACTAATTACCTTTCTTTCTTTTTTTTCAAATTCTTCTTTCGTCTGGGAACTCTCTTCGTGTTACGACTCAATGCAAGAACTCTAGGGTTTTAAAAGAGGGGTTTTTCTCTCCACGTGCCTCCCACGTGACCAAATGAAAAGGCCCAAAAACCGGCCCAGTTGTGTAAACGAATAAATGTTGCTTTGTGTTTTGTGTGAGACATCAAAATAGTTGACCAATCAATAATCAATCAGTCTTAGGATCCACGTCTCTACTACTCTTTGTAATTTGATACCTTCCTCTCTCACTTATTTTTTTTTATTTTTTTATTAATTTCACCGGAAAAATTCCAGTCGCATTTCTTCCACTTGCATCGAATCTCAGTCAAAACGACGAATACGATGTCGTTCGACGACGAGGAATCGTTCGAGCACACCCTACTCGTAGTCCGCGAAGTCTTCGTCTACAAAATCCCCCCGCGCACCACCTCCGGTGGCTACAAGTGCGGTGAGTGGCTGCAATCCGACAAGATC
The DNA here is from genome assembly GCA_030490815.1 of Acer saccharum. Classification (NCBI taxonomy): domain Eukaryota; kingdom Viridiplantae; phylum Streptophyta; class Magnoliopsida; order Sapindales; family Sapindaceae; genus Acer; species Acer saccharum. The sequence goes on along the minus strand of CM059870.1, from coordinate 26,467,833 downwards.
TGGTCGGGCCGTCTCCGAGTCGTCTCCTGCAAGGACCGCTGCGAGATCCGCCTCGAGGATCCCAACTCCGCCGAGCTCTTCGCCGCCTGTTTCGTCCTCCCGGGTCAGCGGGAGAGCTCCGTCGAGACCGTCCTTGACTCGTCCCGGTACTTCGTGCTCAAGATCGAGGATGGCCGAGGGAAGCACGCGTTCATCGGTTTGGGTTTCAACGAGAGAAACGAAGCTTTCGATTTCAACGTCGCATTGTCGGATCACGAGAAGTATGTGAGACGAGAACACGAGAAGGAGACTGGCGAGACGAGTGATGGCGACGATCATATCGATATCCACCCGGCCGTTAATCATAGATTGAAGGTAATGTCAATCAGTTATAAAATGTATAATCGAAATTTTTTTCTTTTGATGTACTTTAAACTGTATCTTTAGTGTTTTTGTTGTTTGTCTTTTTTGATATGCAACTGATTAAATGCTGTATTTTGCATTGTTGCTATCACTATTAACTCTAGTTAGTGTGGTATTTAGACTTGCATCTTTTGTTTTGTTAGCTTCCTCACTGTATTTGATCTGAAATTCGGGTCTTTTTTATGTGGGTCCAACTTTGATATTTATGCGATTCCGGATGGAAATTGAGTTGATTATGATTCGGATAATAGGAAGGTGAAACTATTCGGATCAATGTGAAGCCCAAACCGACTAGTGGGACAGGCATGCTTTCGGCTGCTGGCCTATCAGCAGGGGTTTCTGGTTCTGTGAAGCCGAAAGCTTTGAGTATAGCGCCACCACCTACTGGGACGGGGAAATTGAGGTCTCCTCTCCCTCCGCCTCCTAACGATCCCGCCGCTGTCCGGATGTGCACTACTAGTCGTAATGTTGATCTCAGATCACCAAAGGAAGCCACAAGACATTCTACGACTGATCCCCTTTCAGATCTTTCGCAAATTGAGGTGAGACACCTTTGATAATACTCCATTGTTCGTTTTTGCCTCTATTGATATGTTTAATCGCTATGAAGAAGATAGTACAACTTTGATATGGTATGCTAGTATGACTGCTCCTGTTTGTATGTTCCTCTATTGATATGTTTAATTGAAATGAAGAAGGTAATAGAAGTTTGATATGATTGTTAATTACATAATTGGTTAGGATAGAACACTTGTTTATTGTAGAGTTTGTCATTTATAGAATATGATACCTAAGGAGCAAAAGAAGTTGCACGAAACTGGTAATGAAATAGTACTTATGATGTCAGACATTTTATAGTTTATTGTGGTATTTATTTGGATATTATAATATAAACTTGTGATTGGTTTTGCATAAATGGATGTTTTGGGTAGCCTGCTTATTTTAGCATATACCATGTCCTTTCATGTGTGTTCTATTGTCAACATCTTCATATTTTTGCAATTTCACTCTGAGGTTGACACTGACATGTTATACTTTGTCAGAATTTATTTTTGAATCCCTGGTAAGAAATGGATTGCAGACATGTCCTCAAGCACAATTGTATTCAGTGCCTAAAAATTAGGTTGCATATTTGGTCAAGTAAATTACCTTAAATGTTATATCCTTCATACTTTTTTTTTTCTTGTCAGAAGAATTGGGCTAATTTATGATTGTCAATTAATATCATTAGCCTTCAATGAAGTTTTTTGTGTGTACATGTGTGATGATGTGCTGCAAATGTGAACTTTAAGTGGAAGTCATAAATTAGTTGCTGGTTGATTTGTGCAGAGGAATCTTCCTACAACAAACACATCCGGATCTAGCAAATCCACTGCTTCAGGATGGGCGGCTTTCTAATTATGTGAGCATTTGTTTTGTATGAGATCTTTGTTTGATGTTTTGTTCAATTAAAAAAAAAAAAAAAAAAAGATATGAAGGAAAATTGATAAAAGTGTATGAGAGTTGAGAGTATACCAAATAGTTGCATATTTGGGATATGATGTTACATTAAATATGGCCTCTTTTCTGTAACTGGAACATAATGTCCTCATTTTATATAATAGAGAAATTCATTATTTTTCTTTCTTATTCCTGCTTGGCTAGTGCATTGTCTTGTAAACTAAGACCATGTTTGTTACATGGGATAGGATTGTTATGTAGTATATAGTATGTACCCACATTAATAAGCTTCTGGAAACCGTATAGGTTTTTAATTATATAAAAAAAATTAAAAAAAAAATCTAACACCAATGGGTTTAGGATCCAAATGTTCTAGAGATCAACTTCTACAAATATGTACGATTGAAAAAACAACTTCCACTACATAAGGACATAACTCTTCACGTTCTATGATTTTATAAACAAATTTGAGACTTGAAATCACTTAATTTGCAATGAACTGCTATCACAACTATGAAAAAGGAAGTGTACAACTAGTTAATTAACTACTGTAGTTACAGAGTATTATAGGGTTTAAATGGAGCGTTATAATTAGAATAATAAACTAACAAAATTAGTGTTGCACTTATTGCATCGTGGTGTTAAATTAATTCACTAGTACTCTTGTTTACTATTTCTTTATTATATATTAGGTTGATTTCATGAAAGTTGATCTCAAATTAAATAAATAAACAAAACACAATAATAACTTACTATATACTACATAACCATTGTCTTGTAAACTAAGACCTTTTTTTTTTTTTTTTTTTAATTTTATTTATTTTTTTTGTGTTTGGGGGGGCGGGGGAGGTGGTGCGGGGTGAGATGGGGTGTATGTGTGGGGTGGAGTGGTGTTAGTAGGTATGAAGGCATTAACTTCATTGAGAATGCAATCAAGGTGGCAGCCCTCGATAAAAGAATTTGGTGACTGATTTTTATAGTTCAACTTATTAAATCAAATTAGTGGTGTTCTCTATCTTCTTTGTAGGCTTGTACAAACTTGGATTTTTACTAAGATTTGCGATTTTACCTGAACACAAACTTGTGAAGTGGTTCTTAATTGTAAAAGGAAAGAAAGAAAAACTAATCACAGGAACTGAACGGTTGGATTTCAGTCTCAACACCACAGGTTCTTTACATACAATGCAATCATATTACCAATAGAAACTTACTAGAAACCAGAATGGTCAGCCCAGTATCAGACCAAAGGTCAATCAGATATCAGAATTAGGTTTAAGATTGTTGTAATATATATTCACAAAACAATGAAGTCATTCATATTTCTTTTAACGTCGATCACATGTTCTTCCTCTCACGAACAAAAAATTGCTGGATGTATACATGCAAGTCACGACAATGAGGTCGTATTAGTCAAGATGATGTTGATTCAGTAGTAAGGCTCTCACACCTGCACCTATGAGGTTGTGGGTTCGAATCATACCCCTCCCTTAATCCCAAAATATTGTAATAGTACCCAAAAAAAAAAAAAAAAAAAAAAAAAAAAAAAAAACCCAATGAGGTCGTATTTCTTTTGATGCTTATGTTCGGCTTATCACCATCTACAAAAAAATTGCTTCATCCAAGCTACAAAGTAAATACATTCGATTCTATACAGCAAATTGGCTTCTATTTTCTGAATTTGCTGTGATTTTGACTGAAAAAAGTGCTGTAAATAACAGCAGCGGAAAGCTACAAAGGGATTTCTTCGTCTCCATTTGCAGCTTTTCCTAGGAAAGATTTCTAAAGTTACGAGGAAACTCAAAAAGACAAAATGCAACCCACTTGCAAGATTTGGGAATGAGGTAATAAACATCAGTGAAGGCCTCTGATGATCTTTCGATAAGGCCAGAAAAGAAACCAAGCCCCAACGAGATCTTTTTAAGCAATAATCACGTTTGATTATTGTAGGTACTCGGGCTTTAGCACCCAACGAGATCCAATTGGGTCCTTCTCAAGTGTAGCAATTTCCTTCAAAAGATTCTTGAATATAGGCAGATCCTTTGGGGGTACCCTGTTCTTGAAATGCTCGACTAAGCTGGCTGAATCGCATTTTCCACCTCTCTGTTGCATTAATGTACAGATCTGACGAATTAATACTTCAGGTTGCACACCAGATAAATTGCGAGATGGCCGCGGAGTCCCAATATCCCTAGACTTTGTTCCATCCACAGAACTTGATGCCGTCCCTAACTGATGCTCAAGCCCAGCACCTACTGCTCTTTCTTGGTTTCCTCGAATTCTTGCCAGTAATTCAGCCGAAGATAATGCCTTCCCGGCGGACGCCCCAGCTGCAAAGCCATTCGATTTGCTTGTTTTATTGCTGGATGATTCATCTGAGGTCTTGATCAACTGAGTGTTCACAGTTGAACCAAATTTCTGGCGGATAGATGACGGTGCACCAGCAGCTCCAGATTTCCCGGTCCAAGTCGGAACTGATACACTGTCATGGCTCCGAAGCATTCTTGACTGGCGTAACGCTTCTGCTGCCCTGTGAGCAATTTGTGAAGCTTGCTCCTCTAGCCTCATCTTCTCTTCATCATGTGCATTAACAATTAAATCATGGTTCACAGCACTCTGAAGGGTAAATGGAAAATGAAAAAATGAAATAAAAATCTAGTCAGTAATAACAATTTTTTGCAAAATAAAATAACACACTCAGTACTTGGACACAATAATTTACCCATCTCATATTTCCCATTCATTAATACACCACTTCCACCCCATGCTATTAGAATAAGTGATTAAAGAACTGGCAAGTTTGAAATATGTACAGAAAGGATATAACAGAGGCACGAGGCACCAATCTTATCACCATCTTTCTCCTACTAAATAAGATAGTAGTTAGTTATGCATCTACAGATTACATGCACTTCTCTTTCAACTAACTGATTTCATTAAATAGGGTTAGTTCAGGTAGACTGTGCCCTTCTAATCCTACCTAGTTTCAGGTGCTAATCATGCAATTCTTTCTCATTATAATTTTTAAACATAAAGTGATGCGAAGGTTAATTTGTACAATTCTATTAGCACAAGGGGTGTCACTGATCAACTTGGAAGTAAGCAGGTGCAACATCTTTAGATGACAAAGTACAGGGGCAGTGCAGTTTTTCACCCATCAATTTGCTGAAAGTTCTTTGCAACAAAATATCTGTCATAATAGCTGAGAAAAAGGTCATGTAAAACATATCTACTGATTAAAAAGTTGAGCGCTGTGAAGATACACTCCTCCAAAAAGAATTGCACTTTATGCAGCCAAACAACATTGAAGAAGACATATTTCTTACAGAAGTGCTACTAGCATTAAATTTGAGAAAGAAAGAAGGCACGACAAATCACAATTTTTATACCAGCATTAATTGAAGGCAATCAAGGGCACAAGCAGCAGGGAGGCAACTTACATGTATCCCATAGGCATCAAATAGGGTCTTTAAGATATTTGTTTCTCCATCTACTTGGCCATCACCATTATCTGCTTTTTCTTTCCCTTTTTCACTGGAAGGTCCAACCCCTAAGTTGTTTCCTTTGTCAACTGCAGCATTGTCAAGATTAGGTGCAGCAGTTTTTCGATGTTTCTGCTTATCCTGCTTTGTATCATTCTGAGCCCCAACAACATTCACATCTTCAGACAGCTGACTGAAAATATAAGATGTTTCAGTTGACCCACCATCCCCATCATCATTCAGGGTGAATAGATCCCTCATATCTCGAGCTTTGAAAAACCTTCTCTGCTGTGGATTCTTCAATATCTTATTAGTGAGAAAATGTTTGTATATCTGCCGGTGGTACACCTTCTCCTCAATAGTTCCACGCATAATCAATCTATATATTGTAACATCCCGTGTCTGACCAATACGCCAAGCACGCTCCCTGGCCTATTACAAAAAATAGTTGGGCACAGTTTACAGATGTGTGGTTTATAGTAAAACATAATTTATTTCAACACCAGATAATGTTTCCATCTTAATTACTTATTACAATTAAAATGCATTTCAAACACAATTTGATATGAGATAATGAGAGCCTAGAAGTTTCATTCATCTTGGCAGGCAAATAAGAAAAGTAGCAACACTAATGCAATTCCAAATATCTCCAATCAAAAAAGAAAAAGATAACATAAGTGGGACAGTAACACGAAAAAAATATCACAGATTTATGATGATGTAAAACTTAAGGTTGAAAGGCATATTAAGCTAAAATGTAAATAGAAACAAAGTATTTATTAAAAAAAAATACCTGCATGTCAGTTGATGGATTCCAATCAGGGTCAAAAATGATAACTCTGTTTGCACCAGTCAAGTTTGTCCCCAAACCGCCAACTTTTGTAGTAAGAATGAATATATACACATCACTCGTGTTATTAAACTCGTCTATTAAGGCCATTCTCTGCTTGACGGGAGTAAGACCATCCATTCTCCGATACTCATAACCACCAGCAATCAAGAAACTCTCAAGAATATCAAGCATCTGTTGAGTTTGAGCGAAAAGAAGAACACGATGACCCTGATCCTTCCAAACCTTGAGCACCTGGGCAATAACTTTCATCTTTCCACTGCGTTCAGGATTGCCATAATCAGGATTCATCGAGGAATGTTCTCTCTCAAGCAGATCAGGGTGGTTGCATATCTTACGCATCACATCAATTCCAGATAAGGAGTTTTTTCTCCCATCAAATATCTGTTCCACCTCAGAGCTGGCAAGAAATGCTCTATAAACAGATCTTTGTTCTGCAGTGAGGCTGCAGAATAGCACATGCTCAGTCTTTTTGGGAAGTTGGGCATTCACATCCATTTTCATACGCCGGAGGAGATAAGGCATGATCAAGTCACGTAAGACCACAGCACACCTGCACAATGTCAAATTTAAGGATTCAGAAATTATTCAGACATATTGGATTGAACACGCAGATCAGGTTATAAACACGGATAATTTAACACAAGGGCAAAGCCTCCTAAAATTTTCAGAGTATACACCTGTAGGCTGTAGATACTTGTAAAGGTGAAGCATTAGTATAACCACCAACAGCTATCGGAACTGCAAACTCTGCCTCAAACACAGGCAAAACCCCTAACTTTCCAGGGAAAACAAAATCAAACAAGGACCATAATTCAGTAAGCTTGTTCTGGATTGGTGCACCAGTCATAATTATGCGGTGAACAGTCTGTAGCTGTTTGCAAACCAGTGTAATCTCAGCATTTGGATTTCGTATTCGGTGCCCTTCATCCAAAACAGCGTAGCCCCATTCAATGTCAAGCAACTTTTCCCCTTGCAAACGGAGTTGTTCATAGGTAGTAATAAGCAACCCAGATTTGGATCTTAAAACTCGATTTATTAAGGAATCCCATTTTTTGGTGTTTTTTGATGATAAATTTGCCTCATAATCGCTGTCCAGTGAACCTTCACTGTCATAATCACTTTCACAAGATTTGACTTGTTTCTTCCTACCACCAAGATCCTGGGCAGAATCATGTAATAACTCCACGTGAAAGCTTGGATACCATTTTAGTGCTTCCCTTCTCCACTGTTGCAAGAGTGTAACTGGGCAGACAACAATGCTTGGTTTGTACATATTACTGAAATGCAATGCTCCAAGAAAAGATAAGACCTGGACGGTCTTACCAAGACCCATCTCATCCCCAATAATACCTCCTGCTCTTTGGCAATGTAATTCCCATAGCCACTGCACTCCCACCTTTTGATAGTCAAAAAGATTGCTAAAGATAGATTCTGGGATGTTGAGCCCCCCTTCAAGTGTTACAGAAGGAGGTTCACTATCATCTGCATCTTCAACTTCTTGTATTTCTTCCTCAAAACTAGAAGTGACCAAATTACCCTTTGCATCTTCTGCAAAGATAACTAAAAAATGTTGAAAACTCTTTTTTTTTTTTTTTATTTTTTTTTTTTTATGATCTAATACGATAAAAAATAATTATCAAACAGTCTTAGTACTTGGACAATTCTAATACTAGGTCACATAATGTAAAACTTATCACATCGTTTCCATACGATTCATAGTAATGGACATCAAAAGGATAAACCTCAACAAAAGAAAAGCACATATTGATCCTGTCCTTCCAATAGGAGATGTGGAAGTTGAAATTGATAATGCAAACTGAACAAGACATGGTAGTATAAATTAACTTCAAACAAACACTCTACAAAGTAGAGACCACCGACTTGTTTAAAACTGTAAAGGGATGTTATGCAATTATGCAAATGGATGAAATGAAGCAAGCAACTTCAGACAACACGAGTTAAGTTAGCTATACAAATACCCAAAGCAAAAACAATGTTGAACCTACCACTTTCCTCCAATTGAATTTCCTCGCGAGAAATGCGCTTTCTCCACTTCTTACCAGGCAAAGGCCGTTTATTTTTCCTTTTTGAATCTTTTTCTTTCCAGCCTCACTATCTGGAGAATCAGGAATTTTAAAAGGTGTTTTTAGCCTCCGAAAAGGACGTGTGGGTGCATCAAGCTTCGGCGCAGCCCCTGGATCAAGTAGCTTGATTGTTGGGCGAGCTTGTGCAGCCTCCGACATTGATTGAATTGCTCTGTCAACACTGGCAGAGAAATGATCATTATTCTTGTCTTCTTCTTCCTGGGGTACATTGTGCGTACTAGACGACCCTGGTTGTTGAAGGCGGCGCTCAAAGCCCTTTAGCTTGTGAAAAGGAGTTAAAATCCCTTTCCGAATCAATTCATCCCTTTTCTAAGACATAAATAGAGTAAGAAAAGTTAACAGCTCACCAGACATACATCAGAAAGCTACTAGTTACAAAAAATATAAAAACAAATAAGCAAATCATCAATCTATCGTTTCCACTACAAAGCTCATCAAGCAAACAAGCGTATATAGAATTAAAGAATTATGTTTGACTTACAGTTTCAACAAATCCTGCAGATGCTGCATCCAACACTGAATCAAAGTCAATATCATCATCAACCGAAACTGCTTTTTGTCGTTTTGAGATATTTTTGCCTGGCTTCTGAGCTTCTTTTGACTTTCTCTTAGGTCTATGCTCTTCCTTCACCAGATCTTGTATAAGCTTTTCATGCTCAATACCCTTAGAAGTTTTTTCATCTTGAAAATTTGAAAGTTCTTTCTCAAGTTGTGCCTTAGTTTTCTTTAGGCTTTTTAGTCGATCAGCAGCTAGGGCATGCTGAAGAGTCGAATCATTTGAAAATGCCTCAACAGCACTTTTATCATCTTCTTCACCCCTTTGTTCTGCATTATCATCAACATCAATATCACGGTCTTCTTTAATTGTAACCCTTCTAACGTGGTCAACAGTAGATGCAACAGCATCTATTTCAAATTTTACAGCCCTTAATTTACTATAAAGTTTTGCTTGGCTGGCAGAGGATGGATCATTGCTTTCAGACTTAACAAGAGGTTCCTCTTCATTGTTCCCTCCATCTTCATTACTGTTTCCAACATCATTTTCTGCCTGCTAGATAACAATAGTTTGTGTCAAAGTGTCACACTTGATAAACATCTATTAATTAATCTTTCAGAGGATAAAATCAGACAATGCCACCGGGTTCACAGTGACAATGAAAAATAAAATATGCAACAGTTAACACAAAACCAGGTTGTTTCAATCGAGCCTTTAAGCATTCTTTATGTGTCTTTAGGTAGTTGATTAACACCTCTTATAGTGCAATAAACTACATCAATTAAAGGTATTTGATCATGATCAACAGTGCTAATATATGAACAATGTTCAATAGGCACCAAATCTACCACTGCATGCAAATGGTAAGCAAAATAAAAAGACAAAGAAACCAAGTAAATACCGCAGCTAAAATGTCACGTTCAATGTCTTCAGGATTTGCCGATGTCACACCCAAACTACTGAGCAGAATCCTATCCTCATTTTCCTCCATCGAATTTCAGTAACAAATCACTTATTCCACCTATTTATCATAATACATAGAGCCAAGTAGAGTTACCTGCCAAATCAGAAGGCACATCACATCGAATTTTTCATCAACATTACCCATTCATACCACAATACCCTCACATTACAAGTATCTTTTACGGCATCTAGGCAGAATTGAATTTTCTAAAACCTTATGATTTTGAACTTTTCACATTCTTCCTTTTCTAGGTGACATTAAGCATATGACCATTACATGCTAAAAAAATGAAGTTACGAAATTATAAGTCCATAACGAAATTGAATTACATTAACACAGAGCGAATACGAATAAATGCAGATCGAACAGGGAATACAATTGTGATTTTATGGGTTTTTAGGATCGTACTCAAATTTCATTCTAAGATTCGACCATATCCAGATGAATACTATAATTTTTCACTAAAGAAATTGTAGATATTAGGATAATGGATTGTAAAATCATTTGCAAAAAAACCTAAGCTGTAAATTGAAAATAGAAAAACCCTAGATTCGAGGATTTGGTACTTTCTGATAATATCTCTCGTACCTTGTTTCTCTTGGGTTTCTTTCAGCTTTTCATTTGTTGAACGGCGGTCATAATTAGAATTTAGATCGTATATAAGAAAATGAGTGGCTTCTTTTCCACGTAAGCGGACTTAGGCTCACCGAACCCGACGTCGTTTTCATCTAAACCCTATACCTAACTAAACAAAGAAAGCGACGTGGCAAAGCGGAGACCCGCCAAATTAAGAGACACGTTTTCTCATTCTATTGGTTAGATCCAGTTGCAGAGACGCTTATAAATTGCAATCAGCATGATTCGTCAAGAGTGAATCATCAGCTGAGCGAAAATGGCATCGAATTCGAGCAGCATCAAAGTATGTGGCATGCAATTCGCTTACGAGGCGCAGACTCCACTCTTCTACGATTTCAATCTCGATATATCGCCTGGATCTCGTTGCCTTCTCGTCGGTGCCAACGGATCTGGTAACATCTCACTCATTGTCGAATTTGAATGGTTTTTGTTATAATTTTTGTTCTTTGATAAAGTGATTTGAGCTTCCATTTGATGTTATTATGTGAGCAAATGTTGGAATAATTAGCTTTGAATGTTTTGAAAAGTAGTGTGATTTGCTTGTGGAATCAACATAAAAGTTTTTTCCTTGTTTAATTGTTTTTGTGCCGAGAATTGTGCAGGGAAGACGACTTTATTGAAGATTTTGGCAGGGAAGCATATGGTGGGAGGAAGAGATGTTGTGCAAGTGCTAAGTGGGTCAGCTTTTCATGACACCCAACTCGTTTGTAGTGGTGACTTGGCCTATCTCGGAGGATCTTGGAGTAAAACTGTTGGCTCTGCTGTGAGTTATTAGATCCGCCTTTTCTTGCCTTTCCTTTAATCTTGTATTACAATGTTGGTTGTGGAAAGTTGTGACAAAAATGCATTGAACCCTTATATATTAGGGATATTCAAGGATATTTTTGATACCCATCTCTCAAAATAGGAATATTATCAAAATCTCTTCTGTAGTCAGTAGTCCTCTAATCTTATTAATGGCCAAAATCCCTCACCTAGTTTATCATATTCCCCATTATCCCCCCGTTTATCATATCCCCATTATCCCCTCTGGTCTTATTAATGGTCAAACTCTACCCACTAGTTTGCAATATTGCCCGTTTTTCCGTTAAATATTTCGGGACAGATTTTAAAGAGGTATGCTTAAAAAATCAGGTAAGGTTAAAAAGGTAAATTGAAAAAAAAAAACTTAAATTAAAAATTAGGGGAAATTAGGGAAATTTCAATTTAGTCCCTAATGTTTTGAGAAACATCATGTTTAAACTTAAGTTTTCTGTTTTAGCTCGTGGGTTCCCTAAATTATCTAAAATAGCTCAACTTTGGTTAATTCAATAGTTAAAAAAATAGCATAAATACAATTTGGCCCTTTAACTTTAATTCAACTAATAAAATTACATTTTTTTCCCTGAAATTACATTAATAAAATAACATATAAAATAATCTACCATAGAGATTTGAGATCCAACTTTGAATCAGGCCAGAACATAATTTATTTATTTTTTTATCTCCATCACTAGATCTAATGGACGTGGAGATGATCTCCACCGGATCATCATTTTAAAAAAAATTCTGTTTTTTTTTTTTAATCTCTACCATCCATCTAAGATGGATGGTTGAGATCCACCAAATCTTTATTTAATTATTTTTTATTGGTTTTTAAATAAAAAAATTATGTACCGTTCAATTTTTAAAAAAAAATTATGTGAAGGGCACAATTGACCTTTTAGTTTTTCATTATGGAAGCAAGGACAATTGAGTGTTTTCACTAGTTGTTTGTGTTAGAGACCAACTTTTTATTATAAAAGTAACAGTAGGGGTGAAAATAGGGAATATTGAAACGTGAGAGGGTAAAATGACGCTTCAGCAAACCTCAGGGTGAAATAATAATATCCTTAATTTGTAAGTTATATTCAAGGGTAAAAAAGTCTTTTGATTCCAAAGCTTAACAAAAATTGACTGCAATGGGGATTTTGGGGAATAGAGTAAACTAGAGCGGGGATAGTGGCCATTAATGGAACTAGAGGGAGAGGGGGAATGGGGAATAGGTCAAACTACAGGGGATTTTGATAATATCCCTTCAACATATGAAAAATATCAGTATACTTAGGTCAAAATATCTATAGAGTAATGCTACTTTATCCAAATCTGGTGCCCAAATGATGTGGCATCCCTAAAATCTAATCTCTTCAATCACGCAATTATAATACAAGGAAATTAGGGATGCTACATCATTTGGGCAAAGTAGCATTATTGATATCGATATATACATACTTGTCTGCAAGTGCCAAGCGATGTGAATTCTCTTTTAAATGTCTATGTTTAGTGGAGTCCTGTGTATTCTGAAGTTCTTATCCCGAAAATATGCTTGTTTGGAGCCACTCACGCACACATTGTCACACACACATTGCCACTAACATACGATAATTGTTATTTTCTTGTCTTCTGTATTATATGTTTCTGAACTTATTTGTTCTGAGTTAAACTGTGTATTTCAAATATTCAGGGAGAGATTCCACTACAGGGAGACTTCTCTGCAGAACATATGATATTTGGAGGTGGGATCTTTATTCCCTTTTTCTTTTCTTTTTACCTTATTTCTTTCTTTTTCTTGGTTTTGGGTTGGCCCTGAATATGACATGATTGATGTATTAAATTTCCAAATTCCAATAGAAGTGAGTATTGCAGCTTCCCCAGCCAATTTAAAGCGGGGCCAATTTATTGCTGATTGAACTTAATCATCAGACTGACATCCAGAGAGTATATCAATGTTTCAGTTCATTTCAATTTCATGATGATGATGCTGCATGTCCTCACTTATGCTTTTCTCCTCTTTTTTTACTGGCAGTTGAAGGCATTGATCCAGTTAGGAGAGAAAAGTTGATTGAGCTGCTTGATATCGACCTGCAGTGGCGAATGCATAAAGTATCAGATGGGCAACGGCGTCGAGTCCAAATTTGCTTGGGTCTTCTTCATCCTTTTCAGGTACTATAAACTTATGATTTGAATGAGATAGCATTAGACTACAGTCACAGAGAGTCAGTTCTGCCAATTCTAGCAAAAAGCCTGTTATGACTCTACAAGCATCACAATATGCTCTAGGAGTTGCATTAATGTCTCTCTAAATATCTGAACAATTTTGCTGCAATCTGGGCCATGTCTTGGTGAAATGATTCATTATTATGAATTATTTATAAAAAAATCCTTACCTATGCATTCGTACATGCAAGGAAATATTTTGGACTATCTGAGTTGTAGTTTTAAAATTTGCTAGTATTTTGGCTTCATACATTCAAGGAGATATTTTGTGGATGCTTCCCTATTATTTCGATTTCCATTGATTCCATCAATCCAACCTAGCCAACTCATTGAACTTTTACCGTTTGTGTGTCTTCATAGCTAAATCATTTTGCATTTTGGGTCTTTTCATTCTTTAAATATCAGTGTACCATTTCAGCATGTCAACATTTTCATAAACTAGAAACTATCTTTGATTTGATTGCAGGTTCTTTTGTTGGATGAGGTTACAGTTGACCTAGATGTTGTTGCTAGGGTGGATTTACTTGACTTCTTCAAGGAAGAATGTGATCAGGTAACTATTTGCTCAATCTATAATAGCATTCTCATGTACACACTTCACAGAAATAAGGACCAGAAAAGGGCATCTTCTTTATTATTATGAGTTGTTTCTCTTTACTGATAAGAGTGCATTGGAATATGCTTGAATAGAACACCATCGTCTTTTATTCTCTATTATTAGTATATCATTCTCTTCTTTTTTGTTCCATGCTCAACTATATAGTTTGTAGTTCTAGATAGAAGATATGACTTGTTTCAATAACTCAAAATGGTTATCTTATCACGCAAAAGACAACCTTACAAGGGGGGAAAAGTAGGGTCATGGTACATTCTTTCATTAATGTTGTTCAATTAATTGTAGAGAGGAGCTACAATTGTATATGCAACACATATTTTTGACGGACTGGAAACATGGGCCACCCATCTGGCATACATCCAAGATGGCGAGTTGAAAAGGGCCAAGAAATTAACAGAGGTTGATGAGTTGAAAAGCTCCACTAACCTGCTTTCAGTTGTGGAGTCCTGGCTTCGTTCTGAAACCAAGACCGAGAAAAAGAAACCCATCAAACCTCCCACACAAACTCAAAAAACCTCTCCCATCGGTACTTCTCCTTTCATGTCATCCAGACACATGGCATACTACCGTTGATCTCTATCAGATTCAGCAATTTTTGGCTAAGATTAAATTCAAAGTCAAATAAACAAGGTCATCAGAAAAGCATTTACTTACTCGTGAGTCATTATTGATGCATACTTGTATATTTCTTGTTGTTTGAGTGATCTAGTATTTAAATTATGCAGTAGCTCCCTGTAGAAATGATGATAGCAGTAAACAGTCATGGTGAACCCTGATTACACGCCTTTGGCGGCAAATAATGTTGTAATTGAGTTACAGTGTTAATGTGTTATCAATCGATCGATTCAATTCAATAGAAGATTCATTTGTTATCATGAAAATTTGTTATGATATTGTTATGCAAGAATTCCCTCTCTTGATTTTGTTTCAATATATGCAGGTGACATTTTGTTTATTTTAGTGAAGCAATCAATTTTCACAAATTCTACGATTTCATGAAATAATTTTGCTCAATAGTTATACTACCTTTTATGCCAGTATCATTTCCGTTTAATTACGATGATGACATTAGTGGCAGGATAATCTCAAATAAATTTCTTACATAGGCATAAAGCCTCACTTGATCTACAGTGTCTCCAATAGCTTGCACAACTTTACTCTCTCTGTTCTCCAAAGCACCCTAAAAAGAGTTTACCAACTCCCTGGTTGGTGTGATTAGTGATCTAATCACGTAATTTCCAAATATAATTAAGAATAATAAAGGTTCATAGAGTTGTTGGATAATTTCTGTATAATTAGCCTAAAACGTGGACCTCTTGCCCATAAATTTCCCTAGAATTATAGGTTAACCGAAGAAAAAAAAAAGTATGAGATGTTTGGAAGTTTAATAACATGTTATTTATTTAGGGATTTCTTCTTTTCTTTTTGTAGTTTTAACATAGTACAAATACAAAGTCAAATATTATTTGTTTTGGGTGTATACGAGCATTTTTCAGATTCACCGATATAGTTGAAGTTGAAGGCTTTATTCAGATGTCATTCACCCATAAACCTAAAACGTACAAGAGAATTCAAGATATATACTAGTTCATGATATTAATATTAGCGATTTCTAATAAATTTTGAAATTATTTGGATCCATCTAAACCATACTGTAAGGGAAGTAAGAGAATGTTGAGTTTGGTAGAACTTGTAAACCATTGAATATCAAGGTTTGTGGAGTGGAAGAGATGGGTGACAATAACACCCAAAAAAAAACAAAAAAAAAAAGAGTGATATGCTTGAGATTTGCCCAACTACTTGCTGCAATCACATCTTTGATAGCTCTTCTTCTCCAACTTTCTCCACAACCAACCAACCACCCCACAAACAGCAACTCTTTCCAGTTGCATCCCTCATTTTCAGAATATTTATCTATTTCTTCTTCTTAACTCTTGACCTCACCCTTTCCAATAGCTGGATCAAATGGGTCCCAAATTTAATGCACCATAAAACTTTTTTAGTGACAAATTCCTATTCTTTCTACCAATTTTTTATAGATTCAACTAATTTTTACACTTAAATTTTGATTTGATCCAAGGGTTTAAAGCCAATACAGTCATTTCAGTTGACAAATTTAAACAAAATAATCCATCCCAGAATTGAATCAAATTGATAATTGCACCATGCATTCATGTAACTATCAAATATGAGACTGGATTTAAAGCAAGAAATACTCTTCACTCTTCAGATATAGCTAGAGTTGCTAGTGAATCTGAAAAGGAAATAATGGATGGTCCCATGAATCATAATGCCCTTGCTGCAAGAAACCCTTGCTTGCCAAACTTGTTGGCTGTGTAGTCGAAGAAAATCTTCAGTGCATCGGATGCACCACTCAGCTGGTGTACCCAGCCACTAATATGTTAACACATAATCATGTCTCAAATAAATAAATAAATAAATAAATCAATAGGATGAGAGAGAAAGGATAAAATAATTAGGAAAAAATAAAAAATAAAAATAACAAATAACAAATAACAAATAACAAATAAAAAAAGCTAACACATTATGTCAGTATATCAGTCGCCGGTGCATCAGGTGCACTAAAGATTTTCTCGTGTAGTTGATACTCCTCTCACTCCTCCAGAAAGAGACAGGAAGACAATTGGATGATGCAGAATTAGAGGTTAACCAACCCATTAACATTTCTTTCAAAAGAAAAAAAAAATACCCATTAACATCATTGTAGTGATGTAATATAATATCCTTCAAATTACTGAACTTTCGATTATCATTATTTATTTGTTTGGTATGAATTTTATCAATGCATTTTGTTAATCTGTTTTTCAAAAATTAACTTTTAAGATGTATTTTTGTCTTTAAATAGTAATGGTTTAAATATGCCAACATGGGCGTAGCTCAACTGGTAGATGGACAAACTTAGGGTTTGGGTAAATGACTCCCAGGTCAACGGCTCGAATCCTACCGATAACGAAAGTTTTCAAAAAAAATACCTGGTCCTGAATTAATAATAATGGTTTAAATACAGGAGATTAATGCCAAAATAATATTTAGATTATTATTTTTTTAACTTAGGGAGCAGGGACTATTAAAATGACCCAACTTAAAAAAGTTTAGGGACCAATTCGATCGGTTGAAATTATTAAATTTTTTACTATCATTATTTGTTTACATGAATTTTTCAATATATTCTGTTCATTTCTTGTTTTATATATATATTATAAAAATAAAAATAAAAGTTTCAGGTGGACCAAAGACAGAAATTATCACCGATTATTATTTCGATACGTAGGAATTTATTTATTTATTTATTTATTTAAAAAGTATACGAATTTGAACTTGTTTTATAATCGTAACAATAGATTAACGGGTGATTATGAACAGCATTAATATTATGGAATTTTAGTGTTTGATTTTGTTTAATATATATAAAACTTTGAATGTTAAACATTTATATTCATAAAAGGGTCGTCCTAATATACAAGATTTATAAAGTTACATAATTAGTCATTAATTTTAATTTAAGTTTTTATAAGAATTTAAAAAGTTAAAAATATTTATTCCCTTTCATAATTACTTATTAACCATATAAATCCTATATATAGTAATTAAACCCTTCATAAAAATGTGAATTATTTTTAAAAAAGAAAAAAATTAATTATTTAAACATGAATAATGTTTGTCCGCGATAATAAAATTGGAAAACAAGGAGACATAAATGGTGAGTTTAAGAGGCTTACCAATACCAATAAAAAACTGATATAATATTCTCTCTCTAGGGTTTCAAGGTTCCTCTTAAACCCTAGGTGAAAGTAGTGAGTTTTGATCTTCGGAGATCAATTTTTTCACTCGTTGGGAGTGTGGTGTTTCTCTTTTTGTTTTCTTTTGATCTTTGGTGTTTCTGTGTTTCATTTCTATTATGAGTACGGATGAAGTGGCTAGATTGTGTGCGGCTTTGTCTTTGAAGGACAAGGAGGGGCCGTTGATGCCATTACAAGTGAATCTGAAAAAGGAGGGTGAGAAGAGGTTAGGGTTCCGTCTTATAGGGAAACTTCTATCAAATAAACTTGCCAATAGAGATGCGTTTATGAATTTATTCCCTCGAATTTGGAGGACAATGGAGGCCTTTGATATTGAAGTAATCTCGGGGAATACCTTTTCTTTTACTTTTAAGAATGTTAGTGATCGTTGGCAGGTTTTACAGGGAGGGCCATGGAGTTTCGATAGGGCTCTTTTGGTTCTAGAGGAACCGGTTGGGAAAGGTGATATTCAGGGGATGCAGTTCAATAAAGTGGCCTTTTGGGTTCAGATGCACAACGTCCCTCTAATATGCATGATTGCGGAGATCGGCAGATTTCTTGGGGGGATGATTGGTGAGGTGAAGGATATAGATAAAGGACGATCTAGGGATTGTGTGGGAAAATATATTCGAGTCCGAGTGGTGGTGTAGGTGGACAGACCGCTGTGTCGTATTTTACGAATGGACGTAATGCGGGATGGGAAGGAATCAGTCATGCTCCTCAAGTATGAAAGGCTGCCTGATCATTGCTTTCGATGCGGTAGACTTGGGCATATTGTACGTGATTGCTTGGAAGTGAAGATAGGGGATGGTCCTGAAGATTTTGATCAATTATTTGGTTCTTGGCTGAAAGCTGATAGCCCTGTCAAGCTGGGTAAATTCCGCCAGAGAAGGGAGGATAATCTTCCAGGGGATGTTCGACCGAAGACAGGGCCGAGTGAGGGGGTTTTACAGGGGAATTGTGAAAAGGAGGTCATAAGAATTGATGCTTGTGGGAGTTCGGCTGTGACTAGAAAGGTTCTCGATGCTAACACGGTGGTGGTAGGCCAAGACAATGGTGGCCCTATGTGTTCCCGTGACTCTAGGGTCAAAACCGATCTTGACGGTGTTGGTGTCGTGATAGGGAAGGTTTCCCAAAAGGTCTGCAAAAATCTTGGAGATATCTTGGCCAATGAGGAAGTAATTCTATCTCCTCCAAGAAAGGTGGTGAGATAGCAACATGTTTCTAGTAGTCTTTCTAAGGAAGTTGATTATATAGTGGACGTTGGTGTGGTGGCTAGTGGGCTGGTTGTGAACGGGGGGCTTGGTGTTATTGGGCAAGCTGAGAAGGCCCATTTGGATACTTTGTTTGGTTCTAGTCTCAATGTTATTGCTGAGGGTATTGGTATGGGCCTGCGGTCGGCTGAAATGGAGGTTGATGGGTCTATTCACAAACCTAGTTTTTGGAGGTTACTACGGCTCCAGCTGGATTAGCTATGGTTCAACATGGTCTGAAAACGGGTAAATGGAAAAAATGGGCAAGGGATGGAGTGAAAATAGATAGTGGGTTGGGTGAAGTTTCGTCACTAGGCAAACGGTCAGTAAGTAGGATAAGTCCGGATTCAGAGAAAAAGCAAAGGGTGGTATCTTTTAAGGAGGAGAACTATTCTGAAATCAATGAGCTATCGGCGGGTCGGTCTCTACCGGCCTGCCGTTCACAATGAAAACCTTAGCATGGAACGTCCATGGTTTGAGTAGTGGACGGGTGTTCCAGATCCTGCTGCGTTTTAAGCAGGTCTACAAGCCCAATTTGATTTTCATTATGGAGACAAAATGTGATCACATCCGTTTGGAGTGGGTTCGTGTTAAGCTAGGTTATTGTGGAAAGTTGGTGGTTGATAGTGTTGGTAAAAAAGGTGGTTTATGTTAGGATTATGCTCAATAGCAAGAGTGTAATAGTGTTTTTGACAATCTATTCATATTAATAATGTGATTTCTGGTTTAATAAATCTTATAGCATTTATAGTTTAATTATTATAATTGTCAAAAGTAAATAATCATAAGGTCAAAAGACTATGAGAAAAGAAGAATTGTTCGTACATCTGGATATGTATGAGGTAGACACAATTCTTTAGTTAGTCTTGAATAATGTTCACAACTTAAGTTAAAGGTTGGGCACCTTTATCTTGTTGAAGTTGTAGAATTCTTTTGCTAGCATTTGAGTGGGATCAAATGAGTTATGATGAGTCTAAAATCATCGGAGGGTCTTCGAGTAAAAGAATCTAGTGCACTGGGTGCATTGAACTGGATCACAATGAAATACTTTATCTAAAACCGTCAATAGATAATAGTCCTTTGATTATCAGGACAATCGGAGAGTCTATCTTAATCCTGAGATAAATGATGGACTTATGGTTGCAAGTGGTATCATTTGAGTTATCAATGAGTACGATTATATAGCATAGTCTATCCTCGATAGTTTGGTGATATTCATTTGTTAATTGATAGAGGACTTCATTTATAGATATGGACATCGTGGCTCCATTTATTAAATGAGAGTAGAATATCATCATATGGATGTTTTGAGGTATTGGATATTGAATCTTAACGTTAAGTTTTCAATAGTGTCTATTGAAACATGGCTTCTGGACAAGTCAAAATATCCAAGTTCAAAATGTGGTCATATGAGGAAATATGGTAACTTGAAGAGCTATAGGCGGTCTATGAGCTCTTGGCGATTACTGATATTCTTCACGAGGATACACCATCTCCTATAAGATTGTCTAGGGTATGAATGAGAATCATTTACTTATTCCATCTTTATTTAAGAGTACAATTTTAGTTCTTTAGTGGAATGAACTAAAATTAATAGATTGAACCTAAGTGAATCATTTGTTGATTGTGATTGGGTTATGTCTATTGGAGCTTAAATTTAGATAGGCCCGCCAAGATCCCCAATCCACACGGACTTGCATGGATCACTTGATATATTCTACCGGACCAATTTATGGGTCCATCTAGAATTGTATTTAATATATTAAGAA